>VZRV01009508.1:1282097-1346223 GCA_013398115.1 Falcunculus frontatus
TATATATATATATCTATCTCCATAGATACATATGTGTGTGTGTGCATAGTAATTTGGGGAGTGGTAATGTTAAGAAATTTCCACAAAGGAAAGGAAGCTTCTTTGAGTGCCAGCAGAATGTGCCAGATAATTCTGCATTCTAGTTTCAAGCCAATGTAGCCAGGTAAGTAAAAAAAATAACTCATTAATATAATAAGTTGAATAATAGGATCACGAAAAGGCTTTTACAAGTAATTATACTATGTAATACTATTCTTAGCACAACCAGGCAGGGGGAGGAAGTTGAAGTTAATGCTTGTTCCTTCCAAGATCTGTCTTCTCTGTATCAACACAGTCTTTTGTAGAAGACACTGTCTACATACCAAGAACTGCCAACTGTTGAGACTCACTTGTGCTTTTCACTCTTCACCACAAGCAGCGGTGCTTAACTTTTTAACTTCCTTGTCTGCAGTGCTATATGGGGGGGGAAAAAAAACCAAACCCACCTGATTAGAAAAACACCAATTCTAGAGGTAACAACTGTTACTGTTAGATGATTAACTTGTAGATTATTCTGAATGTTGTGAATCAAGTGCAACATGATTAAGCAGCATGCACAAATATTAAATTTTTGTCTGAAAAGGTTGCAGATTTGTGCTGCTCAGCATCAGTGCTAGGAAATTAAGCTCTCCTTGAAGAAAAAGCTAAGCAAATATGCAGTGCAGTTAGATTAGAATGAGTGCAGATATTTTTCCTGTTAAGAATAATAACATTTTTATCAAAGCCTCTCTGTATGTTATATCACATTTGACTCCCTTTGAAATGCAGCGATTTATGGTTCAACCAATATTTAAATTGGAACTCTGTGAGGGAATGAACAACTTTTTGACGTAACTCTTCTACATAGTTACTAAATCATTGCCCTAAGCTGGCAAACTAAACAGAGAAATTTAACCGTCTGGGCTGCACAGTACAAAGTGTGTGTTGTATTTCCACATTAACATCTTTGAATCGTTGTTACTTTTTTTTTTACTGAAGTAGAATTCATCACTGTGTCACACAGTTGCTTCAGAAGGTAGGTATAAAAAGTCTTATTATTTAGTATCTCGAACAACTACAATCATTCTTCTGAAAATTCCCAAGTGTAACTTTTTGTTATGAAGTTTGTGCTGTTCAAAGGCATGGACTTGCAGTGGTTTTTTAATCACAAAATTGCTCCATGGTCATTGTTTAGAAACAGGTGAAATAAAAGTACGTTTAACATTTGAACATAGAAACTATTGTCACCTTTTTCCTTTGAAAGTATATCAGGCCATTATAAAAGAAAACTGATAGCTGCATTAGTGATAAAGTGCTATAGGAACCTGTCATCTCTGCAATTTGCCTGAGAAGGGATTTTCTTGTGAATATTTGTGTGGTTTCATGGGAAAGATCAGGATCTCATTAGGATGTAATCTTTAGAAATACTCTAGTTTGGCTTCATAGCTTTCTCTTCTTTTATCCATTATTCCAAAGTCTCTGTAGATGAAATTGATGCTTCCCCCCCACACCCCACTTTTGAAAGGAACTATGATAGTGTTGTACCTTCAGTTTTTCGTTTTGTTTGCCAGCCTGCTGTCTACTGATAGATTTCCTTTTTTTTTTCCTAGTCAGTTAATACATTTCAATTGATGTTGCGGCTTTGTCAGCTGCTGGTCCCCAGCCTTGATGGCAAAAGTAGACAGATGGATGGGGGAAGGGAAGGGATTGTTTTGTCAGGATGAATTTAGAGCGTAAGGGATACATTAAATTGACAGCACTGCAAGCTGAAGTCTTCTGATCACCTGTGTCCTTGCAGCAATCCCAGTTCCTTCTTGTGCTTCTTCTCCAGCTTAGGCCAAACGGTAAGTTCTGTGCTTGCTTTCCTTTTTTCTTACTACTTGCTTTTATTATGTTGCACTTAGTATGTGTAAAGCTGTTGAGGTTAACTTAAAGTATTAATTTGGAAGTATTTTCCTAATACTGGAAAATGGCTTACAAGACAAATGTAGACCGATGGCTGGTGATTGTTGTAACTGGATTTTCTAATTAGTTGTAGCTGTTGGGAACCCAAAATAAAACTTTGAAGTCTTAGCTGTTATGTAAAAGACAGAGTGGTACAACTGTTTGTGGCATCTGGGACTATTGATTTACTGCAGCCCATCAGTGTTAGAGGGGTGTGCTGCTACGTCAGCTGGCGCTCTATTGTTTCAGCTGCTGTGGCCTTTGTGTTTGATCCTGTCAGTGCTTGCGTCAGTGATGCATATCATCGCCTGTGTGATGTCAAAGTGTGGGTGTTTGGTTATAGAGCCATAGTTAACCTAATGTGCTGCAGTAAATCCTGAATGCTATTTCCTCCTGGGGATAGCAGTGATTCATCACCGTTCACATTAGACTAATGCTAAGTATAGCAGTGTTCATGAGCCGCAGTATCCACATAGATTAGTATCAAAGTCATTGCAGCTCTCTAAACGCTGGGCCGGAAAGTGTTTATTTGCAACCAGATCTGTTTGTGCACCCCCTTTCTTAGGTGTAAACTGATTAGCAGGTCAGCTCAAGGAAAATCCTCTGGAAGGACTGGGCCTAAGTAATTCTTTAGCACTTAATTGTGCTAATTAACGTAAAAGCTTTCAGCTAAATGACTCGGATCACGCCAGGCGATGACAGTCGGTAGATTACAGTACAGAGCGGAGCGGGGAGCCCCGCGGGCTGGCCGAGGATGTCGCTCTCTGCGGGGACACTGGCCCTTGAAGCGGCGGCGCGGGCAGGGCGGGGCGCAGGGCGCGGAGAGGCCGCGGGGCGGAGCGGAGAGGAGCGGGCCCGCACCTGAGGGAGCNAAATGAGCGGTAAGGACTCCCGCCTGCCCGGTTCGGCCGCCGCGGTGAAACACGACACCTGCGGGCCGGCGGCCTCCGCGGTTGTGCGGCACTGGCGGATGGGGGAGAGCTGCAGTGGCTGGGGAAAAAATAAATCTGTGGGGCAGGAGTCGGAGCGCTGCCAGGCTCCTCTGTGGGTGGTGCGCTCTCGGAGGGGGGTGGCGGCGGTCCCGGGGGCCGCGGTGGCCCTGGAGCCGTGAAGGGAGCAGGACGCCCTGCGCTGGGAGGCCGTGGGAGCCCGTGTGTTGAAGGGCAGGGCCGGGCGCTGAGTGCCCCGGAAGAGCATTCCCTGTCCCGGCGCTGGGAATCCGGTGTGTGCACCTTTGCCGGGGCTTTTATGAGCCCCTTATAATGGAGCGATGCTTCATGGTTGAAATAAAAAGATATGGTGTATCTGCTAGGCGAGCGGTGGCGGTATCCTCAGGTTTTCAGGTGTTACTATGTTTAGATCAGCTTGTCACGATCCTAGCGATGATGCAGCGCTGGTAATTTCGCTACACGTTTATGGTGGCAAATGCATAATGAACATTATGAGGTTTTTGTAGTCTGCTCAAATAGACATGTTGGAGAAGTTGACCAGCTATTGCTAGGGGAAGGAGGTGTTCCTCCCATTGGTGGGATTTTAGGACAGTAATAAACTGAGAGTCTGGTGAAACATCTGTTTCTTGGGTTCAGTTCCATTAAATCAACCCTTAGTGAGTTTGATGAGACATTTTTTCAGTAATAAGTGGCACAGTCATGTGTTTCCACTCCCACAGTGTTTCTTTTACACTTACTCTGTAAGAGAACTTGTATACCTGAAAATGTATCAAAGATTTGAGACCTCCTCTTACCAACAATGAAGTCATCAGCATTCATTATACAGTGAATTGGATGAAATCAATTCTATTTATGTGCAATGTGGAAAATTAGATGTTTCCTTAACATGAATTCCTGATGCTGTTGTTTGCTGATACTTTATAATAACTCTCACCTCATGGTAAAACACACTGGTTTTGTCATGCAGCAGTCCAGCCAATACCTAAAAACATGAAAATTCCTCTTGCAGTGTATTTCACCAAAGGACAGCTGAGATCTTCACATTAGCGAAGAAAAAATACGTGTTTTTTAGCATATTAGCATTTTATCTTCAGATAAAACTTTGCAGGCTGTAATATGCTTCCTGTCAAGAAATCAGTAATATTGCTGTAAAACACAATGTTCATTAAAAATACCTGTCAAGTCTGCCAACTTTTTGTCCCATGCTTAACGTTTTCTTGGATGCCCCTCTAGAAATTTCATTTCACAGCCACTTGGAAATCTAATCAGAAGTAAATTAGAGTTCTTGAATATTCAAAATACATTTTCATTAATTCTGGTAAAGTGCGAAAGATGGGATGCAAGTTTGGAAACTGCTGATTTGACTCTGTTCTGGCACTGCAGTACTTTTTCAGGTTCATATATTCAGTTTATGCCTTTATTTTTGTGACTGCTAGATTATGGTATACTGAAAATGGCTTTGTGGATCAACCTTTGTACTGGATTGGAGATAACTGCTCTGTGTTTGTTAGAGAGATTAAAGTGCTAAATAAGTAAGCTTTGAAAAGGTTGTTAAACAATATTCTCTAGATGCTTAAAGCAAAACAAAACAAAAAAGCCAAACACAGATAACCACCAGTTCTCAAAGAAACCGCTTGGTCATGTGAGTTTTGTCATCTCCCAAGGACACTGTGTTCCGTAAGAAGTTAAGAGTAAACGTGGTCTTAATTTTCCATTTACTTGAAACTTAAGTAGTTTAAAATTGTGAGTTTAATGGAAGTGTCAGTGTTTTGTACTCATTATAGAAAAACTGCAGGTTAAGCAATGCAAGATACAGGTTGTATAAAATCGATCTTCTTATGTAAGAATTTAAACCATTATTTGTTTCAATGGCAACTTACAATAAATGTGCTTCCATTCATTTTGTCCTTTTTGAATTTATTGTAATAAGGTAATGCACTATTTGAAGTTTCTCTTGCTGCTTTTTGCTTCACTTTAATTTCTTTTTAGCACCTCATACTCAGGAAAAACTTTTGCTGAAACATTTTTGAGTTTCAGATGAGGAAAAACACTGGAAGAATATTCAGTTATATCTTACTGTAGTCCTTACGTTCTTAGCTGTTGCACGGATCGGTGAATCATTCATTAAAGACCTTGTTCTTAAAAGCTTTTTCACCCCCTCCCCCTGTTGTGGGTTAGCATTTGGTTGATAATAAAGCTGTGATTCTTTTTAGGTAACATGTTTGCAAACTTCTGTGTCTTATTCTAAAGAAGTTCCTGTAATATATGTAATCAAGTTGGATTGCATGCTACTTTTCTAAGGAGTGCTTTTCATTCCTTTTCCTTGCTCTTGGCATTCAGACAGAGGTACCTTTATTTTTCTGTCAAGTCCATACTTATCAGAATGAGGTATGCTAATCTTATGTACTGTACTTTGCATTTACTTAGTACTTTCCATTTGCAGATCCTAACAGAGTTTAAGGTGGAACTATGAATCCCCTTTCAGAAGTATTACTGAAACTGCACTAAGTTGGATTGGTACTTTTGGTACCTTCAATATACTGAATTGGAAGTTTGGAGAATGCAGCCTACAGTATCTGAATCCCAACCTTATGTCTTGTCACAAAACTTGTTCAGATTATATTATGATTCAGTATTCCTTTCATTGTTAAACTGCAGTGTTTGTTCCCTTGTGTATTTAAAACACAGTAATGTAAGGATGTCCCTCATGAACCTGTACCAATGTGCTTGCTCTGATAGAGGCCAGTATCAAATACTAAAGGGGACAGCATAAGGATAGGACAGGCACACAGAAGAAACTTCCTTGTTCCTGAAACAAAAGTAATGCCTACATTTTTTACAGCTCTTAATGGATTACCTCTCCCAATCTGAACCTAATCTTTAGTTTCTACAGTGTTCTTAAAGCAAGGAGTTACACAATTTAGCTGAGCATTTTATGTGAAATCCTCTTACCCGTTTTAAAACTTACCTGGTGAATTAGTTGACTATCTCTGATTCTTGCAAATGAAAAACTACAAATTATCTATCTTTCCTTTTTTAGGTGTTTTTTTAAATAGGTCTTTTACTGTTTCTCTGCTGCCAGCCCTTTTAACCATCTTGTGGTGGAAGAATCCTGGTCTCTTGATCATTTCCTGATAAACAGGTGGAAAGCCACTGTAAACATTTTTTTTTTTTGTCCTTTTCTAGTCCTGTGTGTTCTTTTTGAAAGGTGGAGTCAAACACATTGCTCAAGGATTTGAGGTACAGCGTGAGTTTATACCGCAGCATAATGATGTTTTCTGCTTGTTCCCTGTTCCGTTAGTAATGATTTTTTAATGTTCTCTTTCTTTCTGTGAATGCCACTAAACAACACTTGGTCGGTGTTTCTTTAGAAATCCATGTAGTAGCTGCATTGTATGTTTATTTCAATCTGATTTTTGGCTTATCACTGTAAATAAACACTTCTGGTTTTGTCCAGGTGCATCACTTTGCACTTACCAGCACTATTTCTTCTGGGTTTTTGTCATCTGGTCATTGAGTACTGGGATATCCTTTACCTCTCTCTGAGAACATAGCAACAGTTTATCACCTTGCTGTTCATTTACTTTTCAAGCAGCTTTGTTTAATACACTGAACAGGTTCTTTGGGTGCCTGTGGGACTCTTTTTTTGGTCACTTGAAGCACTTCGGAAGCTGGTCATTTACTTCTCTTTGTTTCCTATTCTCCAATCAGTTATTCGTGGAAATTTTCCCTTTTCAACCAAAGGCAGCATTATTTCTTTAAGAGTCTTTGAGAGACATTGTCAAAAGCTTTTTGAAAATCCAACTATGTGACCACATCCCTGGGCTCTTTGAAGGTACCTGATTTTCTAGGCAATACTTTATCTACAAATGCCACCTTAACGCAATCCTGTTGTGTCATATTTATCTAAGTGTGTGTAAACTCCTTTCTTTATGGTTTGCACGGTACAAGGATCACCATGCTGTCGTGACTTTTCCCATTAGCTGGAGCGGACTTACCAGTTGGTAATACACTGGCTTTTCCCTGGGACCTTAAGTTAGTGTCTTGTTTGCTACCTCCCACTGCTGTGGTACTGAGACTACTTTAGTTGATAAGACCGTAGTGAAAAATAGCAATATTGTAAGTAATTCTCTTTATAACTCTTAACTGAATGCTGTCTGGTTTCAGCAGTTTCTTTCAAATATTTTTGTTTCTTTGCTTCTGTTTTATAGTATCTTTATTGTCTTTTCATCTTGGGGCTCTTCTTTTGATTTGTCATCTGTTGAGTTTTGACATGAGCTCTTTTGTGAGCTTATTGACAGAGATGGGAGAAATATCTGCTGGGGACTTTTTTTAGCTTGTTTTTGGTTTTGTTCAACTGGTTTTTAGATTTCAAAGAGTGCCCTTTGCTATAATTTTATCTGTATAGTTCATTGCCTTTGTTTATCCATGTTATCTTGTATATTTTTCGCAGAGATTTTACAGTTCAGTATGTTCTTTCAGCTTTCTGAAATTACTAAATGGTGCTGTACTGAATATTTCTGTAACCCACTTAGGTCCTGCTCAGGTTCCAATGATGTCCCCAAATGGTTCAGTGCCTACTATTTATGTGCCTCCTGGATATGCCCCACAGGTATGTCACTTCACTTGCTTCTTATTTTATTTATTTTCATGCAAATTTTGGAATTGGAACCATAATTTATAATTCAGTAAAATATTTTGTTAGGTTTCAGTCACTGTCATCAAGGAAATAAGAGATGTCCTCCAATATCTCTGAGATGGGAGACTTCTCATGCTGTGTATGTGCCTGTTCAGTTATATATTAACTACGTACATGACAGTAACAAGCACAGTTCCCTTCTTAGTTCAGAATTCTAATGTACTAGATGCCTTCTGAATATAAAATGCAATCATGACCCAAATAGCTGCTTGTGCAGGACCTGTACTGATTCCTGTGTTAGTGGATATTTTCTCTTGGCAGCAATATAATTTATACATGTACATAGTTCATGTCTGGGAAGTTCCCTGCAGATAAGGAGAAAAACGGGTCAGTTGAAAAAGTACAGCAAACAACATGGAAAAAATGTCAGCCAGCTGTCCACTGGGACTAAGTTATCATATAATAGGTGTTTCTACCACTTATCTTAAAATGGGGTTCTGATTTTTTCACTGCTTTATGATTCCTAATTTAGATGCCTGAAAATTAAGTGTGAGCTAGATAACCTGGACATCCTTCAAAGCAGATTAAAAGGATGATTTCTCTTGGCTATTTCTGACGTGTATATTGTAATGAGATGTGTGGCCTTTTAGATGGTGCCTCTTTCTTTCCCTCACCTGTAGAACAAGTCTAGGGCTTAGAAGGTCAGATCTGGAAATTAGAGCAGATGATACCACTCCCCATGATGTCTCTCTCAAGACATTCTGTTGTTGTGACCAGTCTACCTCTGACTTAGTGGGCATCCAATAGCGTACACCAGGAAGGGACTACAATGCATAAAATGCAAGAAAAAAGCCCACAGTGTCAGCAGATGATGGACAAATTATCTGAACAATATTTTAAAAAATTGTCCTCTAGCAAAGGAAAGGCTGTTAGGGCAGGCAGTCTGCTACTCTGATTTTATCATTCATCTCTTGGAAGTTGGCTGATAAGTTGATTCTACGCATCCTTTGTAGCTGAGTTCCCAAACAGGCAGTAGAAAAATTACTTATAAATAATCACCAAAGTCCATGTATCTTCAGGTCATAGTAAAAAAGTCCTGATTCCTATTAGAATTCCTTTTTAAAGAACTGAAAGAAATTCAGAGCTGAATGAAAATCAGAATTTTACCGTATTTCTTACTTGTTTTGAGTTGATGAGGTACGTATTTTAAAAGTTGTGTAACGTGCCAGTCTGAAAAATATTTTTTAAATTAGTTTATCCTTCCTTTGGGGACAATTTGAATCAAAGATGCTGAAGGGCTGGGCCTTGCTGAGGCCCATTCATTAGCCTTTCACTGGAGTTTGTTAGTCCAAGCAGGTGTTGTTTTAGCACAGCGCTCTGACCTTTGAACTGAAGATGCCTCACATCCATCCAGCTCAGAGTACAGGTGGAATGAGCTCATCTGCTGTTTTCATCTGAGTAGAAATTCCATAGTCCAGGAAAACCTGTAGTTTATAAGACTTCTGAAATGTTAATGTCTGACAAAACATAGCAGACTTTCGGGTTTATGATAAGAGTTCCTCTTACAAGCCAGAAGATTTGATAGTAGTCTTGGAAACAGGAAAATCTAACATTATCGAGCTAAGAGTTTTCCTAGACTTACTGCAGTCCTAGCAAACTTCCATGGTTCCTTCAAGTATAGTATATTTTCAAATGTCAGCAGCTGCAGCTATATTTTGAGTTGAATAGGAAACCACCTAAATGTCCTAAGCTATAAGCCTGGAAGAACTTCAACATAACCATCTTTAGTCTCTCCATTTTCATTTAGTTCTGTTATGCCTCTGCTTGCTCCAGTTCCTGTTTGGCAGTGATACAGTGTACTGTCCTCTGTTAGAAGTTGGGGAGAACCACTGAATAAAAGATTTACTTTTCTTATATCACGTAACTAAAAAGCAATTCATCAGCTGATTTCCTTTTCCCTTCCTCTTCTTTTGGAGCTGTAGTTGTAAAACTGAAAGAAAGCACATCTTTATTCATCCTCTTTTAAGCCATCTGTATTCACTGTCTGCAGTGAGTTTTACAGTGACGTTTGGCTGGTTCACTCAACCAAACAGGCCTATGCCAGAAGCATGTTTTGCTAGCACAATTGGGATAACAGAGAGCTTGTTTACTTTTTAAACTTAAAATTATAGACTTAGCATGGTGCTCTGACTGCTTATTGGAGCGCTTTTAGCTGTGTAGTTGTCTGCTAGAGGTCTACCACTGAGCAGATGTTAGATCTGGAAGCACAGTTACAGACTTGTTAAACATAAGGTCCCTGCTGTTATGAATTGGGTGACTATTTCCAAGTTACTTAGGCTATTAGCAGACCCAAGGAAACAAGTTATAAACTAAGTAGCTTATTTGTTTTTTAATGGAAGCTGCTTCCTACATGATCTGAGTCTACTCATAAAATCGTAATAAGTTGCAGTATTTTGGGGGTTTTATAACCAAAAGGGACTTAAATACTTAAAACTACATTTCAATGTTTAGAGAATTTCATTGGACAGCAGAAATTGTAGTTGTATTTACTGCTAATGTATTCTGCCTTTAGGATACCACACAGCTATGGTTACACAGATTTGAATAGTATTGTCTTTAATTACTCTTTCCTAATAAGGGACAATTTCTGTGTGCTGAAAATAACCCATTTTTTAAAGCAATATGGTATGAGTGTTTTTTAAAGCTGTGTTCACTTAAGTAACGTATTAATTTCCAACTGTCTATTTATATAAGTAAAGTGGGATCAGCTCCATTGTGTACACACTTCGGTGTCTTCTGAATGTTGTTGCATATGCATATTCTACCGTACCAGAAGCATGAAGCTATATCTACAGCACTGTTTCTGTCAGCACAGTGGTGAAGTTTTGGAACAATTTCCTGTACCAGTCTCACTTACTTTGCATTGGTTCAGCTAGCAGGATAATTTGGGGCTGTACGAATTAGATTGCTGGTAGAGAAAACAAAAGCAGAAGCTCTGCTCCAGATGTACTAGATGCACACCAACCCCTAATGGAGATGTGGTAAAACCACTGATCCTCCAAACAGCTTTCTGTCATGGACTTGATGAAAGCATTCACTCGAGGATTCAGGGCTAAATCTAGCCAAGCGTGATTCCATTAACCTTAAACAGTGGAGCTGAAAGCAGCTTGACACTAAGTGTTTTGATCTATTGATCTGTTCCTGTTGCACCAGGATGTTTATTGCTGTATGTGTACATGTCCCCATCTCATTTCAAATTTCAGTGAAAACTTATGTCATAGGGTTGCTTTGTCCCCTGCTATTGAATGTAGTCATGATATTCCATTCTTCTTCTCCCCCTTTTCTGGATAAGTGTTTCATCTAAAACCTTACACTGCAGTTTCTGCTGAGACTTTGTTCTACAGCATTTTACTAGGAAATGAAGAACGGTTTATTCTTTGGCATCCCATACACTAAAGTTACTGACACCACGATACACACAAGTCAAATTATGCCAAGATCATCTCTAGGTGTCACCAAGAGTCATGTATTTATGTGAATTGACAAACATTTAGAGAGGGTAATGATGTGAGGTGCATCAGGGGCAGACCCTTGTTTCTGGTCTAGTTGGTGACTCACCCTCATTTACTGAGGAGCATTTTCTGCTTCAGTACTTTGTACAGTTTGTGTCCTTGTGCCTGCTCTCCATCAGAACCCCACATGCTGCACAGCCCAGATGTGCTACAAGTACCATGCTCAGCACTCCTTAGCTCCATGCATCTTAGAGATTCTCACCACGGGATTGCATATGCTACTGCCGTTGCTTGGCACTTCTGGCAGCATTGCTAAGGGCCACACTCTGGTACCTCACACAAAGGCTGTCCTGTCACATCTCCCATTTGCTACCTTTTCACAAGCCCCTGCACTACAGAGTCTGACAGAAGCTGCCACAGAGGCCCCCATTTTCGGAGTAGCATGTGGCTTCCTTCAGGGTTCAAGACCTCTTAACAGGTAGAGGGATAGGGGGGAGGAGAAGGAAAAAAAAATTTAGAACTACTTGACTTGTGAAGGAGTTTTGAGAGGGTTGACTACCATCCTGGTAGTTTGTTTGCTAATGGCTTGATGCAGATGATGGCTGCCACAGGGCCAATATGGCAAGTGTCTCCTGGGTTGGTGTTGGTGGGCTGAGTTAGGGACAGAGCAAAAACTAGACACTTCTTGCCTCTTCTGTCACTATTGATGCAGAGTGAGGTTTATCAGTTCACCAGTTCATTTCTAGGGAGCAATCTTGTAGTTAGGCTGTAGAACAAATCCTACAGCAGCGAGGCATACAAGCAGTGTGAATGAGGGTGGAAACAGGAGAAGCTAGGCTTGTGCTATAAATATACCAGGTTGTTTGTTAGATACTCTTACAGTCAGATTTTTTTAACAGTTTTCTTTCCCACCATATTGAGAAATTAATGGCATTGCTGCAGTTAATAGACTTAACATAGATAGCCCTGTAATGTCCCTTTTTTTTTTTCTTGCTATTTCCTGGTTTTCTTTCATCAGGTTTAAGGGGTTTACTATTCCTGATTTTGTTTCAGGATCTACAGAAACATATTTTTCAGCCTGTCATTTCTCTTTTGGTGCATGGTGTCTCTCACTGTACAGGTTATTGAGGATAACGGTGTTCGAAGGGTTGTGGTGGTTCCCCAGGCTCCAGAATTTCATCCTGGTGGTCATACGGTGATACACAGGCCTCCACATCCCCCACTGCCCGGCTTCCTTCCTCTTCCAGCCATGATACCTCCTCCACCCCGTCACATATACTCACCTGTGACTGGAGCCGGTGACATGGCAACGCAGTACATTCCACAGTATCACACTTCACAAGTCTATGGGGATGTGGGTAAGTAGCTCATCAAATATTGCAAGTTTTCTCAAAGGGAATAATGTTCTGCTCATTTCCAGCATCTGTTACATTGTGTGGGCTTTGTCAAGCAAGACTTAAAGCTTGAATGGGATACATTCATTCATTCATACACAAAAAATTTTATGTTGATACCAGCCTTGATTTGGCTGAAGCTTATTATTCCAGAAGTTCTTTTAATTTATTTGGTTGTCTGTTCAGTGATCCACAAAACATAGCAATTGTTTCTTATATGTATCAGTTACAGATTTTCCCAGGAAAGCAATGCAGAAAGTGTTTGTAGTGATTCAGCATTTAAATCCATGCCTGAGCACTGTTCTGAGATCTCATGTCTTGCAGACATCCTGTTTGAAGCATGAAATAGGAATTCTTAGTATTGATTAATGAAAAAGGTGGTCCATTTTTCATAAAACTGTATGCATTCAATTCAGTGTCCCTTTGAAGTCCAGTTGGAGTAATGAAGTGCCACTAACCTAAGCTTAATAAAGTAGTTGAAGCCATCTTTGGTAGTGCTATTGACATCTGCCTTTACTATGGTTTGGTGGCAAAGTGTATTTGTGTTCTAACTCAGGGACTGGGTTGTTAGATTAATATTTACATTTCTGGTAGACTTGCTTTTCTTTAGATAAGGCAGGTGCCAATCTTGAAAGACTTTCAGAGAGCAATTCTAGGTTGCTGTTTTTAGAAAATGCTAGAAGCTATGGAGAGGGAGGCTAAACACAACTTCTCAACATTCTATGATACTACTAAAATAATCTAAAAATAGCCTTCATGTATTTGCTGAGCTTAAATAGTCGGGATGTATAAAGCAGTCAGATAAGAATATACCAATGTCTTGATCTTCCTGGAATTTTTAGTGTTTCTATATTCTTATGTTGTACTTTATTTCTTCTTGCATTACTTTGAACAGTACATTACAAGATACTCTTGGAGTACTTATTTGTAGTTTTATTAATTTCGTGATTTCTTGTAGATGGCAGTTATTTGCTTTTAGTTTGCTAAATTAAGAAATTGGAGTATGATAGTTAAATGCATAAAAGATAAGTGATACTTCTTAATGGAGTCACATTTTTTTAGATTTCTGCTGCCAGGTTATATCACTTTAAGTATGAATTCAGTGATAATTTGCTAAACTGCTAATGTAAAAAAAATTGATAAAGTGGGATTCTTTATGTTTGCTTTATTTTCAGTATATACGTAATATGCCCTTGGGTTTAGGAAGTTAAAGGATTAATACTGTAATTTGTTATTTACTTGCTACAGATTTGGTATTTAATTCTGGATATCTGACTTTGGCCGTAGCTTTCAAAAGTTAAAACCCACAGTTAGGCTCCTATTTCAGGAATCTAAATTTAAGGAAAAACAAACAAATGTAAAAAACCCACCAAAAAACCTCAAGAAACAACCAGATGCTCACAGAGCACCGTAGTTCCCTGACAGGAGCACTGAATTCTCTAAAGGTAGTGAAAATCACATTTCTAAATATACACAGCTTATGTAGAAATCCTCTGTCAAACTTTCTAGGAATTAAGCTGACTTTAAAAGAAAAAAATCAGAAACTGAGAAGTTCTCTAGGTTTTTTTTATTTTTATCCTGGCAAGGAAGTTCTTATTTGATCTTATTTTCAGTACTTCCTATCTCATAAGGAATAACTAATAATGTATTCTTCGGACTGACTGATCCATCTTACCTGAAAATGAGCAAATTCTATGCTGGTTTTGGAGGATGTATTTTTTTTAAAAGCTTTCAGCAGTTATCATAGGTAGGGTTACACTGAGGAAAGGCTTGGTATATAAAGTCTTGAGTCAGTAAATTGTTTCTAGGCGTAAAGGTGAAATGAATACAAATGTTAGAACTGGACAGAAGAGTTCACCAGTTTGCAGTTTAATGCAATCAGTAGTCTGGTACTGACTTCTTTCCGAAGCCAGTTCTGACTTACGGATGAGACTTTGGTGCTACTGCAGCAATGTCTCGGGTTACTGTGTACAGGTATAGTGCATTTACAAGGCCTAGCCATACTGTCTTCATTGTTTTAGTGTCTTTCCATTGCCCCATAGATCATGGGTTCTGTGTTTTTATGCTTTTATGGGTGTTTTCCCTGTTGATTCCTGCTGAAGCATCATTTAAGTATTAGAGCTCTAGTTGCATTGCAAAACTTAAATTAATGGATTTTTTTATTTGACATTAGATCAAACCTCCTCCAGTGTAATAAAGTAGCACGTTTTTTCTGTATAGACTTTATCCTGTACTTTACAGCTCAAGGAAGATTACAGAAACATTTCAAGAATAATTTTTAAGTGGAGAAAAGATGGGGGAAGGAAAGATTGCATTTTCTTCCCTGACATATTGTTAAAGTCCATTTAGTATGTATCAGTTTACCTGCTGGACACTTCAGTTTTCAAATAGGAGTAGAGATACAATTTTGCAACACAGGTGCGTATTTAACTCACATAGCATTTTTAGGTGGATTTTCAATTAGATTCTGTTTCTAATGATTTTTTTGGTCCTTCCTTCATTTAGATACTCTGCCTGCTCATGGAAGATCCAACTTTAGAGATGAAAGATCTAGTAAAACATATGAAAGGTTACAAAAGAAGTTAAAAGATCGACATGGAACTCAGAAGGATAAGTTAAACAGTCCTCCGTCATCTCCTCAAAAATGTCCTTCTCCTACAAGTGAACCTAATGGACTTACAAAAGGACAAGATGCACCTGGTATAAGCACAGGTTCTACCAAATGCAAGTCTTTGGGTAAAGGAAAAAGCAATTCTCAGACAGACACAGAAGTAGAAGGTAAGTGTTGTCAAAAATACTACATATACGCACATATTAATATATGATTCAAGTCCAGTGTCTGGCTGAGCATAACATTTGTAAATAGAACACCACACTTTGACAGTCTTGAAGTTGAGTAGCAGCCCGTAACTGCCCTGGCTTATGTAGAGTGGAGTTAAGGGTGATCAACCTGCTCATCACATGGGAATGTGGGCCTAAGAGAACAGAAACTGCTGGTATGGAAGTCTCCATGTAAATTTGAGAGAATATTATGAGTCATACTTCATGACACTGTTTAAAGAAAAATCTCTGCTTTGTTCAGAATGCTTGGGTTTTAAGGAATCACTGAATATTGACGGCCTGCTTGATATTGTAGAAAACATGAAAAGAATCAAGTGTCTGAATCAGGAAACATACATTCAACTTAATAAAGAATATTTTGTAAAAGAGATACTGCTGTTACATAAAAATTGGCCTATCCCTACCCACTCATTGTTGAAAGGCCCTCACATTAGTCCCTGTGAATTCATATTTTCTAAGATACTACCATAGGGAGTGGGCTTATTATTAATATATTTATTTCACTGGAAAGCTTGTGATCTCATAGATGGACTGAATTTATTCAGTCATACAGTCATTGTCAAATCTGATAATGTGTCACCATGCAACTTTGAGGTCTCTGGCACAGTCCCTCAGATTCTGAACATAACATCATAGACTTGTTATCAGCCAAGAGCAGTATTTTCAGAATAAGGAACTGTAACTGGTGATGCTAAGGGAAATCAACCATTATTTTTCTAAATTCTCTGAAGTTTGCTTTGAGATAATAATTTTGTGCCAATAGATTGCTGTAAACCAAAAAAATTGTGAAGGAAGTACATCTCATCAAAACCAGGAAATCTCAACCTTATGAGAGCTGTTTAAAAACTTGTGTAGATGAGACCCTGTGAAAGCTTAGTACCAAGGGTCACATGTGAGATACAACCAAAAGTCAGAAGTTGGAAACTATTGCTCCAAACTTGAATAATTGTCACTGTAGTTCCAGAGTGGCATCTTGTCTTGGCTTCAGTTTTCTTTCTGCTGGTTGGTGTTTGTCTGTGAGCTAACTTTAACAAGGCACAAGTGATAAAATGTACTGTTGTTTACACATTACAAAAATTATGGTGATGTCTCCTTAGAAGTATTTTATATGAAAAATGGGAAAGTCTACTTTTCAAAATTATTTCAGGAGACATTGGGGAAAATTATGTAGTGACACTTAGACTTGTCAAACAGAAGTCAGTGACTTAAAGTTGTCATACAAGTCAGAAAAGCATTTGATTTGTTTCAACAGCATAAACCATCTTAGAAACAAAGTTGTAAGTAGATTTGATTTGGGTTTTTTAAAGAATTTTGTCAGGCTTTGTTTTTCTTTTATGTTTAGTTTAAGGCAGATTAAATGAATTAAAAATGCCTGGCCACATCTTCAAAACTGAGTGGCCTGTTTACTCACACTCTTGAGATAATAAAATTTAAATATTGTGTGAGAAAAGCAGATAAAATGCTTTCTGTGAACTCTAAATCCTTTATGAAGCTCAGCTATACCTTCAGATGACACAAAATACCTTAGATTGTTTCCCTTGCAATTGAGGGAGGCCAGCAGTGTTACCAATAGGCTTCCAGCTGATGTGCAGTAACGTATTTAAACTACTGTAACTTGACTGCATCTACATCCAGAGAGAAATCTATGGGAAATATCCAGGATCTTAAGTTCTCCAGAGCAGCAGTTGGTTTAAAGTTATACATTAATAAATGATAACCAGGCTTTCTGTATTCCATAAAGCATAGAAGGGCTTTAGAAATAGTTTTATATTATCAATTTCTTCAGACGCTTTTTTGCGTTTATGTTGCCCTAGAGGAATGCAAGTTAGCAAGATGTTCTACTTTATCAATGCTTTCTTCTGTGTGCAGTTGTTGAATTTGAAGAGCTATTTCACTGTAAAGTTACTGCACAATATTCATGGGTACTTCTTTTTTGCTTTGATTTTGTTTTTTAAGAAAAGGATGAAGAAACAAAAGCACTGGAAGCACTTCTTTCTAATATAGCCAAGCCAGTGGTAAGTAATAAATGCTTTCCATAAAATCAGAATACATCTATTGCTATTTTACACAGTTACATCTCCTTTTCTCTCTCCCAAGTTTACAGGGTCTTTAACTTTCCATACTAAAGCAAATTCACTTAACTTCCAGTCACTGTACTGTAAACAACCAAAGTAATTTTTAGTGTATTAGCATTTATGAAACTAAAACTGACTTGATACTTAGTATGCAGAATTCTTCCTGGCTACTCTGTGAATCTCAGTATTAACAGAATTATTTAAAAAACGTAAGAGAGATTGTAACATTGCCAGTAGCATAATGCTGCTGCTTAATGGAATATGATGCTTAACATAATATTTTACTGCAGAATCTGTTCTCAATTTCCTGTAACTTTGTTTAGTCTTAACTGTTCAGGAAACAGTTTTACATACCACATATCTCTAGGCATGAGAGATACCTGGCAAGGTTTTGGAAACATCACCAAAAATGAAGTTTTGTAAAACCTTATTTGCAAAGTAGAGAAAAAAATATGACCTATTTCTCTTTAAGAGTTTTTTGCACCTCCAGGAAAGAGAGACACAAAATTCACCAAGGAACGTGACTGGCAGCAGTGGACTTCTGACCCTCCTGCTTGAAAATCTACCAATTTCTTTTCAGTTTGTAAAACTAATGCATATTTTTGTGTAGATACTCTTTAAAGCATTGTTGCCAAATTCAGTAGTTTCTTGCATTTTAGAGCAGGCCTGTTTTTTTTTCTTTCGTCTGGACCTTCCCTGGTCCCAGCCTTTCTGTGAAGATTTGCGCACCTTTTCCAAAAATCTTCACCACAATCCTGAGTCCACCATCTTGCCTGAATAAAAACAGTCTGTGTTCCCTGTTGTAGTGTAGTCCATACAACTGAAACTCCAGGAAGAGCTTGCCATGGATTTGTCTAGTCAGTCAGCTACTTCCTCCATTCATCAGCTATGTATCTTTTTCCCTTCACTTTCAAGGCAACCTCACCCCAGTTTAGTGCCCTAGTCTTGATTCTTCTTTCATATGTTTCTTTACAGCCTGATGAGGAGAGGCCAAGAGAGCTGGGGCTGTTTAGCCTGGAGAAGTGAAGGCTCAGAGGGGATCTTATCAATGTATATAGATATCTGCAAGGCAAGCTCACAGAGGATGGAGCCAGGCTCTTTTCAGTGTGCCCAGCGTCAGAACCAGAGGCAATGGGCCTAAACTGAAACACAAGAGGTTCCCTCTGAACATCAGGAAAAAGTTTTTTACTGTGAGGATGACATCTCTGGCACAACTTGCCCAGAGAGTTTGTGGAGACTCGCTCTTTGGAGTCACTGAAAAGCTGTCTGGACATAGTTCTGGGCCCTGCTTTTTATGTGGCCCTGCTTAAACAAGGGAGTTGGACCAGATGACCTCCAGGGGTCCCTTCCACCTTCAGCCATTCTGAGATTCTGTGGTTCTCCAAGCACTGAGCAGGGATTGTATAGAGGAAGTCCTAAACAGTTGGTGTCCTATTGTGTCCAAGCATCAGAATGGGTTGATGTGTCTTCAGTGCCCCTGTGTCTTTGGTGGCTGAGCAGCATGGAGGTGCCAGCTGTCTGAAATTGGGGTGTTATCAATGGCTGCATTGCCAAGGGGAGTTCTGAACTCTCTCTGAATGAGACTATGAGAAGAATGGATCAACAGGTGGGGTCTTGTGCTGTGTTGCTAATGACATAGGAAAAAGCAATGCAGTTCCAGTACTATGGTGTTTTCTTTCACTTCCTTCTGCCCTCAACACACAGCCATCTGTGTCTTTTAGGTAGACACACTATTTCCTGTCCCCACCATGTCCTTGCTTGAGCATCACTGTATGTAGCTTTGTGCAACAAGTGATCTGTGTAGGCCTCAGAAGACATCACAGGCACAGGCAGTGGTAGTCTGCTACAGATATGTAGTGTACACAAGGCAAAAAGCCAGACTTCCAGCACTTGGAGAGGCTTATGCTTTATGAAGGCAAGGGACTGTCGGGGCTGTGAGGGGTTGGAAGACTAGCTGGTGTTGCAGCTTGGGGGACTGTGGCATGATGTGAAAGGAGTCTATGTTACTTGGGCCTTGCAGGATCACAAGCAACCCTCCCACAGTTTCATCAAGGAAATGTTTTCCTTACTTTCACACAAGTGAACCAGGACATTGTTTTTTCACACCTTCTCTTTGTGGTTCTCATCAGAAATATACCTGCAGGTTTTTAATTAATGTTTTTGTTGAAGCACTTACTATGAGGACTGTGGTTTCTGATGGATCATCAGTACTCTGTTCCCTCGGCGAACAGTGCTGGCACAGGCAGTACTGGCTGTGGTGGTGGCCATACGATGAGATGATCATACAAGGTGCTGTCCAGTACAGTGTCCATTGCACCATATTCTGCTCCAGAAAGCCTGGAGTAATGCTGAAGGCTGTGACCTGTCCTGGGCTGTCCCATGGCTCAATGCTTGGGTTTAGGGCATGCACATCTAAATCAGGTGGTGGTCTCCCTCATGTTCTTTCATTCAAAAATACCTTTCAGTTCTATTGAATATGGGATGCATCAATTTTGCTACCTCCAAACTTCTGATTTCCTTGAACTTTTCCCCATATGGATCCCTCATCCTTTCATACATGGCAGTGTTAAGTCAAGTTGATAACATGATACGGACACCAGATGACCCTTCTACTTAGGGACATCTTGAACTATTTATACCCAGATGTAAATTGGAGTGGTTCTGCAGATAGCACCTCAGTGTTTGAGCAAAGTCTTCACCAGCTGTCATGCCTGTTAACCAAATAACAAAGCAAGCAGAAGAGAAGACCTGAAAAGGCAAAACCAAAATGAAGAATGATGCAGAAGGCTGCATATTTAATAAGAAGAGGCAATAAGAGCTCAGAATTTGAGAGTTGGTTATGTAGCATGTAAATCCCTTTGGAAAACATCAGACTTTCTGGTTCTGTGTATGTTTGCGGACTTCTGGCATGTTACGCACCTCACTCACAGTTAAGTATCTTGGGTTACTGTGAATGCAATCCAGATTGCACATGCTAAAACTGTTCTTTTGTTTGACCCAAATGGCACGTGTAACATGCTTAATGAGGAGATTCACTTTGGCAAGCTGCACTGCTAATGAAGACATGCCCACCTCTTGTTTCCACAGTGCTAGAGCCTGACCCAAGTATTATAATCTGCTTTGCAGAAGTACAGAGTGCTCAGAATAGTAACCGGAATCAATTGCAGCTGTTGCATAAGCATACAAAGTAATAAGTAAGGCCAAGGTTTTTGAAAAAGCCACTCCCAAGTATCTTAGAGTGCATAATAGTAGTGGATTCTTCTGATCTTAAATCTTGGTTTTTCAAAAATACTTTTTTTTCCTTATGTCACAGAGGGTTTTTTTGAAAATATCCTATGTATGAAGGAAATGTAATCTGTCAGGTGGCAGTTTGGCATTAGCAAAGTGTTAGATGGAGTGTTCTGTGCAGTTCTGGGCAAAGCACTAAAGAAAATCAGTAGGACATAAGGAGAACAGTGAGAATTATCAGATTTGATAGGTGAGAGGAAACTCAAATGCTAACAGTCTTCAAATGCATAAGAAACAACTGCAAAAGGAAGGGAAGATCTAATGTTCAGTTCCATGATGGCTAGGACTAGTAGGCTTAGCTGGTAGTAAGAGAGACACTGCCTGGACACTAGGGAAAAAAATTCAACTGTTAAAGTAGCTAAACCTAGGAACAGATCATCTTAAAATGGATCTACTACTCCTGAAGTACAGTAGGAACCTACATTTCTTTCCCTGAGGATCTCCTGCCACTTGCTGCAATTCTGGAGGGTGGGGTAAAGATTGTCCGGGAGGGAACTTTTATCAGATTCTTCCCACAATTCCAAAGACTAACAGAAATGCTAGAATTTTACTGCGGTGGTTACAGATAGTGTTAGTCTAGTTTGTGATTGCATCAAGATAGTAGTGAATTTTTTCTTATCAGATTTTAAAGAAAAAGTTCAGAGTGTAGTCCTACCAACATTTGATCCCTTTTAGGATATGATGTACAGTTCTGTTAGTGCATAGCAGTTTAGTGACGTTATTCCCAAGACATTGAGGCTCACATAGTGTGGTTTTTCTTCCTTTGTGTTTGCTATCAATAAGTCATGTCCTCTCTGCTTCATTCTTGAAGCTGACCTATTCAGTTTTTTAGTTCAGTAGATTATAACAATTTCAGAGCACCAGTTGTGAAGATAGCTTTTTGATTCTGATACTCAAGTAATAGATTTTCAAAAGCAATTACTCCCAAAATAGACATACATTATGGTCATATTGTGAAACTAGTCATTTCATATAATGAAATGTGTTTTGAGTTCTCTTACAAATGACTGGAAACAGTAGGTGGGTGTAACATATAAACCACAATAGCAGATGGTTATGAACAGCCATGAATTTCTAGGCATTCTTCTATAACAGATCCTAAAAATGTGTAATCACCTACATACACCTATGCACTCACCTACAAAAACATGAGCATCCTCAGCCCCTTGCAGCACATAGAGGTTTCAGGCAGCACCCACTCTTTTGGGAGTGTGGGCACCCCTAGTCACGCATCTCTTTTGGAAGACGTGGCTGCTTCTGCTTCAGTAGCTTTGTGTGTAACTGCATTGTTCCCTACAATCTCTTAATCCACAGGCCATTGAGAAAGCTCTCCACCAGGTCACATGCACTCGCCTGAGCTGTGAGTCCATGTCTGCTGCACCTCAAACTGCTGTTGCAACAGCTAGGGTGCAGCTACTCACAGTGTTCATCAGGCCTGGATGGAGGCAGCAGTGGTTGGCAGGGCAATTTCTCACACTGTCAGGCCAGGTTTTGGTCATTGTTCTGTTCCACTCCAGCATCTCTTACCCCGTTCCCATTAAAAATTTTCATGCTACCTCTACACTTGGAAGCTGATGACCTCTGTGTTTTCAGGAGTCTCCTTGGGATGTAACATTTAAGTTAAATCACAGAAGTTTCCATTTAACCCACCTGAGGGTCACTGCCTTTTGCATGATTAGTCTGCTGGGGCCAGCACTTCTTGGATAGTTGGAGATGTTGCATTCACACACAGTGGTTATATTCCTATTTCTATTACACTAACTGCTGTTATCCAGGTCTTTCTGCAACAGGTGGGGTGTGCAGACAAACACCACCACAGAAATTCTTCAGGATATTGTCTCTATGTGTATGTACATGGACCTTGTGAGCATGCCTTCATCTCTATATATTTCATAAGAAACAAGAAGGTATTAAAAAAGTCATAGTCCCGGTGGCTTCAGAGAAAAAGGTGCCAGAAGCATGGTTTAATGAAGTTCCCGATGTCCCAGGATGTGCTTTGCCGTCTCCTGTGCCTCGCCAACGCTTTGGTCCATGTTTCAGCAGCCCACTGGGTGGCGTTTGGTACCAACAGGCGTCTCTGCCCTCAGTCCCCTGCCTGGCATTGCATTTCTCTCATGGCATTCCTTGCATTTCCAGCCTGATTTCATCTGTAAAAACTAGTTAGTAGCTAGTGTATCAGTATAAATACTCTGATTTGATAATGGTATATGATTTTCTTTTCTCTTCTTGATCCTTCGTGGCAAAGTAACATTTATATACAATAACATTTAAATGGCAGAGATCTCAAAACTTTGTGTTTCTACAGGTATCGGATATTCAGGCAAGAACAGCACTGCTGATGTGGTCCCCTCCATCCAGTGATACCGGAGAAGATACAGACAAGAATGACATACCAGAGGTTTATACTTATGAAGTGATGATTTCAAGTACTGGAAAAGATGGAAAGTACAGAACTGTGTACATGTAGGTGTTGGCTATTTTTATTTAATCACTGCTGCATTGAAATATGTGGCTTAAAACATCATTAAAAATCTGCTTATTGTCCAGGAAGTTAAATAATGAGCAGTTTTGGGTAACTTCTCTTTTGAAATCAGCTACCCTTTTTTCAGTAGAATTTGTTTCATTTTATTACTGAAGTCTCTGCCATCAACTGGAATGTAAAGACTTTGTTCTTACATGTTGGAGGCGTATTTTAATACCACTTTTGCTGTATTTCAACCAGCTGTACTAGACACCATGTGTCTAGTCAAATAGTGAGACATGCAAGTAATGAGAAAAATAAATTGTATTTATTATTTTTTATGGCAGCACATGCTCCTGCTCCCAGTAGGGTTATCCCTCCCTTCCCTAAAATTGTTTTTTGTAAGAGACAGTCTTATGATATGAAAAAAAAAGCAAATTCACAACAAGAACACAACTCATAGCAGCAGCAAAGCAAACAAAACTCTCCAATTGGTTTCATTCCTAACACCATGGTTTTCAGTCAGTTTTTTGCAGTTTGGAGAGATATGACAGTAAAATTTAGAATTAAGGGTACAGAGCTCTCTAATAGTTATACACCTTTGTATATAGCTAGTTTATCTTAGTCACCTTCCGTGAATTTCATGTAATTACAAGTTGACTATCCCTATCCAAGAAACTAGAGGAAGAGAAATGACCTTTGCTAAGATAAGCTGATGTCAGCAAAAGCAGACTAATAGATGTTATTTTGGGGCCTTTTCTGTTTCCTGGGCTCTAACAAGTAGGTATGTGCAGACGGGTACAGTTTTAGGTAATTGTTTTTGCAAGGCTGGACTGAGCTTCTGTGGGCTCCAGTACTTCAGTGGTTTTTTTGAGTAATAACATATATGTGTATGCGTGCAGCTTGTCTTACTAAGTAAAGAAGAAAATAATTGCTACTTTTTAGAAAGCACCTAAAAAAAAGGTGCCCCAAAACCACCAGGGCAAAAGAACAGGAATAACACAAGAAGCCTCTAAAATTCAAAGATAAATCCATTTACATATTGCTATATTTAGTAAAAGACAAACTGCTAGCAAATACATTTCATAGAAGGTGTATTGACTGAGGTAGATGATACATGTCTTTTTTAATAAATGTATGGAATTCTGAAATAGTCTTTAAAACAAACTTGTATCTCTTTCCAGTGGAGAAGAAAATAAAGTCACTGTAAATGATCTCAGGCCCGCAACTGATTACCATGCGAAGTGAGTATCTTGCTTTATCTTCATTAAATTCAGTGGAAATGTTTTAAAAGTTTCATTGTGTATTTGCCTAAGTCTTCAGAGATGGTCTTTACCACTTCTCACCCTCTTTTGAGTCACAAATCAGCATTTTTGGCTTAGCTGACAACTCAGTCCATTTTGGACAATGTAAGATTGGTGCATCTCCATCCTACATCCATGCTCTTTTCTTTATACCAGCACAGTGGCCTTTTTCTGTCCTTGGAGCCAGGCACAGATGCTACTTTTCAATTTTCCACAAGCAGCAGAGAAAAGTACCTTGCCCTGGAAGATGCTCCCTGCTTGGCCACCTGAAGGTCGCATTATGCTGCTTTTGCTTTGCTCCTGTAGATCAGTGAACCTGACCCCATATGCACGACGAAGTGTGCCCCCAGCTCAGTGTAGTTCTACCCTTCTAGCAGAATTGACTACTTCAGTAGGTCAGAAGAAATAGCATAGGGTTGGGAAGGTGTGGTTAGGTGTTGTTCTTCCCTCTTTTTTTAAAACATTGGAGGGTCATCTGGAGCTGAACTTGGCAAGGGATGCAAAGAGTAAGGGCTTCTATAGCTTTGTCTGCCAGAAACGAAGGTCAGAGAAAACGTATCCTCCCAAACAAACACAACTGGCAAACGGGTAACTATAGATGAGGAAGAGGCTGAGGTACTCGACAACCTTTTTGCCTCAATCTTCACTGTCAGCCTCTCTTCTCACACCTCTCGAGTGGATGGATAGCAGTATGGGGACTGGGGGAGGAAAGTCCCTCCCACAGTAAGAGAAGAACAGGTTTGAGACCACCTGGGAACCTTGCCTGGGAGCCTGTACATAAGTGTATGGGACCTGATAAGATGCATCCCCGAGTCCTGAGGGAATTAGCTAATGTAGTTGCCAAACCGTTCTCCATCATATTTGAAAAGTCATGGCAACCAGGTGGAGTCCTGTGTGACTGGAAAAAGGAAAACACTGCACCCATTTTTTTAAAGGGTAGGAAGGCAGACTGTGGGAGCTACCAACCTGTCAGCCTCACTTCTGCGCCTGGGAAGATTATGGAACAGATCCTTCTAAAAGCCATTCTAAGGCACATGAAGGACAAGGAGGTGATTTGGGACAGCCAGCACAGCTTCACCAAGGACAAGTCCTGCCTGAAGAACCAAGTGGCCTATGATCAATTGACTTGTATCAGTGGACAAGGGGACTGCAGATGTTACCTGTCTGGACTTCTGTAAGACCTTTGAGATAGTCCCCCACAGTATCCTTCTTGGAAAATAAGGAATTGGTTTAATGGTCACATTCACAGAATAATGATCAATAACAGAATGTCCAGATGGAGATTAGTGACAAGTGGTGTCCCACAGGGGACTGTATTGTCAAATATCTTCATCAGTGACATAGTGACAGTGGGATCGAGTGAGCTTCCAGCAGAAAATACCAAGCAGTTGCAGTGTCAGCCGCCAAGTGGTGCACTTGACACACCTGAAGATGGGATGCCATCCAGAGGGACCTGGACAAGCTTGGGCAGCGAGGCCATAGGAATCTCATGAGGTTCAACAAGGCCAAGTGCTAGGTGCTGCCCTTGGGTCAGTGCAACCCTGGTATCAACACAGGCTGCAGGATGAAGGGATTGAGAGCAGCCCTGCCAAGAAGGATATGGTGGTTCTGGTGGGTGAAGAGCTGGGCGTGACCTGGCAATGTGCACTTACAGCCCAAAAAGCCAGCTGTGTCCTGGGCAGCATCAAAAGCAGTGTGGCCAGCAGGGTGAGGGAGGTGGTTCTGCCCTTCTGCTCCACTCTGATGAGACCCCAACTGGAGTGCTGTGTCCAACTCTGGGGTCCCTATCATGAGAAGGACAGTGACCTGTTAGAGTAGCTGTAGAGGAGGGCCACAGAAGTTGTTCAGTCTGGAGAAAACTCAGTACTTAAAGGGAGCTTATAAGAAAGATGGAGACATACTTTTTAGTAGGGCCTGTTGTGATAGGACAAGAGATAATGGTTTCAAACTAAAAGAGGGTAGATTTAGACTAGGTATATGGAAGAAATTTTTTGCACTGAGGGTGGTGAAACACTAGAACAGGTTGCCCAGAGAGAGATGGTGGATGCCCCATCCCTGGAAACCATTCAAGGAGAGGTGGGGCAGGGCTCTAAGCAGCGTGATTTAGTTGAAGATGTCTCTGCTTATTCCAGGAGAGTTTGGACAAGTTGACCTTTAAAGGTCTCTTCCAACCCAAACTATTCTGTGATTCTTGGTTTAAAAAAAAAATAGTGTGAATATAATAGTTTACAAATAAATAACACTGTGAAGGCAGAAATTAAGGCCTCCTTAAAAGAAATGCCTTTTCAGGAGATAACGGCTTGTGGAGAGTACCTTCTTAGACATGACTGGATGTCCATCATGTGAGGGATTTGCTTCTCTTGACTGTGTGGAGAACCCCAAGATCCCTGTGTACTGACCAAGGGAAGCAATTTAGAGGCAGCTGGTAGGAAGGACAGGGAACATAAGTGTGTCATAGTAGCGATCTAAGTTAACAATGTTCTGCCTCCTTTCACATCAGGTTTAAGATAGGATTTGCCTTGTACAATAGCCTTTTTGACATTCGCTCAGTGGGAGAGCTAGGTTCTCAGTCCTTGATGTGAAGGGGTCTACACCTCCCAGAGCTGTTTGCCGGAGTATTGTCCTGGTTGCCAAACTGAAAGCAAAAGAGGGTTGGTCTGTTCTTATCACAGCCCTCATTTAATTTGAGCCCCTGTATTGCCTGGAGCACAAGGTCAGGAGAAGGATGAATGTTAAGTTGGCACAAAGCTCTTTCATATAGAAGTATTTCCCTGTGATTTTTTTCCTATTTTTAGTAGCACTTATGTATTTTATCCAGCAAGGTTGAAGTTGAAAATTCATGGAGCATAAGGGTCAGTGCCTAGAAATTTTTCTTCTGTCTAAGTCCTCTTCTATCAGGCTACATTCAGATTTTTCTTGCTTAATTCTGGTTGTTGTAAGCAATACATGGGAATCGGTGGCTTGGCCATCCAAGCTCTTCCTAAACAGAATTTTGCCACTATGAACACTGCACAAAATCAACAAAGACTGGAACAACTCAACCACAGAGATAACTGACATATTACGTATTTGCAACTGTATGTAGATTTCACAGACAACTTTGTGTTCAACTTTAGTCACTCTTTGAATGTCTCCTCGCTATCTGTGAAATCTATAAAGCCAAATTTCCTGTGATTTGCTGTTCATACATCAAAAATGTATCAGGATTTTTGTATCTTCTTAAGCTGGCAGCCAGATCTTATATTGGTGATCAGATGAAATGGTTTTTTGGAGTTTTGGTTTTGGGGTTCTTTTCAAAGGAACAGATGAATCAGAAGAAAGTAATGTGCCATTGACCCAAAGAAGAGGCAAGGCATAGCTGCACAGCTTAGGGGGCAGGGGGAGGCCAGATGATTATCATGTATTTACTTTTGGAGACAAGCTTTTTGGAAAACAAGTCATTTCTCTTTGAGACAGAAGCAAGAATTCACTCTTTTGAAGTATGTGGAGAGTTAATTCACAGCCTTACTAAAGGAAAGGACAAGGTGAACACACTCAGCAAGACACTTAAATGAGTGCAGAGGATACTCTGAAAATATATCAACAGCTTCGTTGTGCTCATCTGACGAAAGTACTTGCAGAAGAATTATTCATAGTATCAGTTAATATCTCTACTACAGATAATGAGCCTGCAAAATGCTACTATTATTTTGCAGCCAAAGTACAGCTAATAACAGACATATTTCAAATATAATTGTGAGACTAAAGCCGACTGGTGGTAATGATGTACATCCAAAGTAAAGGACTCTTTTCTTTCCTTCTTATTGCTTCTATTGACCTAGATATTTCCCCCAGTTATTTATTTATAACAGTGATATTTTAATAATGAATCAGCAAGGCAGTAACTTAATTCAAAATGCTCAGTTTTCATTGGAAACTATACAGATTTTGAAGCAAAATGTTATTGTCTCTCTTCCGCTTTAGAGTCCAAGTAGAATGCAACTGTGTAAAGGGGAGCCCTTCAGAAGCAGAGAGTTTTACCACAGCAAGTTGTGAACCTGATACTCCAAATCTGCCCAGGATAACTAATCGGACCAAAAATTCTCTTACTCTTCAGTGGAAGGTAAGAATTGCTTCACAGCCTTTAAAATAAATATTTTAAACTATTCAGAATTGTTGCGGATTTACCAACAAAATACCAGTTCATTGAAACTGACAATTTTTGTCAAACCTCATTTCAGTCACAGTTCCGTGACTGGAAATAGATTCACTGGGTTAAATGTGGGCTTGAGTAAAAAGAGAAGGATTCACAGAAAAACAAGGAGTCTTTGAAGATAAAGTTACTGAGTTCAGTCCACAATGCCTTTCAAGATCTAAGTTAGAAAAAAACCCCCACAAACATGAAACAAGCATTCATTGGTTGGAGACTGAACTAGGACTGTCTTGGTAAGTGAAACAATCATATAATGGGAGCATCATTTGCCTTCCACTGTTCTTGTCATGTTTTGGCACACACATGCATTTTTTAAGTGGTCCTGTATCCAGTTAGAGTTCTAATTTTCTTGTTTTCCTGTTACAGGCATCTTGTGATAATGGTTCCAAAATCCACAGTTACCTTTTGGAATGGGATGAAGTAAGCAAGTTATTCTATTGTATTTTTAGTCTTGTAATTTTTTCAAGTAGATGCGTGTGACTGTGCATGTCCAGTTGTGTGAAAATTAAGACTTCTGTTTAGAGGCATGTGACAAATAGGTAATTCCTGAAGCAATTATTAAAATACAGTTACTTGTCAATTTTTTTCTCAGGGGATATAAGATAAAAGGATCTTAATTGCATGATTCTGCCACTCTTAATAGTGGCTTTTTCACTTGTAGTCCATTACTGTGTTCAAGAGCTGACACAGAAGGATCGTTTTTCTGTAACAGTCTTTCGTTTTTAATAAGTGGGTGGATCAACTGTGGCTCTGCAAACATCTTGCAGTCTCTACCTGGACAGCTATTCTGAAATGGCAGAGCTGCAGAATCTTCATGGCTTTTATTCTTTCAGCCCTGAGGAACTGGGAAATGGAAAGGAAGGAAAGAAGCCACTAATTTAATACAAATACAAAGTTTCATATGCTACTGCCTCACTATATGGAGATTCTTGATTTATATTTAATTTCAAAAAATGGTTTTGCTTCATGCTTGTGTGTACTTTAATTGATGGATGCATATATAATAAGGTGAATAATATGGTTAACTTATTCCTTTTTAGGGAAAAGGAAATGGAGAGTTTTGCCAGTGTTATTATGGTCAACAGAAGCAGTATAGGATCACTAAACTATCACCAGCAATGGGGTACACCTTTAGGCTAGCAGCCAAAAATGACATGGGAATGAGGTAAATACTATTACATACATAAATATGGAATGCATATGCATGCATGTGCGTGCTTCTTCAGGAAAAACATATGGTGGCATTTAAAGAAAAATGTCTTCTGTTCAAATGGTCTGAAATGGAATATAGAATATATATTTCAGTTGGAAGGAACCTACAGTGATCATCTAGTCCACCTGCTTAGTTAACTCACAGTATGTGATTGGATTATTCTTTTTGCAGATAGCCTCTGTGCTGGGGTATTGTCCCTTCATCTAAGGTGTCTGTTAGTCTCCTGTTACCCTTGGAAATAGACAGAATATGACATTACCATATCAATGAATTCTTTGGAAGTTCTAGAGCTTATTACAAATGCTAAGGATATGTGGTTCATGCTTTTAATTACTACTTTTCAGAAGTTATAGAGCACCAAACTTTCTTTTGAATTTTTGAATGAATGACATCTGACTTCAGTGGAGAATATAAGTAAGAACTTGGAAAAAAAAATGTTTTCTCAAGTTACGCTTGCACTACTGGGTGCATTAGTTCTTGAGCATGCTTTTTGGTCATCAGGCAAAGCAGATGCACCTGGCTAACAATCACACCACCAGAGCTCATCTGCTCTAGAGCAGACTCCTGGTGTCCACGCTACCTAGTAGTACCTGGACCCTGAGGTCTTGTGGGGCATAACAATAGGATTTCCCTCACCATCAGCCTAAAATTGCTGTTTTGTGTTTGTTTTCTTAATTCAACTATTATGAACATTGTGCTGCGGCTCACTAGAGTGGTGATTTTATAGCGTGAAATAGAGGATGTGTGTTGTGTGTCCTTCAGCTGGCAGAAGAAGGTGCTTGAAGCAACAGTGCATGCTTGGGCAGTGTTGAAGAACGGTGTAAAGAGTAGGGAGCCAGACCCAGGGTCATAATTCATGCAGGGCAGAAGGAATCTTCTGCAGACTATTAAGTGTGTGAAAAATACAGCTAGCTCAGGAGATCTGAGGCATGTGTTGGGAGGCTTTGGAGAGTACTCAGGGAATGCATTGCATAAAGTGCCTGTTCCTTTGTCTTTCCTTAAGCACCTGCTTTGTGCTACTGTCAGAAGACACTGTAGTGGACTAGAATGACTTTTGGTGTGCTCCAGTAGTATTTATTACATTACTGCCTTCTTGATGATGTTCCTGGAATTAATTATTCTCTTGAGTTGCTCCTGGACTTTGTATTGATGAGATTTAGTTGGAACTGTTAAAAATAAAGACAGGGAGGGAGCTGGCAGTTAAGGAGGGTCCAGTGCTTCGGCTCTCTTCCTGTTCCCCTTTTACATCTGAGTGTAAATGTACCCTCTAGGAATAGCTGCACATATTACAGATTCCTCCAGCGTAAGCTTTGAAGACACTGATCAGTTAAGTACCCTTCTTAAACTAATCACACTGAATAGATTTTTAAATCAATATTTCATAGCCTTGTGAAGATGTGCTTTATTTGTCTTCATGGTATTATTTAATTAAGAAGTCTCTTGAAATAATATTTATTAGTGTAGAGTGCGTGTTTATCCCTTATGAAGAACGTTGAGAACATTAGGCATCTGGAGACAGAATTTTGTCTAAATAATTTTACCAATAAGAACAGATACCTTATCTTTGAGTTACTAATTTTTAAATTTAATTCTAACCTACATGAAACAGTGGTTAAAGAAAACTGGAAAAATAAAATCTATTTTTAAAAATAGATAGTACTGTACTTCTGAGGGAATTGTTTAATAGTCATTCAAACATGGCTATGTCTGGAACTCTTTTAGTTTATTTCAGTGTATTTTGGAGGGGTTCAATCAAGTTTAGAGATTAAATCTTTTTAAGATGTGGGGTTTTTACCTTGTATCTACTTGTAGGGTGACTCCTTCAATAGTTTGTTTTGAATGGAGTTAGACATACTCCTTGTATCTAGCCTCTTTTCATGCTTTCTCCAGGCTACCTATAAAATGCTGATCTTTTTTTAGTAAATATATTGTAGCTATCACATAATCATCATTCCAGAAATTTTCTTGCTTGTGACTTCTTTCAAGAAAAAAATTTCTATTCTCACAAATTTAAAAGTTTTCTCCTGTTTTGTACTTTTTCCCTTCTTGTTTCACATCTCTTTGGCAGTCCTCACAGACAATATGTCTGTTTCTCTGCTATCAACACTCTTGGTAATGTGTTGTCTGTAAGATTTTTTCCTTTAAATGCCAAAAATGCCTCAATGCAGACCAAAATTTAGAACATGGGCATCACTATAATATAGGTTGAGTAAGAGAGAAAGCAAAATTATCTTTTTATTGAGATTTTTCGGGTAAGTTGGGTTCAAAACACATGAGATACTTAACTGGTATCTTTGTTTAAGCTACACAGAGGATTTTGTTTTCAGGTCTTCATGATGATCACTTAGGTAATCCTTAGCTTTTAGATTAAAATTACATCTTTGTCATTAGTTTCATATGGTTAAAAAAACTAGACTAACTTCAGGCTTGTAAGTGATTCTTCAGATTTGATGTAGAAGCAGCAAAGCCAGCTGAGAGCATGTGGGGCTTTTTACTCTTGCTGGATGCATGTCAGACCATCTGTGCAAGCATAGTGCCTGTTTACTGACTTTTGCATCCCTCTGTTTCACAGTACGTCTTTTTATGTAGTTTATTTGTATTTTCACCGCAAGGTGTATCTAATCTAAATCAGATAAGGATAACAGTTGTGTTAAGGGATTAACTGGTATATACTCCATTTCTTTTTCTACAATAAGACTTTCATTTTATCAACTCTTAAGGTAGCTCACCATTGAATGAGACTATTACTCTATTATTTTCTGAATCATTAGAGAAACTAGTACTTCAAAGTAAGCGCAGAAGACATAAGTGAAGTTTGTTTTGAGGTCTTGCCATAAATGTTTTTATGCCTTCATGTGTTCACTTTGAAAAGGAAGGACACTGTGTTACTAGTATATTATTGCATATAGAGCTTTAGTGTTTTAGAATACTGAGTTAATATGAAAAAGTGAAACATTTTGGTTAGCAAAACATTGTAATTATATTATATAAAGGAGTCTTTCGATTATGAACATGTTAACCTTGATCAGATGTTTTGTTACTGACAGACTCATGGGCAAGTTAAGTTGTTTGCGTGTAACAGCTTGCAATTTCCCATTGTGCATATGTCCAAGAAATTGTCATAGCTGTGTTTAGTAAGAATTTTGGTTTTTAGATATTAATTATTGTGTCTAGTTAGTTTACATACTGTCTGTTTTAAACAGTGATTTTAGTGAAGAAGTCCTGTATCATACCTCAGGCACTGCCCCAACCACACCAGCAAGTCCTTTGCTGATTAATGCTGGAGTTACTTGGTTATCCCTTCAGTGGACAAAACCCTCAGGAACACCATCAGATGAAGGAATCTCATATATATTAGAGATGGAGGATGAGAACTCAGTAAGTTTAGAATACTTATTCTCAATATGTTTGATACATTATTATATTAAGTGTAGCAATGATTATTTTTGCTAGAATATTCTACAAGGAACTGTATTTTCTGAAATTAGGCTAATGACTTGTCATTGCTGTGACCAGGCCACCTAGGTTTCTTCTTTTAATTGTGTTTAGTGTTACTAAGCCCCATTCCTGCAAAGACTTTTAAATTGCTTATAACTTCGTGAATTTATGTGTGAAAGTTAAGCCTTATAAGAGCTGGATCAAGGCTCTTATATGAAGTGTGGACCCTCTAGATGTCATTTCATACTAAGAACATTTGTTTTAAAATCAGTACAGTTCTATCCTTTGAAAGTGTTAGGTAAAATTTCCACTGACACCCTATATGTCTTTCTTACTGTTCTTTTCTCCTCTCCTGATTGGAAAATGGTTAATGAAGTCACACCTCTTCAGAAAAAATTTTTGTGTTTACACAATGAAGGTGCACTTATTACTTTGTCAGAGAAGCATAACAATTACAGTTTGAAACAGTAATTTATTTGTATGAAGTATGTTAGATCCTCTGGTCTGCGAAGATAATGTTTCAAATAATCCTATTTCATTCTGCAGGGATATGGTTTCAAGCCAAAATATGATGGTGACGATCTTACCTACACGGTGAAGAATTTGAGGCGTAGTACAAAATATAAATTTAGGGTAAGAGTTTTTTCATCTGTTTGGGCACCAGACTAGCTTGAGATTGACTCAGAAATGGGGAGGGCCTTTTTTAAGGAAAATTCTATTAATTTGATGCCAGTTTCTTACAATTTCAATCGCTTAAAACTATTGGCTGAACACCTGCGTTATTGTTTCTGCAGAAGGAATAAGAACCTCTGCAAGGGCATAACACAGTTGCAGGTATCTTGAAATTCCAAGTCATAAGTACATGTTCTTAACAGCTGGGGTTTTTTATTTGGCTGGTTTGTTTCATATACATGGGTGATATTACTTAGTGTAGCTGTGGATTCTTTGATAGTAAACACAATAAAGGTTTTGGGGTAAGGAGCAGCCTTGATTAAAAAAAATGTTAGTAAGTCATCCATATTACCATGGTGCTGAGCCCGTTCTAAAGTCTTGAGGGCTGAACTTTTAGTTCAGGAAGAAGTCTGGCCTAACTGAGGTTTTGGGTGTAGTTAAAAGCTAAACAGAAGCATACTGGCCATGGGAGGGTTATCAAATAGCCATCAAGGACTACAAGAACTTTGCCAGGACAGGCAGAGTTGAAGTCAGGAAGGCTAGGATCAGAAATGAAATTGGCCAAAGATAACAAGAATGACATAAAAGGCTTCTTCAGATATGTGAGAAGTAGAAGCACAGGGAAGACATACAGAGGCCTTTCCTAAATAGGGCAAAGGAGAAAGTTACTAATAATGCCAGTAAAGCAGAGGTTCTCAATACCTTCTTTGTCTCTGCCTTTACCACCATAACTGGACCCCAGATCACAAGATAAGGTAGCTGTGACAAGGCTGGAGTTTGGTCTCTTGGAAGGGCTCAGTCCACTTCTGGATGTTAAGAGAAGTGGCTGACATTGCTGCAGGACCCCTGTTTATAACATTTGAAAAGTGATGCAGGTCAGGGGGATATCCCTGATGTCTGGAAGAGGGTAAATGTAATACCCCCCCCCCCATCTACAAGAGGGACCCAGGGAACTACAGGCCTATTGATCTTATTCAGTCCCTGGAAAAGAAATTGAAGTCTTCGTGGGAAATACTACGAGCCAAACAAAGCAGGCAATTGGGAAAAGCCTACACCAAAAGTAAATGATGCCTGACTAGCCTGATCATGTCCTACATCAAGGTAACACTTCCAGCTGGCCTGAGGAGATCAGTGGATGTTCTTTACCTGAACTTGAGCAAGCATTCAATAGTTTCCCACAGCCTTCTCCCTGGCCAAATTGGCAAGGCACAAACTGGATAGGTAGTAAGCGAGCTGAGTAAAAAACTGGCCAACAGGCCCCACTCAGAGGATGGTGATCAATGGTTTCTAATCAGGCTGGCAGCCTGTCTGAATTAGGAACTCCTAGGGATAGGAGGCCCCATGCTGTTCATTTCCACAACTGATCTTGATGATGGGATTGAGAACACCCTCACCAAGTTTGCTGGTGACACCACACTGAGTGGTCAGATGAACACATCAGAAGGCAAAACTATCTTACAGAAACAGCTGGACAGGCTGAAAGAGTGAGGTAGTAAAAAACAGTGTGAAGTTTAACAGAGACAAGTGCAAAGTTCAGCACTTGGGCTGGAATAACCAAGGAGCCCACTATAGGCTAGGAGCAGCCTTGCTGAAAGGGACCTTCAGGCAAACTGGGTCCTGGGCTGACTCAGCAGTGGCATTGCTAGCAGAGATAAGAGATCTTCCCTGTATTCAGCTTGTGTCAGGTCACACCTGGAGAACTGTGTCCAGTTCTGATCCACACAATTCACAAAAGACAGGCAGACTGGGACATGGTCCAAAGGATGGTCACAAAAATTATAAAAGGGCTGGAGAACCTGCCCTGTAATGAAAGTTGAAAGGAATTACATATTTTCTCCTTGGAGAAGGCTCAGAGGGACATCATCACAGTTTGCCAGTACTTAAAGCTTGACTATAGAGAGGAGGGAGGTCCTCTCTTCACAAGGAGCCATCTGGAGATGACAAGGGGCAAGAGTTGCAAGTTGCACTGGAAGGGGTTTCATCTTGGTATAGGAAAGAAGTTTTCCACAGTGAGATCAAGTAATCACTGGAACAACCTCCCCAGAAATATGGTGGGGTCCCCATCACTGGATGATTTCAAGATATGAATGGAAAGGGTGTTAGATAATCTCATCTAGGCTCACTTTTCCCTGAAAGGTTGAACCAGATGATCTTTCAGGTTCCTTCCAACCTCAGCTCCTTTATGTTTTAAGTCATTCCTCAATAGTTGCTTGGGTTTTAGAACAAAGCTAAAGACATGTCCCACGGTATAAATCACAGTATCATCTAGGTTGGAATAGACCTATAAGAGAAAGTCCAACTGTTAACTCAGCACTAAACCATGTCCCTAAGCAACCCATCTGCACATCTGTGAAGTGCCTCCAGGGATGGTGACTCAACCACTTCCCTGAGCAGCTTTGCCGATGCTTGACTGCTCTTTCTGTGAAGGGATTTTTCCTAATATTCAATTTAAACTTCCCCTGGTGCAACTTGACGCACAGTCAGAATGAGCTCATCTGTCTACAAATGAAAAATGTTCATAGCTGTTGTCACGCATACACCTAAAATACTATTTCTTAAGTAAGAATTGGGAGCTGTTGAAGAACAGCTTCTCTTTGCAATGTGAAAGGTAATAGTTCAAGGGTTGGTTGATTTGTTTTGAGTTAACACTAAAGCATGTAAGTACTTCTTTTCAGATGTTATTTTGCACTTCTGAATATGATTTTGTTGGGGTTTTTGCATTACTTATTATTTAAATAATTTAAAATATACAGTATGTTTCTAGCACTATTATGGCTACATTTGAACTAAAGAGTAGCTAATTGCCTTGAAACTAGCTTTTGCAGGACTTCATCATAGTCTTTCTTTGAAAGTAATATTACTAGTAAATGTATAGTTACTTAAACATCTTAAGTTTCTCATTAAAATAAAAAACCCCAATGTTTATACCCTGTTTTTATTAGCAAAACAATGAACAGAAGTCTCTGTTCACTCATTCATGGGGCATAAAAGAGAAACAAATGTTGTGTTGATCAGGTCTTTAATTTTTATTATACAGGGGAAAGACTTAATTAGTAGTAATATTCCTTAAGGCTTTTGAAAGAAGCTTTATAACCATTCGAAACCTTATTATAGTACATAAATGCTAACTGCCTGTTTAACTTCATTTGTAAGGGCACAAAGACAACCAGATGATTATTAATCTTGTAAACTGTATCAGGAGACTTAATGTCTGAGAGACATGTTAGCTTGCATTTCCTCTTCTCAGTCTGTACCAACATCACTGCTGTCATTTCAATTCTGCTCATTTTTAAAACAGATCTATAAGCCAAAAACACTCTTTCTTCTTTTTTTTTTTTTAACTAGGTGGTTTAGCTTTTTGCTAAACTAAACTAAAAAGTAAAAAGTAAAGAATAGCAGAAAGTTGTTTTCCTAGAATCACAGAGAAGTCTAGGTTGGAAGGGACTTTTAGTGATCATCTGGGTCAAATTTCTGTAGAAAGCAGGGCCTTAGCTTAGGCAATTCAACCCTGTCCCAGCCCTGTTGAGCTGAGATTTCAGTATTTCCATCAAGGGCGATTCAACCGCTTCTTTGGGAAGTTTGTTCTAACGGTAGTTAATTTCTTTTCTTATATCCAGCTAGAATTTCCCCTAACACACTTTGTATCTACTGGCTCTTGTCCTGTTATCATGGATCCTTTGGAAGGCAATGTCTTCATCTCTTCTGTAACTGTCCCTTAGGTGTTGGAAGGCTGTGATTAGATCCTTCCCAATGAAACTTCTTTTTACTCAGGCAGAATAAAACAAAGCTTTTTTCCTATGTCGGGTTCTTTAATCCTCTGATCATCATGCTGGCCCTCTTCTGAACTCTTTCCGGTTTCCCAGTGTCTCTTGAACTGCAAGGACCAAAACTGGATACAGTATTCCAAGCATGGTTTTAAAAGTGCTGAGTAAAGTGACATAATTAAATCCTTCGTTCTGCTGGGTAAATTCTTGCTGATGCAGCCCATGAAACAATTTGGTCTTGCTACTGCCAAGATGCTTTGCTGATTCATTTGGCTTGCTCCTAGTAGAATCCCAATATCCTCTCAGCAGAGCTGAAAAAAGAAAAGCTGGCTAGAGTTAGACCCCAGACTGCACTGGTGCTGGAATTATTCCATTCCAAGTGCAAGACTGTATCTTTGTCCAAAGCTCATACAGTTCTTGTTCATGCAGTGTTTCAGCCTATCAAAGTCTGTATGGTGGCTCTTCCCTCCAGCATATGTCTGTCTTCTCCTAGTTTGGTGCTATATGCAAATCTGGGAGCATCACTCACTCCTGTCATCCAGATCACTTCTAAAGATATTGAATAGAATCTGACATTGGATTGGCTGCTGAGGAAATCCACTCATGAGCAGATGCTAATTTGCCTTTGAACCATTAGCCAGCACCCTTTGAGCCTGGCGTTCTGTCAGGTTTTCTACACCCATCTTGTGGTCCATCTGTCCTGTCCCTATCTTAACCAGCTTGTCTACATAGATGTAGTGGAGATCAAACTAAAATTAGGGTAGAGGATGTCCACAGCTCTCCCCCATTTGCTGAGCAAGTTGTTTCCTCATGGAAGGCACTCAGGTTGGTTAAACACAATTTAACCTTGACAAATACAATTTCTCGTCCTTCTCGTGACTTTCATGACAAATTTTGCCAAAATTATCCTTGGGACTGGAGAGTTGATATCCCTTTTGCTGTTGTTAATACAACTTTCCCATATAAACATTCTTTTTATCTCTGAATGTATTTCTGTAAAAGAGGGTACTGTACTAGGATGAGAGGGATTTTTTTAAGGAATTGGTTTTTTCTGGCAATTTGCATGCATTTATGTTTTTGGTATAGTGATTGTCTAACTATGGGACTAATGAAAATCTAAAAAGAATGGATATAATAATTTTAGTTCTTGTGCTAATTTATTATGTATCTGTCTAAATGTGCATATAAATTAATTTGTCCTTACCATAAACAGTGAATAGCATACCACTATCCAATGCATTTATAGTATTTTATATGTATTTGCAGGTCATTGCCTATAACTCAGAAGGGAAAAGCAGTCCTAGTGAGACGGTGGAATACATTACTTGTCCAGACAAACCTGGAGTACCTTCAAAACCCACAGTGAAAGGAAAAATTCATGCACAGAGTTTTAAAATAATCTGGGGTAAGAATGTTGTTCTGCTCTATTTAGAGTATGTCTTCTGTATTTTACGTGTGTATATATATATATATATGGTATTTTTTATGCAGAAGGTCAGGTTTTACTTCATTAACACTTCAGCCAACTGAGCCATTATGATCTGTTTTCATGGAAAAATACTGATTCAAAATACTTAGTGTGGCAGTATAACTAATTATGTGGAAAGAATAATATGCTAATTTTAATAGGAACTGTTATTGCAGTGGACTATAACACTTTAAAAAATGTGGTTAATTGATGTACTAAGAAGTTCTGTTTCTCTGGCACAAAAAGTAGGTGTCATGACATTCTGGGTTCTTATTGAAAGAGAAGATTGAAGTTCAACCTGTATCTTCAAACTATTTGATTTTGATAGATAAATTTTTATTTGCTAAGGATCTTGAGAAACTTTTCCTTAAGCTCAGGAATTTTTGGCCTTATGCTGTAAAATAGGAGAAGGTTAAAACAGTACTGTGTGATGCAGTACTTTAGCAAAAAATCAAACAGTTAAAAATTACACTTACTGTCACTTCTTACTTATTTCCATTTAATAGTGTGTTTAATTCTTTAGCATCAATAATAACAAATTTACTCGTAGAGTATAAGCAGTACAGCAGGTCCAGTCTTGCACCTTCCCAGAGTGCTTTGCTACATCAGGACCTGATACTTGATCTTTTATGTACGATGCATAATGTATGAAGTTATTAAAAATACCTGATTTGTATATCTTAAGCTACCTAAAATATCTATTTATATATAAAACTTCTAATAGTCTTTATTTGGAACAGTGATACTCTTTCTATGTGATAATTAATGTGACAATTTTATTTTTCATTTGGAGTCATTTGCTTCCAACCAAAGAAGTGCTATTTGCCTATTTAAGTCTCATTTTATTTAGCTGGTGTTTTATGATACGTAACCCTTGCCTAAGAGCCAACATCATTTCATCCAGCACATCCGTAATGTGATGTTTAGGCAGGAGTACCCTTCTGTGCTGAAGTATAATGCTGTCTTTATATTTGTTCAAAATGTTGTTTCACATTATTTTAATTTTGGTATTTTCTAAATCATCTTTGAGAAACAGGATTACATGTCAAAGAAAGGTCTGTAGATTTGTATCTTGTACATGAATACTGTACCAGGGAGGATAGTGCACTCAATTTCTAGTGATATATTAGAAGTTAATTTTTCAGTGTAGAGCTCCGGACTTCTATTCTGTCCCAAAATATTTAGGTTTTTGAAATTCTTTCCTGAAATAATTTTGAAATATTCTTATATACAAATCAGTATGATAATTTTTCCTGTCTGCAGTCCAAATTACAGGACCATTAGAGTCTGTGTTCCTGAATCCATAATCAGGCAGCCTTCCACAGCACTTGAGACTGAAATATTTGCTGTGGCATGTCCCAGGGGCGATTCCCTTGTCCCTTTTCCTGTGTAGAGTGTACAGAAATGCTGAGAGCTGGCTTTCACATAGCAGGACTTGGAGTGATTTGCTGCTGCCCTGGACTAGGATGTTCTTCGTCTAAATAAGCACCCATCTCCAGATGTCCATTGATTTTGCCTTTGGGAAATCCTCCGCAAAAGCTATGAAGTCATTGAACTTCCTTCGCTTAGTTGGAATATTGCTGTTTTTTATAGATCCACCAAAAGACAATGGGGGAGCAGCAATAAATACATATGTTGTGGAAATGTCTGAAGGCCTAAGTGGTAAGTATTAGGATCATACATTGGCATTTAGTTGTGTGGGGTTCTTTTTCCTGTCTCCGTGTGCATGTGGGAAGAATAAAACGTGTATTATGACAGGGAAAGTTATTGCCAGGGACTGACATCAAAAAGAAAATAGAGGCACATTTATGCTTGTATACAAGAAGTTCTTTTTCTCTGATTTAGAAAAGAAAGATGCCACAAAATTCTGTGACGCAAGAGATGCTTTTCGTTTAACTTGCTAATTAGGTGTATTCAGTTTTGGAAATGAAATGACACATTTCAGACATTTTAGGGCAAGAAGACAGGGACATGTAGCTTTGTTGTCTGCATGGCAGATGAAAGAAAAGCTAGTACTCCATTTATCACTATTAAAAAAGAACAGTGATGCAGCTGGGATAGCTTTCTGTTATTTCCTTTTCTGTTCTTTCATACAGAAGGGAAACTGACAGTATTTCCAAACTGGACATAAACCTATCTTGCTAAATTATTTAAAAATCTAGACCTCTTAAGTAGCCTTATTGACTTCAGAAACAGTCCCATTTAGAATGAAAGTTTAAACTTCTCCGGTGCTGTGTCAGATTAAGACAGAGCACTGTCCCCAGATATGATGGGAGCCCTCTCAGGGCTCTCAGCTGTGGTTCTTTTGATACTTAGTCTGTTGCTTTCCTCTCTCTGTCATGTGTCCACATTAAGTCACTTTTGGAATGGTGCACCCCAGCCTTTCATGCAAATTTAGTGAGCTGTGCATTACGTTTCATTCCCAGTCCTCTAAACTGTGTGGTGTATTGAGTTGTTGGAGATTTAACTATAAGTCCCCACGTTCTCTGCTTAATCTCTTACAAAGAGAGAGAGAATGCTGAAGAGTTTGAGTTTCTGATTTGAAAGTAGCAAATAATGGAATCAGTATTTCAGATGCTGCTGGGCTATGCAGGAGCACAGGAACAAACTTCATCAATTGTAAACTGTAGTTACAGCCTGCAAAATTATAATGTAATTTGAAGTTTCTGTTCCGTGAAAAATTTTACTTTTGCATCTTTCCTGTTTATTTGCTTATGATGTTGAATGTATTTGCTGACCCAGTAAGTTCTCTTCTAGTTAAGGTAAATACCAAATAAAGAAGCTATTTCACTTCAGCAGATCTACACCTAGGAAACTATCTTTATGAAATTATAGCATCTTCCAGGAAATTCAAAGCAGTCTCGATTTCTATTTTTTTTAATAAACATCAGGCACACACTTATTAGGTGATGTTAGGATACCTGCTGTGGCTGGTATTGAAGTGTGGCAAATAACGCTTTGGTTCATTGCACACTTATTCCTAACCTTTCAGGAAACAAATGGGATACAATATACAGCGGAGCCGCTAGGGAACATGTGTGTGACCGACTAAATCCGGGCTCTTCTTATCGGTTACGTGTATACTGCATTGGGGAAGGAGGACAAAGCACGGTAATATCAGCTAATATTTTTATTAAATACAGTTTCTCTCTGTAAGAAAATCTGGTCCGGTAGCTATTTAAGCAAATACTGTGCAGAAGTGCCTAACAAAATAGCCATAAATAGAACCTCAGAGAAGTTCCAGTATTGATGATGCACAGTGGTTTGAGTTTCTGCTCATTTGTTAAAAAAATATATCTGAATATTCTTTTCTGATATTATATTTTGTTTAACATGATTGTTTTATTTACAGAAACAGATACTTTTCCTATGTGATACATTTATACAATGTCATTTATTAAGGCCTAACCCAATGCAGCAGTTTTAGCAGGGTACTTGAGGAGGTTCCTCATGGAAGTGGTCACAGCACCAAGCACAACAGAGTTCAGGAAGCATTTGGACAATGGTCTCTCATACAGTGTGATTCTTGGAGCTGTCTTGGGGCCAGGAGTTGGACTTTGATGACCCTTGTGGGTCCCTTCCAACTCAGAGGATTCTGTGATTCTATGAATTTAATGTATTTCATGTAGTCAGTGAAGTACCTTGTCTGAGTAGCCAAGTCAACCCAGCAGGCAGGGGAGGAAGTCTTCACTCAGGCTTTACAGGGTTATGTTCTGTATTCTCTTCCCATGCTGTCTCAAGCACAATTAAAATGTTTACATTGCGCTACTTTTTATTATTCCCAAACAATTTGCTGTGCCATACTATGCTCCTTTATACATGCACATTACATACACACATCTGTGCGCTGTCAATTCTGTGGTGTAGTTCAGCTGCCAGTGCCAAAATGTCATGCTGTATTTCCTCTCCCTTCTCAGCAACGAATGTAACAAAGCCAGCCCTGGCTCTCTGCAGACTCCCAGCAGGGCCTCACTGTCAAGCTACTCTCACAAAAGTCTTAAAGCCTTGCATTCTTGGTGTTTGCCATTTCTACCCAGCCCCACCTTACGACATGAAATGTTTGTGCTCTTCCTCCACATAGAAGTCTCCTGCAAAGATAACCTTGACTACAGCCACCTTGTTTTAATAATAAATCTGGACTCCTTCAATGCTGGCTCAGCTGCACTGCTTCCCCAGTCACCAAACCACGAGTCTTTGGAGACTTTTATTCTGCCAACCTGCTTCCCCACAGCCCCGTGATTTTAGAATAGACATTGAGTACCAAAGAGAAAATAAATTCTAGAAAGTCCTGATACTTTCTAACGATGTCAGAAATCAACAGAAGAACTGTAAAGAAAGATGTAATTAACTCTTCTGCAGCTTCTCATGAACATACACATCCCGACAAACTTTCTGCTTTTTAAGTAGCAGCAGTTGTTCAGTGCAACAATATATTCAAAGGAACTGAAGAGCAGCAGATTGTCCAGTCCACTCTTTCTTGAACATACGTAGAAACCAGTTGTGAAATGAGACTGTGAGATTCATTTCTTCTGTAAACCTAAAGGCTTTCTAATTTCCTATTTGTTCTGTATCACACTGAAGCTAATAACCCCTCGTTGCCTCTGCTCACTTCTCTCTGTGTCCAGAACAGTCAGTGCTATCTGCTGCATGTTGTTATGTTCTTAGACTATTTTTGCCCAAACTTCAAATCTGGGGTGGAAACTTGTTGCACATTACGTATTGCTAAGCAATGAAAAAGTTGAAATCTCCTTTATGTTTAATCTCTTCTGATTGACACTTCTGCCCACTTTTGCTTTCTGAGAGGTTCTTCCACAGAAAGTATACAACCCTTAGAGTAAGCGATTAGAACTCATTAAACTGCAATCTGATGCAAAAGAGAATGAGTTTACATTGAGTAAGTCACATTTCAAGCATTTGTACTAGGTTTGTACTGATAATTAATCACTGTTTTTAATTCTACTCCTTGCATGTGTACAAAAATACAAAAGCAAATTTTGCATATTGTGTGATTATTTCAGCATGGTTTATATTATGAGAAATACATACCCGATCACTTCAGCATCTTCACATATTTGAAGATGTCATTAAAAAAGGGGAAGATCTTGTTTCTGACTCAGGTATTTGCCTTTACTTGTGGCATAACTGATAGTTCTTGTTTTGGCCTGGATAATTTCATTAATCTTTGTTTTGCAGGTATCTGATTCCTTACTGGTGCAGACACCAGCAGTGGTTCCTGGTCCATGCCAGCCTCCAAGGCTACAGGGTAGACCAAGAGCAAGAGAAATTCAGCTGCGTTGGGGTAATTCTATTACAAGTGTTAGAGATTGTAAGGGATCCAAATGTAGTATGTGTTAAAATTAAATAAGCTTTTCTTTCTTTCTTGTTTTTAGGACCACCTCAAGTAGATGGTGGATCACCCATTACCTGTTATGGTCTGGAAATGTTTCAGGCAGAAACCGATGAACACAGAGAGGTTTACCAGGGTTCTGATGTTGAATGCACAGTGGGCAGCCTTCTTCCAGGAAGGATGTACAGCTTCAGACTGAGAGCAGCTAACAAGGCCGGGGTAAGGAGGCAGTCTGGAATGAAATTCATTCCAGAGACTGCAATCATTGTTAAGGATTTTTTATTTCAAAAGGAGCATTTAGCAGTAATTTTAAAATGAGGATTTCCTAATGTAGAGTCGTTTGAGTCACATAGCTTATTGTTGTGTGGGAAAAGACAGTTAAACATCAGTTTATAATGAAGGGGATTTTTAGATGAAGGGAAGAGAAAACAGCTAATTATGTATTTTATCTGAATTGTAATATTAGGAAATCATTAGGAAATGCTAAGTACTTTATTAAAGCACTGTTACAACTTCAGTATTCTCATGTGAAGTAAGGTAGCAAATTATTTTCTGTATACAGCTTTGTAATTGATTGACCTTTATTTTTACAGCTGTTGGTGTTCAGAACATAATTATTAGCGTTTCCTGGCTCTCTGTTTTTATATTTAGTTTAACTTCTGAGTACATGTTCTATCAGATACAAGACTATTTTCCCTCCGAGTATTAAATGGGTTTAAATCAATTGTTGCTGAAGAACAAGCTTTATTTAGTTATGTACCCAAAGTCCTGATTTGTTCAATAATGTACATTTCATAAAGAACTGTCAGGATGAGTTGACACTGTTTCTGGAGAGGTCTGCAGCTAAAGGCTTTAAAGCATTATCCTAACTTTTATCTTCCCTCCACCCTGCAAAGAATGGTTCATAGCTCAGTGGTTTTTGAATCCTTTGTTTCTTTTAGATACGTATAAATAGGCAGTACAAATTGGTTTATGTTCCAGTGCAGCCATGGTGTAACTTCAAAATAAGGCTTTGGTTAGTACTTCCCTGGTACTTTCCTGGTTTTCCCAAGAGTTTGAACTGTCAAATTTATGCACATTGCATTTGCTGGAGTGAAGAAAAAATTACAGCTATTCTGGAGAATAGTCAGATACTGGAAATAAATCCCAAATCCACAGTCCACAGAAATTTATTTCATAAAGAAATAATACAAAGTTTCAGGTTGCTGTTACATGTCCCTACTATGGTAAACTGTTATTTAAAAAGCAGTAGTTTTATTTTTACAATTCAGTTGTATCAACTCCCTTTTTAATAGTTTGGACCTTTCTCGGAAAAATGTGAAATAACTACAGCACCTGGACCCCCAGATCAGTGCAAGCCCCCTCAAGTGGCGTGCAGATCTGCTGCGTGTGCTCAGGTGTCGTGGGAGGTAAGAATGCCATGGTAACACCTGTCTTAACGTGGTGGTCTTACACATTTTTGAGCTCAGCTTGAAAAGCCTAATACTGTATTTTAAACACTTTATTTGTAAGCATACTTACCTGATTATCCAATAGGTAAAACTTAGTCATTCATCATGCCATTATAAAGCAGCTGTAAGTTGGCAGGCTGCAGGTACTGGATCTTACTGTGTCCTTTTGTTTAAAAGTTTTGCCACAGCTGCTGCTCTGCTTTTCTGAGTGATGCAGTCTCGTCTTAAAATTTTTCTTTAACGTAGTTATAGTTCCTCAGAGACAATGTATCCACATAATACGATAAATTATTGTGCATTTCTTGGTTTTATAATCTGATTTAATTTTATATAATTACATCAGTAATAATGTAGTAAAACCCTCACAGACTTCCTATAAACCCATAGTATTTAGATACCTGATTTAAAAAAATGCAGTTGATAAAAATTAAGCTTGTAAAAAGAAAGATTCTGTCTGGGAATACTGTTTAAACACAGCTTTTTAGTGGCTTAGAGATGGGGTGAACTATCTGAGTTACAGACCTGTACAGAAAAAAAATTAAACTGTTTTACCTGGAAAGTAGTGTTCATGCTTCCTACTGGAGGAATGTCAGAGGAGCACTTCTTAAATATCTACAAGGCAAGGCCTTTTTGGAAAAATCTCTTAAAACATTCAGATAGAGTTAATTTGAGTGATGTTAGATGTCTGTTTCACAGAGTCACACAGTAATTAAGGCACAAGTAGACCCCTAGATGTCATTTAGTTCAACCTTCTGTTCAAATAGGTGAGGTTTCTCAGGGCCTTTCCCAGTGAAATTTTATCTCCAAGAATGAAGATGTTGCAGCCTAGTAAAACTGTCTGGGTAAACTCTCATTCTGTAGGATTTTTTTTTTGTTTATGTCTAGTCAAAATACCCTTTAATGCAAGTTGTGACTCTTGTCTTGGCACTGTGCCATTTTCAAGAAAATTTTTGTCATAATCTTTGTACCCTGCCAGTAAGTAATTTAAGGCAGCCAGCAGTAAGATCTCCCCTTAGCTGTATCACCTCACTGGCAAACCTTTACCTGTTTGTTGTGTGTTGCACTCCTGCCTCATGACCCTTTGCTGGACTTACTCCATTACATCAATGTCCATCTCTTTTTGGGGATCCCAAGACAGGACATGGTACTGGAGATGCAGCCTCACAAGTGCTGAGTAGAGGGGAATCATTATTCCTTTTACCCTTCTTGCTGCGCATTTGCTAATACAACCAATGTGTAGTTCACCTTCGTCAGACACACACTGCTGATTCTTACTCAGCTTTCTCACAGGAGACACAGGGGTTTTTCTGGTAAGGGTGCTCCTCAGCCTGTACTTTTTTGTCCCAGTCCAGGACTTTGTGTTTGCCATTGTCTTAGTTGAACTTCCTGAAGTTTGTATCAGATTCTCCTTGTTATATGTATTGTACTAAATTAAAAATCAGCAAAGAAATGGGAGGGTAAGACTCCTCTGGAACAACAACAACAACAAAAATATATATATATAGATGTGGTGAGTGTGGTTGATTTTTTCCTTAAGTTGGTGAATTTAACTTTTAACTTATGATATCCATTTTAAAGGTACCAGTAAGTAATGGAGCTGATGTCACGGAGTATCGACTGGAGTGGGGCGGTGTGGAAGGATGCATGCAGATCTCTTATTGTGGGCCTGGGCTCAGCTGTGAAGTGAAAGGGCTTTTTCCTGCCACTATATACTATTGCAGGGTTCAGGTAAAGATATAAAACTATTGTTATTTCAGTCTGGAAACAGGAATTGACTCTGCCATAAAAACATGGTCTATTTTGGATTTGCAGGCAGTGAATGTTGCAGGTGCAGGCCCTTTCAGTGAAGTAGTGGCGTGTATGACTCCAGCCTCTGTACCTGCAGTTGTGACCTGTCTTCGTGGACTAAGTGAAGATGAAGTTGAAAGTCCACACTATTCTCCTTCCACATGCCTTGCTATAAGCTGGGAAGAACCTTGTGACCATGGATCTGAAATCCTTGGCTACAGCATAGACTTTGGAGATAAGCAGCCAATAACTGTTGGGAAGGATCTGACCTATTTTATAGATGGCTTACAGCCAGATACTACCTACAGGTATGTGATGTACAGCTACGTGACAGCCTACTGTTTCCTCCCCAAGAGCAGATTCTTTGTTTCCTTGTATTTTTTATTGTCTGCACTATTATTCTCAGAGACACATTAGTGCACAGCCGTGGAGCACAAAGAAGCTTTGTAATGATGATTATCTAAACAGATGAGCCGTGCTGTTTTTATTTTCTTTCAAGAATAATTTATCTTAGTTTATTGTAGCATTGTTGTACCTGTCTGGTTAATTTGTCAGTTTAACTGAATTCACATTACATATTCAGATTCATAACTGGGTTTGGACTGGTTGCTTCACTGTTTGAAATGGTAAAATCCATTCAAGGAAGGACTATGTCCAGTGATCTAATGACAGCTCATTGCAACTTGCAAAGCCTTATCTGCAGAAAACGTGGAAGTCAGCATGAAGAGTATCAGTTTAAAAAATCAGCCAACTATGCATCTCTTTGAAGAATTTTAGTTGCTGAAATCATCCCTTATGTTTGGTCTAAGGGTTATTAAAAAATACAAACACAAAAACGAGTAGTTTTGCCTGAAGGCATTCTACATCCATTACGTCCATGTCCTCAGTGTTAAAGGAGAATGGCAGTTCCACTGAAGTCAGACTTTTAGCCCACTCTGATTTCAGTGTAATTAGGATATCATCTGGCTACGCAGTTTTCTGAATCCTTAATTACTGTTTTATGGCTTTATTTCAGAATACAGTGTTTCTGTGTGCTTTAAAATTATTTAACAATAATGCCGGCAATCTGAAGAGCTGTTGCTCTCAGTGTCAGTAGACTAAAAAAAAGAGAAGCTTCTATTGCAAAGATAGGTCTATACTTCTACCCACATAAGGTTTTTTTATAGAATACACTGTCAACTCCATGTGCAAATAAAAAATTGCATATATAAACCTTAGTTCTGGGCTATTATAAATTAGCATAACGTTAAATATTACTGTAGTGAAGGAGAAATATTTATTCTTTAGCCTGCGTACACATTTGCGTTTCCACATTTTGCACTTGTGTGGTTGACTGTTTTCAGAATTCAATTACTGTGATTACTTCTTTCCAGTTACCTAGATACTATTTTGGATAAGCAAATGTTAAGTCTGCAAAACTGAATTAGACACACTTTGCTCCCTATGGCTACATGTGAGATATGTAAAGAGCCTCTGTTTTCTGCTTTTTCCTTTTCAGAAATAATTTTTGGCTAAGTCTTTTAATTCTTCCTTACAAATCTGATGCCAGCATTGTCTTCCTTGGAGTATCAAAGAAGAAAAACAAAACCCTACCTTATCCCTGAGTATCAAGTTCTACAGCTTCCTCAGCTTTGTGTCCTTTGGGAACTTCTGGTTTCCCCCTCTCACTTTGCAGGCAGACCCAAGAGGGCTTGTGTTTGCAGGTGCCCAGAGATGTGTTACTGGTGGAAACAGCCAGAGAGGTGGCTGGGCAGCATTGCTTTATTTCCACATGAATAGGATCTGTTCCAAAAACTCTGTAAAAATGTCTGTTAGTCAGCCTTGAATTCACCTGATCAAACAGTCACAGACACGGTTTGCCCTCTTTGGGGTGGGTTTTTTTACCTTCCTCATCACTCCAGTGTGGCCATCAAAAATGTTGGTACAAGGCCTGCACAGTCAGAAAGATGGACCACTCTTGAAGTTACTCACAGAGCTTTTGCATCTTTTCACTAATGTGAATTTATTTTGAATATTTTTAATCAAGCCAGCTCTTTAAAACGTGGTAAGGAAAGTGACGCACCTGCATTTTCTTTACAGTCTTTCAAAGCATAATACTGATAAAAGTCTTAACTGTAGATAGTACCATTATCCTCTCTTTAATGAGAATGGTGGATGTGGCCAGTTATTTTTAGGACCTAATTTCAAGTTAATTTATTCTCTCTTTTTTCAAAATGCTAGAGTACGAATTCAAGCCCTAAACAGTCTTGGAGCGGGTCCTTTCAGCCACACCATAAAACTGAAAACAAAGCCTCTCCCCCCGGATCCACCTCGCCTGGAATGTGCTGCATACAGTTCTCAGACTCTCAAGCTGAAGTGGGGAGAGGGAACTGCAAAAGCATTGGCTGACTCCATCCAGTACCACCTTCAAATGGAGGATAAGAATGGAAGGTTGGTTTTAGCATCACTTTAATCTGCCTAGTGTCACTGAGCTCTGATGCTTGGGAGATGGTGTTGCCTTTCCCTGGTCCTAAAAACAGAGCCAAACATGGTTAAAAGGGAGAAGGGGTTCACCTCGGTATTTATTTAAGGACCCTTAAGGTGCACTCTCTGTCCCGGGTGGAACGCACTGAGAAGCACACATTGAAATGCACACCCACGATACATCACATATACAGTTATAGGCCTTGTGAATTAGCACATCTATCAAAGATTCCCCAGTGAGAGGCTCGAGTGAACCCCTCATCCGAGGAACCTTCCCCCTGGATGGGCCTATCTTAGTTTACAGAATGTGTTCTGGAGAGGACCTTGGTGTCTGGGGCTTTCTGACCCCCAACTGCGAAGCTTCCAGGATGTTTGGTCTCCTGGCTGAACGGAATAGTGGGTCTACACTAAGTTATCAAACTTAAGGAATCGTAAGTAAAAGGGTATATAAAAGGGGTATAAAAGAAAAGGCAAAAAATCATCATGGTGTCAGTGGCAGCAAAGGGCAAAATTCCATACACTTTGCTGAATTTATAACAGATGCAGGAGGTCATCTCATCTGGCAAGGCAAAAGAAGAGCTCTAGTGTTCTGTGCTGAGAAGTACAAGATTAAAAATTTCTTTGTTTTTTACTTACAGTTCAACATGAAGAATTTAATGCAGTGTTTTGTACAAGCACACTTTTCTCTCTCACTTTTGATTAAATATTTTCAAAGTAACAAATCCAATCAGTGTTGTGAATTTTATATAAATAATATTGGAAGGGATGAATGCTTTACTCTCTGTTGCCTTATATGCAATTATTTTAGTGGAAAATAATACAAATTATTATTTTAAGGGATCCCTTGTCTCATGTTAAATCAGAATGTCAGCTGAGATGGTACAGCAAGAACCCTTGCCTGACTACAGAGTGTTCCATGTCTGATGAGTAGCTTTAGCTTTACAAAAAGATAAGAGATCTATAATGTGAAATTGCTGTGTTGTAAGGAGTAAAATAAATTAGACTCTTTAACTGGAAAGAAATTCATTGCCGTTACCAAAGACTAGGTCATGTGCAGGTACCATCTGTTTTAACTTTAAAAGAAAAGAAAAAGCCAAAGTAGATGACAACCCCTGCAGGAAGAGGGCAATGTGTGCTGTGTCCTGGGGACACCAAAACTGAAAATCAAACAAGAGCTGCCACGATCAGTTTGTGCAAGAATTGCAGCATGAAGGAGAGTGGCCAGTGTACAAAACTCTCAGGAAGAGATTTGATGTGCACTACGAGAGTGATTGCCCTCCTGTGCAGGTCTGCATGAGCCCATCTCCAACAGTGAAGTACAAAAGCAATTGGATCCATGACACTTTTTTAAAGTGTAGTAAGGAGAGTTGCAACGGGGCAAAAAGCTAAAATCTAGTTACCTAATTTTGAAAAGCTAAAGATGTTGGAGAAGTACATAGCTAAGGAAAAGAAAATGCAGCTCACTGAGAGACAACTGCTGTCCTTTCCCATTGTTTCAAATGCAAAATAGTTTCTTAAGATGCTTAGGACCACTTTTGGTAAGAGATAATCTGTAGTGTTCTTTGTGCAAGAGATTTTTATTTCAAAGACATGAGAAATAAAAACTTGGCCCTGGAAGATGAGCTTATTGTTTTATAGTAGCCAGAACACTGTTTAGCTCTGAAATAAGTGTTTCTGGGCTTTTCATTAGATTCTGGGAAATTATGGGAACGGATTTCAAGACAATACTGTAGCTACTTCAGAAGTCCTTTTCCATGTTCAAAATAAGCTACTTGTTCCATTTTCAGGTTTATATCCTTATACAGAGGACCATGTCATACATACAAAGTTCAGAGACTCAGTGAGTCAACATCATACAAATTTTGTATTCAGGCATGTAATGAAGCTGGTGAAGGTCCCCTTTCTCAAGAATACATTTTCACTACTCCCAAATCTGTTCCAGCTGCATTGAAAGGTAAGGGTGCTTCTTTTTTCATTTGGGGGGTGGGAGGATAGCAGGTTGGATTTGGTATTGTGTTGTATTTGGGATATTGAGAATACTAAGCCCTTTTTAAGTGCAAGTAGGGATAGTGGAAAAATGCTCCTTTCATGTAATTGCCTAAAATATTCGCTCCAAAAATGAAAGACTTGGGGTTTATGCATTCTTTGACATAAGAAGTTTGTACTTAAAATCCCTGCTTGCCAGGAGAGTGGCAAGTTAAAGTGAATATACTTCCTAGCATGTTTAGAATAATTTTAAGCATTACAGTTTGGGGTTTTTTTGATATATGATGCACACTTAACAGTCACCAAATTTTATTTGCTTTCTCTTGGATACCTAAACTTGCAAGAGAGGCCTTTATGAATTGTTAGTTGTTGCTCCAGAAAACACTGGGGGAAAAATAAATTTGAATCTGAATATTTTGTTTCTCGGAGACAAAATAGGAGGTAGGATACAGAATTTTACAGGTCATTAGAATATGACAGTATGTGATGGGGAAAGCAGAACTAGCTGTCACTTTTATGCTTCCTTCCTTCAGCACCAAGGATAGAGAGACTAAACGATCACACTTGCGAAATCACATGGGAGGTTCTGCAGCCTATGAAGGGTGACCCAATTATCTACTGTCTTCAGGTCATGGTGGGAAAAGACTCAGAATTCAAACAGGTATGATGTGTTGAAGTTATTGTTGTTTTCTTCAATTACTATTTGTGATAACTAGTTTAGTAAAGTTGAGATTAGTTTAGATTTAGTAAAGCTTATTGTGTTCCAGTATGTTTTTAGTCACCATGCTAACTTTTTGTTACTAAATAATATAAAGTAGTTACTCCTAAACCCATCCTCACATAGAAAGGAGTTTCTGTACTAAATTGCAGCCTCTCTGGGTTACACTGATGTTCACTAAATACAGCTTGACACCTCAAGTGGTGAGGAAGTCATCCACTAATGGAACAACTGACAAAAAGAAACCTTTTATCTAATGGTACAGAAATGAGACTGGGGAGAAAAGGGGCAAAGGGTTCTCTTTGCACTAAGAGCAAAGAAGCAGTTCAAATGCCAAGATACAAATTATCCTGCACTCAGTGCTAATTTTGCTTCCCTATAAACTGCCTGATACTTGACATGAAATTAGCCTTGAAAACTGTTTCATACTATTAAGCCAAGGAACTTTCCTTCCAGAACAGAAACAGTTAATTCTAATATATTATAATTTTATTACAGTTCAATATTAAATATTTTTTCCTGTGCTTTGGTAGGTTATAGGCCTTAATATTTTCATAACTTTTTAGTGTAGCACTGTGTTTGTTATGCCCATTTGTTAAATTTTTCAGTAAAAGATGAACCATAATCCGAGGTGTTTCTTATCTTGCCGTGTGAATATTCTTTTTTGTAACTTCAACATTGTAAATGCAACATTAGGTATGTAAGGTGTGGTCTGTGTTGCTTTTAGACATGGAGTCAAATCACACTTTGATTATCAGTGTGTACGGCCAAATGAGCTGGGCAAGAAAATAAAGTTTGCTCTTTGAATATGGCAATAACAAAGTACACTGAGGTGTGTGATTGGTTTTGCCTCTGCAGAACAGTCTAGCATAGTAAATTAGAATAAAATGAAAAGACTAATTTGCAAAAATTAAAATTTGAACAGTCAAGAAGTAAACACTATGAAAACAGCCTTTAAAATACTTAGACATGATGGTGGCAATTTTATTTGACATAGACAAAAAATAAACTGCCTGGAAGTCTGCTCCAAGCTGTTTCCTGCTATTTCGCTGACAAAACTTCACTCTCCTCCCCTCCTTCTTCCTGATCCGTCATCCAAATTGCTCGTGTCATTGCTCCCTCCATGTTACAGACAAAATAAGTTAATAATGTGCTGTTTGAGCTGTATACATCAGTCAAAGATCTTAAAGGGGTTAGAAAGCAACCATATAAATACCCCAGGAAACACATTTGAGGTGAAAGCAACTTCTGGCAAGGCACTGGGGACAAGCAGCTGAGGATGGTAACCCCTGCCAGCTGGCATAGCTGGAGCTGGAGTAGGATGTGTGTCAGTGGCCTGTTTGCTCACTCCCAAATGCATGATCCAAATTAGCAGAATTTTGAGGAAGCTGCACTTCCAATGACCTGCCCTGCCTGCCTCAGAGAGAAAAGTCTCTAGGTTGTAGTTTCCAGTAAAGCTCAGCTGTCTGGTTGTCAGAGAACTCTGAGTCTATGAGTAGCCTCAGGCACAGCAAGAGCTCTTCAAACAGCAGAATCAGAAGGGATTTCCTGTTTCTTTACATTTCTAGTTTGTATTTTCAGAATACTGTCTAACAATATGGTAACTGTAGGGAAAGCTCTTGATGATGTGATATTTCTGTATCGTGCTACCAGTTAAATAAAGCAAATCCAGGTATTAAGAGGTGAGAGTGAAGGGTTTTGAAGAGAGAAATCAAATTACACTGTGCTACCCAGCTAATACCTCAGTACCTATTGATGTACCTGTAACTGCACCCTTGTGAGGTTTTGTTGGCTTTCAGAGAACCTTTACGTAGCTGCAAATTTAACTAACTTGGGAAACCAGAATTTAGATTTCACTGAATTAGGCACTCCACGCTGAAGCATTGTGAACTCATGTCAACCAGCCAACTGAGAGACTCTTGGAGAACACCCTCATAAGTCATCTCAGTTTTGGGAATATAATGAAATTAAGAATCACAAAGAGGACTTTTTGTGGCTTTCCTAGTACAGTGTTTATTGAGATAAATCATAATATTTTAAATACAGATAACTATAACAAAGTACATTAGATTGGATTAGACTTAATGAATTAGCTTGATACAGAGTTAACCGCCTAAAATCCCATGATACGATATTTTATATTTCATCCCATTGTAAGTGGTCACTAAAACACCTGAACGCTGGGGCTTGTGACAGACTTTATTTGGTGTGTACTTATTCCACACAAGCAAGTGTAGTTCTCGTGTTTCACCAAAAGGTCTGGAGACTTTATCTGATATTTAAATTGCGTGCTTGAGCTTTTTGTTCATTTTTCTTTGCATGGGTGAAAACACTGGTGAGTTGTCATCCTTTTTACAGTTACCTTCACCATAAACAAAACCATACTGAGATACATGTGTGTATGTAGGACTTTTTTTGCTTGATGTATCCCTTTTTTTCCCCCTTATTGCCAGATTTACAAGGGCCCAGACTGGTCATTCCGATACACAGGCCTCCAGCTGAACTGTGAATACCGATTCCGCGCATGTGCCATTCGCCAGTGCCAAGAGGCCACAGGTCACCAGGACCTGGTGGGCCCCTACAGCGCCCCAGTGCTATTCATCTCTCAGAGGACTGAACCACCGGCAAGCACCAACAAGGACACTGTGCAAACCACAAGGACACAATGGTCACAGAGTGACCAAGTGTGTGCTGCTGTCATCCTTGCACTTTTTGCTATCTTTTCCATTCTGATTGCTGTTATCATTCAGTACTTTGTCATAAAGTGAAGAAAAGAGATCTATTTTATAATGCTGCCCATTACATTTTACTTTCTCATAATCTAAAAGTAATTCTGTTCTCTTGCTTTTACAAAACCAGGCATTTAGCACCGGCATTGGGACTGATGCAAACTTTCTCAGCCACTTTAAAATGCTTACTCGTAGGTATAGGCTGACACATGTTATTAAAATGCAAGCCACAGAAATATAATCTTTTCTTTATATGCCTTCTTGCAGTACAAACTCGATATGGGGCAGGCACGCAGTGTTTAACAAAAAGGGTTTGACCAGTAAACACAAGTGTAAAGATGATTTCCTGGCCCACACTTCTAAGGGTTGCTAACATAACAGGGAAGAATGTGTAGATCGCATTTAAAACTTACACTAACAAACTTGTGCTGTACACAATATTAATCTGATGCTGTGAAAGCAATTTAGCGCTGTATTTCTACCTCCTCATTTGTCTTAATTATTTGGGAAGCAGGATTTATGCTGAAAAACAGAAGGGGCTTTTCTCAGGCAGCAAATAATAAACTGGATGGAAGAGTATGCATGAAGGAAGCTTCTTATCTGATAAATGTGGAGTTCTTCACTGCAAGTAGATGTTTTCGAAAGACTACAAGAAGATGGCACAAGTGGTTTATCTTACCCCCAGGATTTGATGTTTACTTACAAAAATGCCTCTTTTACTTCTTCTGAATATAGAAGGGAGAGTGTGAGAGAACTTCTTAGATTTATTATTTAAATTGAAAAACACATTTCCAAAGTTGACCTTTGATTGGATGCAGTTTATACAGATGTCTGTGCCCTCTGATTTTGGCTAGTCAATAGAATTTTGAGATAAAATTCATTATTGAATTTTTGCTGTTTCCCCAACATTCACTTGCCATATCCACCAGAAATAAGCACTGCCTTTGTTTGTTTGTTTTGATTCTATCTTTCTTTCCTTTTTTTTCCTTCCTTTCTTTCTTTCCTTCTTTCTTTCTTTGGGGCACCAAATCAGAAGACGAAGTGTAGTAATTTGCACCAGAAAACTTAAAGCTGCTTTTTTCTTGAGATCCTAATGTTTAATGTAATGTCTCTTTGGATACTGTACCAAATTGTTGATTGCATGTAGTTAATGTTGCATTAGAGCACTTTGCAATTGCATAACTCATCAATGTTTTGTGAGCTTGCATTTGTGAGTTCTTGAATGACCAGACTGAATTTTAACAAGTATCCCATTGAACATCTTGCTAGATGTCAATGATTGCCAGTGACACAAAGCTTGTAGTGAAACTTATCTTTAAAAAAAAAACCTTGTCTCATCACACTTATGTTATTTGTTATACACTTTGTAATTAGCTACTTTTTAATTTATTTGAGTTACAAGATAGTGGATCATTAATGACTTCTAGTTGTGTTCAGTTTAGCATTTTTAATAGTATTAAACACCTCTGTCAGTCTTAATAATAATAAAAAAAGGAACCTCTGTCTTGTGCTTTGAAGATCTCTGAAGAATTTCTCTTATATTAGAACGGGCATGTATTGTAATTGTTTATACGTCCAATGATCTGTGCTGTAGAATAATGTTGCTGAGTTTTGTTTTTTTAAAAGAAAAAAAAAGAAATGGTGAAGAACTTGGCCTCCACGTGGCAAGAACGATCTGTCTTTAAAATGTACTGTATGTTTACATTTTATTTCAAATTTGTCGTTTGTACGTATAGGCTGATACCTTCCCGCAGGATACCGCGATAACTGATGTTTTCTAGAACCTTCTTAAAAGTGCCATGTTTGGCAGTGCAAATGAGGTTGCGTGTCACAGCCCAGAGATTTCTTATGGTTGAATGTCTAAAACGGTAAGATTTGTTACTGCAGGTAACCTGCAGTGACTTACGTTTTTCATAGTAAAATTCAAATGAGCTCCTATTTTTGATAGTCATTTAATAGTGTATTTGCCATTTGAGCCTCAGTGCATATTACTGCATTGAAGACAGTTTTTAATGTAATCTTAATTTTACCTCATATACTGTACATTCCAAAAATAAATAAATAAAAGAAAAAGAGAAACTCTAAAGTTTTTAAGACGCTATAGATACACTACCAAACATATCACTTTACGGTTGTACAACGTCGGGCTTCATGAAGACGAACCTGTATAGTCTGATAGAAAACACATAAAACGATGTAGCAAAGTACCTTTAAGAGTCTGTGGACAATAAAAGTACCTTCTTTTTCGCTGGTGGTGGTCAGTCCCGTGCGCGCACCGCCGCCGCCCCTCTCCCCTCCCTCCTTCCCTGCCTCCCCCTCTGCCGGCCGGGCCCNAGCGGCTGTGCCTGGCGCTGCCCCTTTGGGTGCTCGTTCCCATCACGGCCGTCTGCCTGGGGCTCTTCGTGGTCGGCGTGGCGGGCAATGTCCTCACGGTGCTGGTCATCCGCAGCTACCGCGACATGAAGACTACCACCAACCTCTACCTGGGCAGCATGGCCGTCTCGGACCTGCTCATTCTCATGGGGCTGCCCTTCGACCTCTACCGCCTCTGGCGCTCCCGGCCCTGGATCTTCGGGCAGCTGCTGTGCCGCCTCTCGCACTACCTCAGTGAGGGTTGCACCTACTGCACCATCCTCCACATCACCGCCCTCACCGTGGAGCGCTACCTCGCCATCTGCTTCCCCCTCAAGGCCAAGGTGGTCATCACCAGGCGCCGGGTGAAAGCCATCATCGGCGTCCTCTGGGCTTTTGCTTTCCTCTCCGCCAGCCCCTTCTTCTTCCTGGTCGGCGTGGAGCAGCCCGACAACCACACTGACTTCAGCCGTGAGTGCAAGCCCACCCCGCAGGCCTTGCAGTCCGGCCTGCTGGCCACCATGTTCTGGGTCACCACCTGCTACTTCGTCCTGCCCGTCACCTGCCTCAGTGTCCTCTACGGCTTCATTGGCCGCGAGCTGTGGCGGAGCAACACCCGCCTGCGGGGCCCCAGCTCGCTCCTCCGGGAGAAGGGGCACCGTCAGACAATCAGGATCTTGGGTGAGTCCCGCTACCATCCCTCCCGGGCTATGGCTGGGGCAAGGACCGGGGCTGGGGAGGCCATGGCAGGGCTGAGGCACCCGCAGCTCCCGCACAGGATAGGGAATAGCCCAGGAGGACATCCCAGCCACGCTGCCAAGCCCATCAGTACTCCCGGGAACTGCCACGGCCGGGATTTCACTCCCTCACAACTGAGGTTTCACCCGCGTGGCACTGCACATCCATCAGTATGACTGCCTTCCGTAGAAATAGCCTTTTTCTGAATTTTACCAGGCAGAACCATGTACAAGGTAGCCTGCAACTTCAGAAAAACTGTGGTAACATCAGCAGTCTCTTCCAACACCTCTGCATAGAAAATTCCTGCTTCTGAACAGTAAGCTCTTAGCGGTCATTTGTAGCTCTCCTAGGAGTAAATCCACTGATTGCCCAAGGAGGCTGAAAAACAGCAACTTAACCCCTACGAGCTGTTTGGAGACCAATCCCGTAATACCAAAGCACTTCCTACAGATGTAGGATGCTGATCATTTTCAGTTCATTTTATTAGTCATACATTCACTAACCCAGCATCAGACTCTGGAAAGTTAGAGATCTTAGTCTGCTCTGGGGCTTTAATGTTTCTAAGTAGTGACCAGTCTGAAGGGAAAGAAAAAAGAAATCCAACTATTGACTAAGGAACATAAAACAAAATGCTCCAATTATTATTTTTTCCTACCTTTAGTGTAGCTTTTACATGTCACATGGGAGACTTCTTTTACCGAGAGTGTAATCAGCTGGATGGAAATAGTGTAGCACAAAGGAAAGGAACTAATAAGCCTGAGACAATTTTGCCAACTTATTTGAGGAAGGTACTTACTCTGAAGTAGGCACAAGGTTTCCCGACAGAAACACCCATGTCCACAATCTCAGAACCCACTCAATGAGACCAGTGCCCCCTTATCTCAAAGATCCAGCAGCACTATGTGTGTGGTGTATTTCAGATGTCAGCTTTCTTTGGCTGCATCCCTTTTATTTAAGCTTTAAGAAACACAGAGGATGCTCCACAAATGAGTGTTTGTTTTACTTACATGCATTAATAAACAAAAATAATTATAAGTATGGATACAGTAATACACTTACTTAATTGTTCCTCATCTGCTCCTGCTGTGTTGCCATTTGAAGAGGGTTTGTATTTGTTCACATTGTGCTAAAATGCAACACAGAACCAGGCGAACAGCTGAAGTGACTCAGGCTAGAGATCTATCTAGGCAAATAGCTGTCTCCAGCAGTAATTGTCTGGGGATGCATGAAAAAGCTTTAGTGGGAAAAAATCAATAGTCCAACTACACTGTAAAGTCTTTATGTTAGATACCATCCCGTCACAATAGAGCAAATTCTGTGGGAGCTTGGGTGACTGAGTTGCAGCCTGGGTCTTTTTCGGTGATGCAGACATGTTAAACAACTCTGCAGCAAATGGAGCTGCTGTGGAGCTTCCACAGAAACTCCTTATTCTGACTATTGTTTTCCTATCTCATACATGGCATTAGAGATACTGGCAAGAGGGGTTTCTGTAGTGCCTGATGTTATTATACAGATGTTATGCCACTGTTTTTAACATTTTTCTCAGCAAACCTCACCTCACAGTTTAGCTTAAAATTTTACCAGTTATCTTTTACTTCAAAGATTAACAGTCAGACTTGATGTATTCCCATTTTCATGGTTTTCCAACAATGTAATGTCATTATTTCTGTATATCATTTGTATCAGTTAGAAGTCCTGCAAAATCAGCCACTTAAAATTTAGTTTACTGGATGGTTGAAAAGTTAACTCACTCCTTAACTGCCGCATGTGTTATTTTGTCTTATAGCTGTGGTGGTTCTGGCCTTTGTAATTTGCTGGTTGCCTTTCCACATTGGCAGGATCATATTTATAAACACCCGGGACATGAGGACGATGCTGTTCTCCCAGTACTTTAACATATTCGCTCTGCAGCTTTTCTACCTGAGCGCATCCATCAACCCTGTCCTCTACAACCTCGTTTCGAAGAAGTACAGGGCAGCAGTCTGCAAGCTGCTGCTGCCACGCCGAGCTGCAGAAAGGGCTTTCATGGTAACAAAAGACGCTGGGGGCTACACAGAGACCAGTGCCAGCACAAGGAACGAGTACACCACCAGCTTCTGAGACTGCACTCTTGCACTTCTTCGGGCATTCTTGCCTAAAGAAGGGAACTACCTTTTCACAGGAGAGTCGCAAAAGGATGGACTTTTGTTAGGGCATGTGGCATTTCATAACTGTCTGTATTTTGGGATACCTGTATTTTTGTTAACAGAGCAAGCAGGCACCATAAAGTAGGGACAATGATGTGCAACTCGTGAAAGATGATAAGTCACTAGGAAAAGCTGGAGTAAATTGCCAGTAAAACTACGGGTTTACTTTATTACATATTGTTCATTGCATGTGTTCTGTGCCATTTCTAATATTTTCTAAAAATCGTAACACCAAGGTCTGCAAAGGAGCACTTCTTGGGTGGAGTAATGGGTAAAACTCCCAGACAGCCTTTGCCGTTTTACAATGGTTTTTCTTATAAACCAGATTTTACAAAACACAGTCTCTCAAGGAGATGGACTCAAAAGAAAATCACCAACCTGAACAGCCTTGGAAAAAGAGATGTTTGTTTTTAGTGCCTGGTCTTGTAATCATGAAGAGGACTTTCCTGGGCAGTTTCACTAATTTCTCTTAGGAAAGTATCTGCTGCATGCAGTAGTCTCTGGGCTTAACCTTTTTGGCCTGACCCACATGATCAAATAAGGCCTCTTATTTATATGTTAGCAGCCAGTCTCCGTATCTGTAAAACTTCAGATATCCCAGATCACTTCCTTGGGATAGATGTGCCATGTTTGGTAAATGGTAGCGGTGTGTCTCCATTGCGTCACATTGTGTACTCTGCGTCCAAACACCAAGTTAACCCACCTTGCCACAAACAAGACCCATCACAGAATGTGCTGGACTATGTCCAGGACTTCATGCTGCATAACTTCATGCTGCAGGACTTCATACTGTACTGCAAGTCAAAAACCAACTCACTAATTCTGCTCCAAAAGATTTTAAATGCAAACTTCAACTCTACAATTTAGGAAGGAGGCTAGTTGTGAGGAAAAGCTAGAAGAAGCTGCAGCACTGTTTTCTCTGGAGGATCATTGCATCTGTTACTTTATTGGCTCTAGTGATGCAAATCTGGACCAAAATCAATGAAGTGTGACTGCGCTTACAGGAGCATCATCGGTGGTATGTCCACACTTGCCCTTGGTTTCCTGTTAATTCCTCCTCCTTTCAGGCAGTTGTAGAGAGTGATACTGTCCCCTCTAAGCCTGCTTTTCTACAGGCTAAACACCCCCATCTCCCTCAGCTGCTCCTGGCTTGTGCTACAAACCCTTCCCCAGCTCCATTGCCCTTCTCTGGACTCGCTCCAGCACCTCAGTGTCCTTCTTGTAGTGAGGGGCCCAGAACTGAACACAGGATTTGAGGTGTGGCCTCACCAATGCTGAGCACAAGGGGACAGTCACTGCCCTGGTGCTGCTGGTCACACTATTGCTGATACAGGCCAGGGTGCCATTGGCCTTCTCGGCCACCCGGGCACACTCTGGCTCATGTTCAGCTGCTGTTGACCAGCACCCCCAGGTCCTTTTCCCCCGAGCCACTTTGCAGCCACTCTTCCCTAAGCCTGCCTGGGGTTGTTGTGACCCAAGTGCAGAGCCTGGCACTTGGCTTTATTGAGCCCCATACAACTGTCTTCAGCCCATCAGTCCAGCCTGTCCAGATCAATTCAACAGAATTTAACAGCCAGCTCAGAGATCTCAGGACAGCAGAGTTGAACCCAAATCTTCTCTGGGTTTAAAAATATGACCAGTTCTCCATTAAACAATCTGTAACTCTGAGTCACTGAATAAAATTTTTAAAAATCTAATGACAGGAAAAAAATCTTCTATCTCACTGCATACATATTAGGTTTTCTTTTTCTATTGGCTTCATACTCTGGTGGAGAGCAGTTGTCTGCAAGGCTTGGGTTAGGTTGCTTTTGCTGGGGGGTGTCATTAAAATGTTCAGTTATCATAAAAAAACAGCTGTTATTTTGTGGGGGTTTGGACAAGTTATTATGAACAGTAATCTTTGTAAATGTATGTAGACTGAAGGGGGGGAAAAAATCTTTATCACATTGATACGTAGCCGTGGAGCTGCTTCTGCGTGCCTGAAGTCTCCTGATAATGGCTTTTCCTTTATCAATTGCTACTAAATTACACTGGGAGTTAAACACTTGCCCATCTGAAATTTCCCCAAAAGTAATTGCATAGCTACCAGAAGCATAAGGTGAGCAGGAGAAGGGAAGGAAATGCCCTGGTGGGATGCTGCCCTGAACCCTTCTTTTTTAGGGTGCACCCCGTGCCACAAACAGCCCTGGCACTGCTCTGCTCTCTGTGTGTGCTGCGTGTCCAGGGCAGGTCCTTCTCAGCTGGGACCCCAGCTCATTGCTCCCAAGCTGCTCATGGAGTGACTGTTTCTGCAGGGAGCTCCAGGCTTGGGCTGCTCCTGCCCAGCCTCAGACACTGCAGCCGCAGGCTTCTGCTCCTGGTGGCAGACTCCATGGAAATGGTCTGGTTTTCTGGGAAAGTCTGGTTTTCTGGGATAACATTTGTATCTCTGTTATCAGGTGTCCCTCTTGCATGCTTAGTAGCAGCAAATCACACCTGTGAGCTTGCAGTGCCTTGTTGTTAATGCTCTCTCCCCACCAGGACAAATGCTTAGGAAACAGATGAAGTTTGGAATGTTTACTCAGAATTAACCAGGCCTGGCACTGCTGTCTCTGGCTTCCAGTACTGGATTGTGTATGCAGGGATGTTGTAGATAAAACAGCACTTCCCAGGAACTTTGTGTCCAGGTGCAGCCAGGCTATCTCTAAGTATTTCAGAACTAGTTTCCATACCACAAAGGCTATAAAATATAAGAGAAAATTGACTAGAAAGAGAAAAATGAGGCAGGGATGTAAAAGAAAAGCACAGAGAACAGATGATAAAAAGGGAAGCGTGGTGAGATAGTCTCCTTTTTAAAGTACGCATGTAGTTATGTTGAAAATCACAGGAAAGAAAATCAGCGATTTGACAGAGCCCTGAGACTTGCTAGAGTTGTGGTTGTACTGAGGAAGAGCTGAACCCAAAGTTAGCCACCTGAAGCTTGAAAGGAACCTAAAACCGTTCATTCTTAAACACGTGAACAGGTTTTTCTTAACAGAGAGGAAAGAAATTCTTCTGACAGACCATAGTTGAAAGGCACAGCTTGGCCCCCAGCACTGGGGTGGCATTGGGGTATGCCCACCAGGAAGGAAGGAAGATAAAGAAAATGAGAGAAAGAGAGAGAGAAAGAAAAAAAGAAAAGAAAAAAGAAAAGAAAAGAAAAGAAAAGAAAAGAAA
>VZRV01009508.1:1354820-1439833 GCA_013398115.1 Falcunculus frontatus
GCCGCGCTGACGGCCGGGCGGGTGTGAGGGGGGTGTGCGCTGGCGGGCCCCTCACGGGTCTCGCCTCACCCACCTGGTCCTTCCAGGGGTCACCCGGTTTGTCCTGTCCTCAGGGGACTCTTCCCGCCTCTTCCCGGGGCTATTCAGAGAGCCCGCGCCTTCCCCCTCCTCCGATGATGCTTCAGAGGGAGCTCCTGCCCCTCACAGACAGTGCAATAAAGTGTATATATACATATAGATATATATCTACATATGTTTATATACATATGTGTATGTGTAAGCGTGTGTATAGATAAAGTATATATATACTTATATGTAAGTATACTTTCATATGTAAGTATATATATAAATATATGTAGCATATCAATAGTATATAAGTATATAGATACTTTATATATGTATATGTACACTTTATACTATATATAGTGTATGTGTACATATATGCTATATATACAGTGTGTGTATATATATAAAGTATATATATACCTCTGTTTATAGTATCTATAAGCATATATCTATCCATCCAATAAAAAAATAATAAAATACATATATATATCTCCTCCTTCCTCACCCACCTGTGCTTGACAGCGCCCTTCTCGATAAGGGCCTTTTGATAACATAAGCTTGTGTTTTGCTCCCCCCCTCCTGCCCCATTACAGCGATTTCTTTTTCCAGCTCTATACTCCATATATTTAATGTGCATACAATGCAATGTGCAGGAAAACGCTCACCTTCTGAGGGGTGTTCTTACTAACCCCACAGCAGGCCCGTGGTATGGGTTTGGTGGAGGGTAACTTTCTCACAGGGCTGGGGTTGCCCAGGTGAAGCAGATGCTGATGGATTCCATAGTTCCCGTTGCTGCGGTCTCAAGGGAGGGGAGTGTGCGTACAGATGTGCTGTATATATGGTTCTCAGACTGAGCACCATGGCAGGGCTGCCAGGTCTCCTGGAAGGGTATATGAGTTTTGTTTCATCCTGGTTTTATGGAAATCCTGCTTCCAAGCAAGCAAAATTGATTAAGTCTGAAAATGGGTTTTAGTTTCTTTTTCCCAGGCAGCAGAGTGATGTCACTGGTAGCTTCCTCCTTGGTGTCAAGCACTTGTTATGAGCCTTTCAGACTTTGGACTAGGAACTCCTGTGTTACAGCCAGGACATAATCCTGGATCTGAGCCATGTCCGGATAGGCAGTGCCCTGCTCCTGTTTGCTTCCAGGTGCAGGAGCAACAGGGTTTTTGGCACCAGCCTTCACAGTACGCTTTCCCTGGATCGTGCCTTGCCTCACTGAAGCAAGGTCCATAACCAGGAGGAATAAAATCATACCTTTGTGTGAAGTGGGCCTGATGCACCTGGAAAGAGCACTCCTTTTATTTGTAGCTTTGCTCTCAGTAGCAGAGAGCCTGATTCCTTTACTTCCTCAGTCTTCTGTAGTTGCTTTTAATTCTGTAAGACATCTTCTGCCTTTTTTCCAGTCCACTTTAATCAGCCTTCTCTTCACCCTGTTGAACTTAAGGGAGTGTTTAACTACCTGAGTGAGTGAAGATGCAAACACATAGATATGATAACTGTAACTAAAGGTCTTTCCTTTTTCTTCGTAATATTCTCCTGCTTCTCATTACAAATTCATGTCAGGATGTTCTTCAGTTTGTTTCCCATGTGTTTGACAGGTCACATTCAGATTAGGTGCAAGAAAACAAAGAATAATTAAAACTTTTATGTGGTGCATGCAGTTTTAAGTCTACTCTGTGTGCCAAATTGTAGTCCATTTTAGAAAAGACAGATGTGTGTGTGTGCATTGGTATAACTTGAACTGTTTGTTTTAACTTCCCACTTGGGAACTGTACATGTGTGTGCTATGACAGGAGTAAACAGGGGCTGTAATGAGAATGAACTCAAATGCCCATTTAAGAAAACAGATCCTGCTTCTTTAGATGTGGCTTGTAGACTTACTTTTACACTTTGCTTTTAGTTCAAGTGACAACAAGTCTTCGTGTGTGCTGCTTGCCATGTACATTTCTAGCACACATATCTGACTGTGCTAACCAGGTGCCCCTTGCAGTGCTTGTGCCGAGTGGGGTAACAGAGCTGGGCAGCCTAAGGAATAGTGGACAATGTGGTATTGGATAATGCTGCTGACAGGCCTATATTTGCTTTCCCAAACTACACTTATGTGTGAAAAAAGCTGCTAAAATACTGTCTGAAAATGGTATTTCAGTCATGGATTGCATATGTTTATCTGCTTTCCTAATTGTTTGGGTTCCCAGACATGCCATTAAACTAACCCTCTCTCCCAGCCAGGTAATATAAGCATCTGATGATATCTCTTCCATGCTGCTGGAACTGCTTAAAGAATGTTTTTCTCTATTCTGTTCCATTCTTGCCACTGCCATTTCCTCCTTTGCAAAAACAGTAACATTTGTGGGAAAAGATAGAAACAGAAATACTATTGTCAGACAGCACATGTGAGACCTGCAGAGGAATATGTGTTCATTATAGCTCTCTGTAAGCACCCCTGAAATAGGGACTGGAGATTTTTCAAAGACTTAGTTAACTTCTTGCCAAGTGTGAGGCAAGATAGCTTTACATCTGAAGCAGTGCAAGCTTTACCAAGCAGTGCAGTACTTCCTCCTCTTTCCTTTGTGGGACACTCAGTAATGCTGAGCACTGGCCCTCACAGGACAACATCCAGATTTTGAATAGAAGCATAGCACAAGGTGGTGCTCCAAGAAGGGATTTTTTGCATTTGGATGTTTTTTCAGAAGTGGCAGCCTGAGCAAAAGATTTAAATTTTTGTAAAAACCTAACCAAAATCTAAGCAGACTAAGAATCCAGAAGCAGGTTCTCCAGAACTGATGTAACTGGAAGATTTCACAATGGCTCATTCACTCTTCCTGTGGGCATCAGTGTAAGATCATGATATGTGCCTGGAAATTTTTGCCCTCTTCTGTGGTGAGCCTGAAGCTGAATCAGAAGCTGTCTCAGATTTCTTTAACCATCTGTGAATCATTTGAGCACATTAAGTTATGTGGGATCTGACGATCTGATCTGTGATTTCTGCTCTACACCTCTGAGTTGAACTCACTGAATTTCAGTGAAAGTTTCACCGCTTCCTCTTGTTGCACAAATCTGATTTCTGCATCCAGATGTGAGCATCCTGAGTTGGCAATGACTGCCCTGAAAAGGACAGTGTGGATTTAGCTGTTGAAAGAGCAGAAGGGGTTGATGGACCAGCTTCTGTAGCAGCTGTGGTGTAGAAGACTGGAAAAATAATGTTCAACAATGTGGAGTTTCTTTATAAATATTCTCTAATAAATATTTCTTTTTTTCTTCAAAACAGGTCAAATGCCAAGACTTTCTAAGGTCAATCTTTTTACTTTATTAAGTCTCTGGATGGAGCTCTTTCCCTCGGCTGAGCAACAGAAAAAATCCCAGGTAAAATGTCTGTGCTTACTGTTAATTGGTCTTTCTACTCCTTCAGTGAATTTAACCCAACTGCTCTTCAGATGACACAGAGTCAAAATGAAAAAAACAAAACCAACCAAATGTAATAAACTTTTTTCAAATATTTATTAGAAGTAGAAAAAAATCCAGTGGTGGGAGAAAAATAGCAAAATGGCTAGATAGCATGCTATTTCTGAAAAACTTTGAAAGGCAAGGTGTATACCCCAAGAGGTGAGGCAAGCACTAAAAAATGGCAGGTGTTTTAAAGAGCATGACAAAGGAGGCGTAGTGTATACCATGTGTGTGAAGTCATTGTGGTTGTTGGTGTAGAGAGACTCTTAGAGTTACAATGTTCATGACGGTAGATAAGTTCTTTTATACAGTGGACGTGCACACAAGTACTTGAAATGTTTACTGATCAAGAACTTGTAGGTAACTAATTTAGTGACAAGGAAAAGAAACTGCCCTTGAGAGTGGGTGTTCTAAACAGTAACCAGTTGCTCTTCAAAGTCAAGAGGCATTTTCAGACTGAGTTGGAACAGGATGTTTCCTTTCATGATCAGAGTTGTTACTGTGCTCTTTAAATGTTTACTGCATTGTGCGGAGCAAACCCACGTGCTAAGATCCATAGCACATGTATCAGCCGCGGCAAGAAAAGATAGGAAAATAATCTGAGTGACAGTTAGGCCTCATTTTCAGAGCTGGGTATGTCCCAGGCTAGATCCAAAAGAGGGATAGATGAGCAGCACCTACAGCCTTCAAAAGCAGTTTGAAATTTAGTAATTCAGTTAGGAATGGCACTTGGCTTGTATGTAGGGCTTTAGTAAAGTCTCATTTCTGTAACCAGAAAGCAATTGAATAATTTACAGATCTAAGGCAACAATGTTCAGTAGCAGCTGGATTGCATAATGAGATCTGTTTCACCAGCTTCATCAAACTAGCTTGTATCCTACAATTAGGATGAGTTTCCTCACAATACATGGGAATCCAGATGTAATAGCTCTTGTCTGTGGTATGCAGACTTCTTCCCTGGAAGATTCTTTAGAACCAGGATTCATTACATAAATGAAGAGACAGAAATAAAGCTAGAGAAGCTATTGGCTCCCAGGATGGTCAAGCTTAAGACAGAAATTAAATTCACGAGCATTTCCAGATGCTGGCTGATTCAGAGAAGGTTTCGACTATAATTGACAGATTTTTCTATGCTGCTTCTGGATTTTGTTTTGGGCAAAGCAATGACCAGAAAAAATCAGGAATTTGTGACAAGTCCCTCTTTGAAGTTTGACAGAGACACAGCACCGTGATATTAACAGGTACATGTGAAAACAAAACAACAACAAAAATGCTTAGGAAAGTTCAGATTGTTTAATGATTCATTTGTACCGAAGAGCTCTATGCTCTGCTGCTGGTTGGTCACTGTTATCCAAGGAAGAGCTGTAACATCTTTATGGATTCAATGTTGAAAAAAAGTAAAATAATAATGATTCCTTTTTCTGTAGGTGAAGAAGAGTGGTCTAGTTGTGGTGAAAAATATGAAGATTATTGGTCTTCATTGCTCCAGTACAGACTTGCATGCTGGCCAGATTGCACTCATTAAACACGGATCAAGACTTAAAAACTGTGATCTTTATTTTTCCAGAAAACCATGTTCAACTTGTTTAAAAATGATTGTAAATGGTAAGCAATGACTATAGTAGAGTAGGAGTAAATGTAACGCTTGTGGTTGAAAACAGAAATCCTGTTTTCTCTTTGGATTGTCCCAGTTGTGAATGCCAATCCCTAGCTTGTGTAGCCTGCATTGATGTTTTCCACAAGGCTGAATGTACATTTCTTGGAGCTGGTGGTCAAGAAACTGGGGTTTGCTACCGAGACCCTGTTTCTCTGTCATGTGCAACCATTATTACTGGTGGTGCTTGTCTCTCGGCTGGGATGCACTGCTCAGATTCTGACAGTCCTCTTGCGCTCTGCCAGAGCAACCCTAAACCTGATGACTAGGTCTAGATTGCTGAATGTTTCCTTGCTTCCCATTGCTTGTCACTGACACCAGGGAAGAGTGGGTTTTTATGCAGAAATCGCTGGGAGTACTTAGGGGTTTCCTTTTCCCAAGGGAGATGAAGACAAACCAGATTATTCACTTCCTGAAATGGGATCTGCTGGTACAACCTTCTGCAGATACTGATTTTTAATCTCAGCAGCAATGTCTCTCAGTGCTAACGTTTTTTGTGTGTTGCTAATTTTTCTGTTGGATGTAAGATGCAAAATTAGGCTGTCACAAAGATCTGAGAACTTGGGAAACTCAAATTTTTGTCTGTAGTCTCATTATTAAGTTGGATAACCTTTGATAATTGTATCTACCACCTGTCTAGACACCCCTTAAGCAGCACTTGGAGTCTTAAAGAAGTAAAACCAGGGTTAGGCAATAGTGTGTTGAATATGAGGTTTACGTTCCACTGAACTTGCATGGTTCCTTTTGCTGCATTATCTTCTCTTCCAGCCGGGGTGAACAGGATTTCTTACTGGCCTGCAGATCCTGAAATCAGCTTGCAGAACGAGGTATCCAATGCAACGAGTACTGAGGATGCAAAGCTGGATGCCAAAGCAGTGGAAAGACTGAAGTCAAACAGTCGTGCCCGTGTGTGTGTGCTGCTTCAGCCTTTGGTGTGCTACATGGTGCAGTTTATTGAAGAAACTTCCACCAAGTTTGATTTTATACAGAAAATAGCTAAATCACTGCCTGACTGTAATACTGACTTTTATACTGCATGTAGGCAAGAGAGAATAAAAGAGTATGAAAGTTTATTTCTAATTTCAAATGAGGAAATGCACAAGCAAATATTGATGACAATAGGACTGGAGAACCTCTGTGAAAACCCGTACTTCAGCAACCTTAGGCAAAATATGAAAGATCTTGTCTTGGTCTTGGCGTCAGTGGCTGCCAGTGTCCCTGTCTTTGGATACTTTGGATTTTACAAGAGTGGATCACAACAAACAAATGAAGCAGACGATCAGTGTTTGCCCCAGGACGTGGCAAGGCACTGTATGATACAAGCCAGGCTGCTTGCGTATCGGACAGGTGAGTCGTGACGGCAGAGCAGGAAGAATGGGGTCTCATCAGTAGAGCCAGTTCCTGATTTCTGTCTCACTCTTCCAAATACTTGATTGAGCAAGCTGCTCAGTTGCATTCCTACACGTGTGAAACAAGTGCAGCAGTAATAGTAAAGACTCCACAGGGACACAAAGTATTGTGTGTGAAAGCTTTCCATGAGGAAATCTATGCAGGTATTTCGCATACAGTGCTGGCAAACCCTGCCCTGCCGACACGTCCAACACCCTACTGAAAATAGTACAGAATGACATTTAAATTCTTAAAGCTGCTCTGAGGCTCTTTTTACTAAGGTCTCACAAGATGCTTCTGTTATCCAATAAATGTTAATATTTCAAGCAGATTATGTACACTTCAGAAAAAAAGCACTGAAATAATATCCTTCAGTAGGACATTAAGTACAGTTATATTAAGTCTCCTAGTTCTAATCTTATTAGTGGAAGTGCTTATATATCTGATGGGGGTTTTCTTTGCACAGATGCTGGAGTTTTATGTCCAGGCTTCTGAGGTAGAAGGATAGTTATTGACTCTCTTGACAGAGATGAATTCTGTTACCTACTTTATTCTCTCTGGGTACCAATGCAGGAAACTGTTAAGTTTTTCCAGAAAACAGAATATGAAGACTTAAAACTTGATGGTGCTCCATAGTGATGTTTTTGTACTCTAGATATGATAGTTGCTTTTTTTAAACCATTGTGAACAAATAAGTATTACATATATAAAGCTTAAACCAAAAACTCATCCCCCAACACACACATCCAAACCCAACCTATGAAGTCAGGTACCCTCAGCAAGTTTTGTCTCCAAAAATTGCAGAGGAGATCACATTTTTTAGGTGTAATTCAGAAGTTTCATGGAACCAGTTATGAGTTCTTTGTACAGCTGCTGTTATACAGAACAAGATGGAATGACCAAGCGTGAGCACTCATTCTTGGGGCAGCAAAGTTCAGGTTTATCTATAGTATTCAGCCTGCACTCAGGTCTGGGTTTTGAGCCAACTCTTACTACACGGTAATGAAATTAAAATAAATAGCAGCTCACCCACACATATTTAGATGCTTTACACTATTATATAGGTGGATATAAGGGGAGCAAAAACATAGTATGTTTTCTATGCTGGCTTAATCAGTCATTATGATCTTCCTCACTTCATCAGTGACTATAAATATGCAGAATATAAATGAAGTCAGCTTTGATAAAATACATCTTTGGCAGGAAAGACCCTCTTTGAGTGGTTGCATATGGTAGTGATACTAAGGATGATGGAAATGATTAATGGAAACAGTGTGTTCTGCAATATTAATCAATGGAAGCCTGAATCATTTTTTTCTCCTTGATATGCTCTATTTTAACTGGTCAAGATCCTCATCAATAGCTACTGGGGAAGATTTTCAAGTTCCATTAAAACCATTCAAGTCACATAATGAAAGCTCTGTACCAGTTTTCCTGTGGTGGTGATAGTATACACCCCCAAAATCCAATTGGTAATATTTTGTCTCTGAATTGGGTATAAAATAGAACTATTTTTGATAGGACTTCAGACCACAGAACCATAAACTTAAAGAATGGCAGAAATTAAGTAATTAAATTAAGTAGTAAACAACAAGAAGGTTTTTATCAGTTTGCTGTCTCACATCAGTGAACCTATCCACACATATTCTTGGCACACGTTTTCTCAGCTATGTGTTGGTTGCTTTGTTGCGTTTGTGAACAAATGTACACAGCAAAGTCTTAGAATGACTGCCTTGGAGTTAGACCACACCCAGCTTTTACAGTAGATTCATATGATTTCAAAGCTTTTAATCTTTCTGCATTTCTTTCCTCCTGTCCACAAAGCAACAATAAATGTTATTCCTTACTCTAGGGTGTCATATGTTAATGTATAGGTAACTCAGAAGTGCTTTATTTGTTATTTACTCCTAAAATGTTATGTATTTTAGAGGATCATAAAACGGGAGTTGGAGCTATTATTTGGGCAGAGGAAAAATCAGTAAGTATTGAAAAAGTTACTTTTTTTTGCACTCACAATTCATACACTGGTTTTGGGCTTGTTATTTTCCTTGAAGCTTATACAATTCTGTTCTTCATACACACACAGCTTTAGTAACTAAGTTAATGATTGGTTCATGGTTATGCTTTAAGATGAAGGGGAAGTATAAATGATTTTAGTAACTACAACAGTGTCTCTGCCTGGATTTTCAGTACGCTTACTTCCCTAGTCATTGTCAGTTATTGCAGGTATCCTGGCTACAAGGTTTTGCCACAGCTGCTGATAAGGCAGCATGTGTCCTGCATGGTCCCTCTTTGCAGCTCTTTTTAGGAGAGGCCTCAGTGCAATTATAGCCTGCAAACTCCTGAGGATATTTGTTGCAGTTGAAATGCTGTATGGGCTTTGGCACATTCCTTTTTGGATCAAAGTGGTGTTTTTCTATGAATGTTGTTATAGTGCTTTTTCTCATCCAAACAGAAAGTTTTTGTTCTTCGTATCTCTGCTTATGCGTATTACCAATCCCAGAAAGCCTCATTCCATGTGCAGCTGCAACATACTCTTCATTTGTTTTTAACACTTCAGTCGTCAGCTGCTTATTGCTGTTTTGTTTCTTTTTCTGATTTCAATCACCGATTGCCTCTTATCAGCCCACTGGTCACTGGGTCTGTTGAGAGACAGGCGAAACACCATCTGGCACATCAGGGATGAATTCCAGCTGTATTTAATTGTGTACATTGTTAAGGAATAAATCCTTCAGACTTCTTGTCAGTATTACTTGCCAAAAGGAAAGCCTCGAAAGCCTGGTGCAGGTAACTGAGGTGTTAACACTTTGCCTGTGTGTCTCCTGCAGGGCTAAGTGGAAAAGCTTCATAAAGACATGGAGCAGTTGGCAAAAGCTGAGCTGTCTTGATCATACAAAAGTATACATTGCACAGCACTTTGGCTTAGAACTCAGTTTAAATACCTCCAAATGTGATGCTTTGTTTACTGTTGCAGACAGGCTGTGATGGAACAGGAGCAATGTATTTTGTAGGCTGTGGTTACAATGCCTTTCCTGTTGGATCTGAATATGCTGATTTTCCACACATGGATGATAAGCAAAAAGATCGGGAAATCAGAAAGTTCAGATACATTATCCATGCGGAGCAGAACGCCCTGACATTCAGGTAATGGGTTTATTTTCACCACTGAGAAGAACGAAATGGTTCAGAATCAATTCCATGACAAGTGCATGTTGTGGTTTAAGCCCAGCTGGGAATTACACACTAGGCAGCCTCTCGTTCACCCTTCTGCCTCGGTGGAATGGGGAGAAGAATCAATAGTAAAACTTGTAGGTTGAGACAAGGACAGTTTAATAATGGAAACAAATTAAAATTTATTAATAATAGTAAATAAATATAAAACCCAAGGTAAGAACAAGTAATGCACAATACAGTTGCACACCACCCACTGATCAATGCCAGACCCCATCCCCAAACTCTGAACAATGTCTCTTCCAGGTAACTCGCCCAGTGAATGTGCTGGGTGTGACACTCTAGAGCATGGAATAGCCTTTTGGCCAGTTTGGGTCACTCTTCCTGCTTCTTTGTGCAGCTCCTCACTGCCAGAATATGCCAGACTGAATCAAAGCACTTGATTCAGAGTAAGCACTACTTAGCAATAACTAAAACATCAGTGTGTTTTCAACATTATTCTCATACTAAATCCAAAAGATAGCACTGCACCAGCTGCTGAGAAGAAATTATCTGTATCCCAGCCAAAACTTGGACAATGTGTGATGCCACTGTGATGAATTGTGGATTGCAATCACAGTCTTCTTTATGTCTGTGATGTAGAAGTTGGATGTGCATAGACACAGCTCCGGGTGTTTCTTCAGATTTCTTATATGAACTTGGGTTTTAAAGGATATTGGCTCCTTCAGTTATCCTTCAGATACAAGCCACTGGCTCTGCTTCTTGCTAGACCGTGCTGTAACCTGAAATGCGGAAGTGTGGCAGCTGGTGAAGCTTCCAATAATAACAGGTGTGGAGATGTGGGATGGGTGTTGTTCACAGATAGTGAAGCCAAACCAGATTCCATTGTGTACTTGTGCACTTGAATCGGAATAAGTTGCTTCTGAGAGTAAATAACACTTCTTTGCTTGCTTTTTGAGATCAAATTTGTCACAATTCAAAACTATCAAGATACAAACTGTAAAATTCTTTTTTCTGACTGCTTGTAGGTGTCGAGAAATAAAGCCAGACGAGAGAAGCATGATATTTGTGACAAAATGTCCATGTGATGAATGTGTCCCTTTAATTAAAGGAGCTGGTATCAAACAGATCTATGCAGGAGATGTTGATGCTGGAAAAAAGAAAGCAGACATATCCTATATGAAGTTTGGTGAACTTGAGGGTGTAAGCAAATTTACAGTAAGTGTCTATATGTACTGTATTCTAAAAACTGGGGGCAGCATTGGTGGGAGAGTAGAGTGAGCAGTCATCTGCAGCCAGCATAGAGGAGTGCTGTGCTGTTTAGTCAGGTGAGTGGAATTGAGAGGTTGCTCTGTCACAGTTCTTGGGAGAAGTGCTATGCCGTGTGCCAGATGATGGAGCCAAGCCCCTCTGTTTTCTGTATCTACATGGAGGATTTCCCTCTAACTTGGTGCTTTTGTTGGAGGTGGTCTCTTCACACGGTGAAGTTCTCTCCAAGCCTCCCCTGTCACAGCGTGGCAGCTGATGTGGGAGGTCACTGTGTGATTTTGTTGGTCCTTCCAGCAGTTCCTGAAAGAGCTGTGGTGGATTTCAAATGTAGGCAGGTGCACCTGCAGTCGGGGCACTCACCATGAGAAACTGCAGCACTGTCGGTGTGAGCAGCCTCCTTCCTCCTTCTCAAGGGAGTTCACGTCTGCATGCCGTAATAGTTATTTATCCTCAAAGCGAGTGTGTGTTCAAGAGGGAGTCCTTCATTTCCCACCTCACCCCCAGTCATGCCTCTCAGTGAAGGCCTGTAGAGTATTTTTTCTTTCTCCCTTTGCTCCTTATTCTGTCTTCTGGAATAAGTAAACACTTTCTTCTTCTTTTACCAGTGGCAACTATGCCCATTGCACACTAATGCCCTTGAATTCCATGACCCTACAGCCAGGGAAAGTAAGTATTTTTTCATTAATTCATTTTATGACTGAAGTCAATAAGTGAGATCATGTTTTAAACAAACCTGATTCCCTCTGGGACTGTTTAGTCTTAAGTAGTCTTGATTTCAGTGAGTTAATTTTGCTATAAAAACTTTCTGAGCTTTTTGAATATATGAGCTAACTGTAATAGGTGAACTAACTTGTAACAAAATGCTTGGCATTGACACACATTACAAAATCTAGCAATGCTATTATGAAGGTCAGCAACATGCTGTTTGGTGTGTAGATCATTTCAGACTCCTTGATCATGTTTTAAAGTTTGTTCTATGAAGACTTTTTATATTGTGTTCTATAAAGAGTACCATTATTATTCGAGAGAAATTGGCCTGGACTCCTTCAAGGCATTTAAGTATGTTCTGCCGAACATTTTGGTGCTTTTATATTTGTGTATATATATGCATGTGTATAATATAAAGGTCACAAAATCTTTGTTGACACGCAACCCTGTAGCAAGGGAGCTGTCATCCTCTCAAAACAGTTTGAATAAGTCTTACTTTGAAGCCCTTCTGTGCTACAAAAAGGGACCCACCATAGGCTTCTACTGTCAGCTACCAATCCTTAAAATGTTACTCATCCAGAGGGGAAAACAACATGGAAAATGGCAGCTAAATAATTTTTGTGCCTCCAGCATGAAGATGCAGTGTAAAGATGCATTGAGTACCGTGCTAGGAGCATAAAAAAGACTGAAGGTAGTTTTTGTGGCACACAAATAGCCACGTACTCCAAGCAAATTCCTAACATGTACTGAGATAGATTGGTGGAGAAGTCTCTTTATTAGCTGCTTCCTCATGGGCTGGGGGAACGGCGGGGATGGAAAGGCACAGAGTAATGTTTATGGCATTAGTGATCACTGCAAAATGTTAGGGCTTGTTTGTCCCTCTCTCTATTAATGGTTTTTGGACCCAGCTGTAGACAGATTCATCCTGGGGTACTTTGTTTGACAACTTTTAACAGGGCTCATTTCTCTAACAGTCTTCTGTAATGTGGTGTGCCTGCATTTTCAATACTGAACTGGTTTAAGTTCCTCTCTTTCCTTAGTGTATTCCTGTATGCTATGATTATTGCATGTTCCTCTGTAAGGGGAAGAAGACAATCTCCATCCCATTCCTCACCCCCAGTTTTCCAGCGTGCCTGTCCATGTTGAGTATTAGGCTATACTTGCTGTTGTATTAATGTTCCATGCATGTTTTTTTCTTTAGATGGGGTCCAGAAAACAAAATCGCTGGATGACCAGCAGCACCAAAGCAAGAAACTGTGTCTTGGTCATTACTGAATAATTAAGCACTTCCTGCAGTCTTGCTTCGTACTTTTTATAATACAGCCTGTTTGCACTTTCAAATGAGGAAGAGTTTTATTTATTGTTTGGAAAGTGAATTTTAGAATAAGTTTATTTATGATGTCTTTGATGTTTTACAGCATTACCTGAAGGTCTTTTTAATTTAGAAGCTCCTGGCGAAAAAATGCTGCTTGTATTTTCTGTGAAAGTAACTGGGTGGCTGATCATTTTTAACACATTAAAAAAATATGCTGAAAGTTTATTGGGGGTAGATCAGAGTAATAATAAAATGGTGTCTTATTTGCTTGGTGTATGGATTGAGGGAATGGATTTATAAGTTCTGGGCTAGCAAATGGCAGAAATAAGCCATGGTTCTTCAAATACAATTGTCAAGGGAATCTTCTAGGAAATGGTAGATAAATAATCACCAGCAACTATCTCTGTTCTTGAAAGTGGCTTTTGCTTCTCAGTCTGCTTCTCAGTATGATGGACACAAAACCATTGGGATCGCAATCATTGCTAGATAAATGATTTGGAGACCAATCTTGTCTCTCGTACACACTTTCCACCATAGCAGCAGAGCTATTTAGTTTTGTGGTACTTGCCTTGCTGCTCTGTGTGCTTCCTCAAGTGCAGTCCATCTGAATTAATGAAGACAAAGATTAGCTTTGCTTTTTCTCAGCTTCTGGAGGCAGGCATAAAAGCATTTGGCTGTATGCATCTCACTGGCACCTATATACATGTGAAGATTGCTAGTGTTGAGGTTTTGTTAATCTTCACTAACAGGCTCCTAGGACTACAGAAGCTAGTAAATCACCAGTGTCCTGTTGTTTCTTAGATAGGATGATCTATACCAGTGGAACAGCCCAAATCTTTTCGGGTGCCAATCTCTTGGATGACTACAATACAAGGGTGACATTGAAACAGCCACTGAAACTGCAGTCTAGTGTTGTTGCTGGTTTTGAGGGGATAAGTAATGTGTAACCAGAAAAAGGAGTTGAACCTAGAATCTTTTGAGAGTTCTGTCTCTTAATTCCCATCTGTTTCCTGGTTTGAATCTGGCCTCTAACTGTTTGTTTTAGCAGATGTCCCAAGACTTTCTGTTCACTCTTCTGCTGAGCTCTCAAGTGCAAATATCTTTAATCTTTTTCTGCTCTTGCTGGTAGGGTATGTAAACAGCCCTTTCCTAGTTCTTTCATGCATCGTGTCTTTGCTGCCCTTCTTAAAGTCCTGGAAGGGGAATCATGTCTTAAGATGCATCTGTAGGTTCTTTTTGTTTATTTTAGGTTTTGAGAAAGCTTGGAACGGGGTAGCAGGGCTGTAACTGGGTAGCATACACTGTCCAAATTAGAATAAATAGTCTGCCCTAGTCCACCCACTGAAACCTGCTTGTTTCCATAATCCATTGGCAATGCTCTTCTACTTGAAGTAGAAGCAAGGAAAAAAAACAGGGCCAGATTTAAGGCCCCTTCAAGTTTTATAGTGATCAGTTTGCTGGTATCAAAATCAGTAAAATCTGTGTCTTCATAGGAACAGCTGAAATTGAAAAGTCCCTGAAGCATCATAGGTGGCCTGGGTGCACAGATAAGTAAATTAAGTCAAATATCACACACATGAAATAACTACACTGCAGTGAATGCTGCTGGTAATCTCTGCCTCAGGAGGAGTTAACATTCTACCTTTACTTTTAATTACTTTTTTTAATAAGAGGATTTTTTTACAAAATTTTCTGTGAAACTTGGAATTGCTTATAAGGCTGAAGGCTTGGAAACCTGGCTTTATTTCTGTCTTAATATATTCTACAGATTCTTCCAGAGGCTCAAAAATTTCTGTAGGCTCTGATTCTCAGTATAACCCTACTTCTTTAATTTTTACTGGAATTATAAAGTAGGGACTTTATCTTGGCCAACAGGAGCAATGCTAATGGGATTCTTCTCTCAGCCTATGGACTCTGTAGCTGGTGCTCTGCTTGTCTGCTTACGAGGGAGAGCCACAGAATACTGGACATCTCCTGCAGTGCTTATTTTGAAAATCAACTCTAGGATATTTGTTTCTTACATAAAAGTATTTACTCAAGAAATGTAAAAGTTATATATTTTATATATTGTATGAAATTTCCATATGCATTTTGAGGTTCTTTCATTCATTTCAGAACAATCATTTTAATTGCAGGTATTAACTATCAGTAATAATTTGGCCTCCTGACTGAGAATTACAGAAATTCTCTGTTAATTGTCTGCCTTACAGCAAAACATGCTTCCTGCTAATAAATTAATCTGACAGTAAGTACTGAAGTGTATTTTTAAGTGCTTTGGGTTATTAGGAACATTACAGAGTGCTTTGGAATGCTCACAGTCCTTACAGGCCTGGTACTGTTTGCTGAGCTGCAACGCCTCCCTCTGCTCTGCCTGAAGAATTTGTCTCAACATGAGACTGTGCCTCCTGCCAGCCCTGGGAAAGGGCTGGGATCCCCTTCCTCAGCCCATGAGGATTAATTTCCTCAGGAGAGTGGGAACTGCATCAGGAAGCACTGCAAGCTGCCATCTCCACAGTCTGTTGATTAGAGAGGATCAAAGTGGATGAAGCTTTGACCATCCAACAGTAAAATTGGTCCTTGCTCGCCTCCTGCCTTGCTGCCCTGGGTTGCCTGTAAGGGCATGCCCAGGTGCCCCAGTTCCCAGTCACCACAGAGCAGAGCGGGATTGCTGCGGTGATCGGGGCCAAGAGCTGTGCCAGTCCGCAGTGCGGCTGCAGGGCAGCGAGGCTGTAGTATGAAGTGGATGATGCTGGGGGTCTGGCCACTAGGGGTTTCACATGCACCTGATTCCAGCCCAGGCATATGGACTGAGGGCCTGATAGCCAGTGGAGTGCATTATGGCTGTTCCTGCAGTTTTCCTGTTAAGCTGAAAGGAATCCACTCAATGCCCTCCAAAACTGGCTCATGTCACAGGGCCACATGCAGTAAGTGGGGACAGATGGGAGATGTGTTTCAGAAGTGCTCTTGAACTGAAATGTCATCATAGACCACAGTGAGCAGTCAGTGGGACACAGCCAGGCTGGCAAAGTGACAGGCTTCCCAGAGCCATGTTTAATGTGGGGACTACTCTGAAAAGCTCTGTAGTCCTCCAAATAGACTTTTTTGTTTCAGCCATTGTGCCTGCAAACCAGACTCCAAATACCTGGCTTTAATTTGTTGGATCCAGTAAGGGACATTGCTTGGAGAATAAGAAAGCAAAGAAGGCTGATGGTATGTGCTGATTTCAAATAGATCTGGATTACTGTTGTATTGGGTTTGTGTAGCAAGGTTTTGATAGTGGGTGGCTTCTGGGGTTGGTTCTGTGAGATACTTCCAGAAGTTTTGCCCATATCTGACAGATCCAATGCCAGCCAGCTCCAGGATGGATGAACCTCTGGCCAAGGCCAAGCCCAGCAGCAGCTATGATGGTGCCAGTGGGATAATAGATTTAAGAAGTGGGGAAAAGCTGCACCATTGCAGCCAGAGAGAGGAGTGAGAATATGTGAGAGGAACAACTCTGCAGACACCAAGGTCAGTGGAGAAGGAGGGGCAGGAGGTGCTCAAGGCCCCAGAGCAGAGATTCCCCTGCAGCCCCTGGTGCAGACCATGGGGAGGCAGCTGTGCCCCTGCAGCCCGTGGAGGTCCATAGGGGACCGTGTATCCCCCTGCAACCCGTGGAGAGCTCCACGCTGGAGCAGGTGAATGCCCAAAGGAGGCTGTGACCCCGTGGGAAGCCCGCGCTGGCGCAGGCTCCTGGCAGCACCTGTGGGAAGCCAGTGGAGAGAGGAGCCCCTCTGGAGCAGGTTTGCTGGCAGGACTTGTAACCCACAATGGAGCAATTCGGGAAGAACTGCAGCCCGAGGGAAGGATGCATGTTGGAGAAATTTGTGAAGGACTGTCGCCAGTGGGAGAGACCCCGTGGGAAGAGTGTGAGGAGTTCCCTCCTTGAGGAGGAAGGAGCGGCAGGGACAACGTGTGGTGACTGACCACAGTTCCCATTCCTCTTCTCCCTGTGCTGCTGGAGGGGAGAAGGTAGAAAATTAGGGAGTGAAGTTGAGCCCGGGAAGAAGAGAGGGTTAAGGGGAAGTTGTTCTAAGATGTGTTTATTTCTCATTACCGTGATCTGATTTGATTGGCAATAAATTGAATTAATTTTCCCGACTCGCCCGACCCCGCCAGCCGGCAAAGAAAGGCCGGGAGAGGGCGCTGTTGGCAGGGAAATGCCGCCCGGCGAGGCAGCCCGGGGAGCGGGACCCGGGGAGTGCCGGGCTCTACCGGGATGCCGGGACTCGCGGCGTGCCGGGCTCCGGCCCAGGGGCGGGCGGCGAGTGAGCGGCTCTCGTCTGCCACGTAAAATTTATATTGTATTATTTATTTATATTATATTAGTGCACACAAATGCCTTAGGGCTGGGTGTATAAAGGATGGTGAGGCCACACTCTTTCCAGTGGATCCTAGCGACAGGACATGAAACACAGAGAGTTCCATCTGAATATGAGGGAAAAATTCTCTGTTGCGAAGGTGACAGAGCACTGGAACAGACTGCCCAGATAGTCTGTGGAGTCTGCTTCCCCGGACACTCTCAAAACCCACCTTGGTGCAATCGTGTGCAACCTGTTTCTGCTTTAGCAGAGAGGTTGGACAGGGTGGTCTCCAGAGGTCCCTTCCAACCCCAACCACTCCATGATTCTGTGATTGTGACCGGTACACAGAGAGTCCTGCTGCTGCAGGTGGAACAAGACAAAGGTGTGCTGATGCTCATTGTAAATGTCAGAACACTCGAGGCAGCTCAAAGCTCATAAATGGGAAGAGGAAAAATCATGGCTGGCACATCTGTTGTGTAGGTATGGGGCCTCCGCGCTTGGCGTGCAGCAGCACAGGCTTCACCATGCTTGGGCTGGGAACAGACATGCAGAGGAAAATGCTGAGCATGGCTTTTTCCCTGGGGTATTTTGCAGTGTGACATTTATCTTCTGCACCCCAAGTATCAGGTGTTTGTACAGGAAATTTTCCACTTTGATTTCCCGGGGAGCCAGGCTCTGCCTCAGGACTGGGTGGCTTCCTGTAGCTACAGGACCACTGTTGAAGGGATGGGGTCTGTGCCAGCTTCAACGTGTTCCTCAGTGGCACAAGCCAGGTATACTAACAACTAAGCCCGACTTTTCCCTCCTCCTTCGCCCTCATTGCTCAACTGTCTGTACTTTGGCTCCAGTGAGGTCACCTCACTGCTTTGCCAGTAAATTTTCCTCCAGGGCAGCTAAATTTCTAACTTGGAGGAAAAACAAGGGGTTGAAGAAGTGTGGGGAAACCATGAAGCACTTGAACAATAACTTCAGCAAGAGCCAGGCCTTAGGGACATGTCACACAAATGCCAGCATAGGCACAATTCCTCCTCCCCAGTGTTATTTCAGAACTACCTGAAAGACGTATGTAAAATAGTGTGAATGCCAGTACATTCACCTTCACTTAGTCTTTCATTCGTATTGTGGGGCAAGACAGATATAGCTAGAAAAAAAAAAAAAAGCCAGCAGGAGGTAGAGGAGCTTAACTGCATGGCTGGAAGTGGTATCTATTAGCAGGAGAGCTGGATCTTTTGTTGGAATGAACATTTGTCTTTCTTCCCTCTGCAATGCCTGCCGTCCCCTGGGACATCCTGCTTTCTTGCCTGCTAGTCCCCAGTGCTACTTTCCTCTGAGCCTTTGACAGAAAGGCTGTCAGCCCACAGCAAGAACCTGCTCTGTGCTATGAGCTAATTGTGGCTCTGCCCTTGACACTCCTTGGGGCACAAGGCGAGTCCATCTGGGAACATAAATTTTCCCCCACACCCAGCTTTAAAATGGGGAGGAGATGCCTTTCTCCACTTCCCCCATGGGATTTCGAGAGCCCTGCTCCTTGCAGGCTCCCGCTTGTCCCAGGCACACAGAGCCCGTTGGGCATCTGACCATCTGCCTGAGCAAAGGCTGGGTTTGTTTGCTCCCTGCTGGCTGCTGGGGCAGGGCTGTGCCGGGGTGTGCCAAAAAGCCAACCCTGACTGCATGTTTGCACAAACAGATGCAGCAGGCTCTGCTTTGACAAGGGTATTTTTAAATCCGCTCCAAACGCTTGTCAAGCCAGCTGTTCTACAAGGGGGTTGAAGGGCATCGCCAAAGCTGAGCGTCAGTAGAGGCAACGTACCCAGCAATTTGGAAATAAAGGGCCTCTATTCATAAGAGTTGAGTAAGGCACTTCATGACCCCAAAGACATGGTGCTGTCTTCTCTGTGCACTCAGAAGAAATAACTCTATTCACTGTCAGACTGGTAGCTCTCCCCAGGAGAGCTGCTTTGGGGATTTGGGTCGGTTTTGTTTCTTTAACTGTGAGGAGCTGGGCTATGGTGCCGTGACTGGGCTGGTGTCTGTCGTGCAGCCAAAAAACTGTTCCTACTTGTCACTTTGGTGGTCAGGCGCTGGTTATGTCCAACTACTTGTCAAAGTTCAACATGCTGGAGGTGCCTGCTGGCACAGTGTGGCAGTTAAAATACATGGATTGCATTTTTGGCCATGGGACAATGACATTCGGAAATTTCATTCCCAAATCTGTGCTTGGGGGAGAGGCTCTGAAGAAAAGCACACCCTAGCCCATGGCCCTGTGGGCATCAGTACCAAGGAGCAAAACTGGTACACCGAAAGAGGGAGGAGGTTGAGACTGTGGGACACTTGGCCACGCCTGCTGTGCCGCACCACAGCAGGGGTCTGCAGTCTCACAGACAGCGAGGGAAGTGGGGGCTTTCCTGGGCCAATGCTCAGCAGCAAAGCCCTCCCAGTGGCTACCAGTGCCCACAGGGCGATGGAAACAGCCGCGGGGCTCTTGTAGCAGAGGTGACGGTGCAAGGCACAGCGCTATCTCACAGGATGCGCTGGCACCCCACCCGTCCCTGTCCCCAGTACGCCGCTATTACTGAGCTAGGTGGGAGGAGCTGCCCGTACTCTGGGCCATGGCTGGTGCTACATCCCCAGCACAGGCTGTCCCTGTGCTGCCACTCAGTGTGACACAGCCTGACGTGGGAAAGGTTATTTTTACCGTGGCTTTGGAAAGCCCCTTGCAACCAATGCCATAGGAAGGGGGTGGATTGTTTGACTGTTTTTCCTCCTCTCACATTCCTGGAAAGAGGGGCCAGCTCAAGGCAGGCACTGCGGAGCAGGACCATGAGTCAGGAGGGTTGGGTTCACCGCCTGCGTCTCCCTGGGGTTCTTGGGGGAGCTGGGCCAACTCACAGCCCTCTGAGATGCTTGGCTTCGAGCTGAACCATGTGGCCAAAACTGCTAACCTTGTTTTGGGTTTCCCCATAGCCTGATCCCATTGTTGCCTGCCCAGCACCAACTGTGCTCAGAGCTGGCTTGGGCTGGTACCTTGTGGCCTCACACATCAGACCCTGAGGGACTGGAGCCTTTGCTGGAGACATGGCTCCCCTTCAGCCTGGGCTGGGATGGCAGGGACTTTAGCTCCTTCTCTTCCCCAGGCCACAGCAGCTCTTGCTCACGGGATTGCCTCTCACCATGGGGCTGCATCTCCCACTGGAGGCTCTGGGACACCTTATACTCAGTCCATGGAAACCTGAATCTTTATGCAAGAACGCTTAGTCAAGGAGTGGGAGAGTTACGTACAATACCCTTTTATGTCACAGAGACCAAAACCTGTATCCTCTCTGCCTCACAACAACTTTCATTGCCAGGCATAAGATGTTCTGCAAGAACGTGCTTTCAGCCAAAATTTTGAAGTGCTTCTGCTTCAGAAAGAAAAATGAAGCATTTGTTGGCCCGGAGAAAAACCTTCTCTACTGACCAAACACCACTGCACCCCTTGGAAAGAGGCCTGGGTTCTCTTAGCCCTGCTCCAATTTCACAAGCAAGAGCAAAGCACATGCTAGAGAACAAATGGGATCTGGATCTCCTCTCCCTCTTGTGAGAGCTGTTATCATTAGATAACAGAGGTCCAAGTCATTCTTTCCTTCTCGTCTGATCTTGTCTCTGGAGAATGCAGATTAAGAGGCTCAAGCAGTCTTAACGCCCACATTTGTGGAAGGCCAGAGTCCTTGGCCTCTCCCGGGTTCACACCTGCTGCTGTACATGCCAGAACACTCTGGGGAGCCTGTGGCTGCTTCTAATCAGATTTTTCTGATTTCAGCACAAGCTGCCCAAATCCCATGACAGAAGCTTATGGTTCAAAGATTCCTGGCACTCTGCTGTATCAAATAAGGTTTGACATTGCAGGATCATACATCGTATGTTGGCAGAGATTCATTCGTACGATCCAAACCCCCTGAATGCTGTGTGCGGAATGGAATGGAGAGGCTTCCTCCAGCTTCTTTATCTTTCCAGTTTACAACCTTCTTTCCTGTCTTCACTCCGATGAACCATGTCCTGCAATCACACAGCTCCCTCAGATACTAATTTCAGATAAATTGTGAGTTCCTGGTGGGAGCACTCCCTTAGGCAGAAGAACCACCTTGACTGAATTCACCAAAGGAAATTAGGAGTTCTGTCATTATTTCAAAGTCACATTAGAAAAGACCTCATTTTCATTTAATTACAGATGTGTCCCCACATGCTGTGAAATATTATTAGGGTGCTTAATTTCATCTTCACCAATTTTTATGCTTTTTATTCTTTTAAGACCTGAGTAAGTTGAGCTTAGGGAAGACTCGATTCCTTTGAGATGTGTTGGCAATATCTACTGTAGGACCAGCTTCCTGTAAGACAAGCTGCAAGGGCCCTGGCATGTGTCATTTTACCTGTAAGACCACTTTTTCCCCCTCTCTCTGTTGCAGACACACACACAGATCCCCTTTTTCACAAGCCCTCCTTACCGCTTACTTTCTCGTGTGGTCCAAAGACTCCTTGCCCTGGAAAATGTTTCCTTCGCAGGGACGGGGCCCATCACTGTTCCCTGTTGGCCTGACACATCTCCGCCTACGCAGACACCAGGGTGTAACCTTGCTCCTCGTGTTACCGCCACATTTGGATCTTTTCAAGTGCTCCTCTGTGTCCAGACCACGCAGACAACATGCTCACAGCGTGACCCCTCACGGACCCTCTGGGCACCTCTGCGTGGGTCACGCTCACTTTGTCAAGGGCAGGCACTCCCCAGCAATACACCATTAGACACTTTTTCCTAGCACAGGCTGGAAGCCCAATGTTCTCATGTGACTCCAGAGGCTGAGGCAATGGACACGTGTCTCTGTGTTAATCCAGCCCTGGAGACCAGCCCCACCCCAGGAGCCCAGAGCACAGCCAAGCGCCCTTCGGATTCAGGCTCCAAATCTCAGAGGATCAGACTTAAATGACCGGCTCCGAGGACTGCGATTCCAGAGACCGTCCCTTATCGACCTGCAAGTGACCACAGCCAGCAAACACTACCCGCAGGGTGGGGGTGAGGCTCACAGCCAGGCTAAGCTGGGCTGGGGCTGGGGCTGCCAGACCCCTGCCAGCCAGGGCTGCAGAGGTGATGCTTCAGAGAGCATTAGCGCCAAAGGCAGTGCTCATCCCTCTCCATCTGCTGAAACGGGTTGGCAAAGGAGAGAAGGAATTTAGCACTGTATGGAGTCTGCTATCCAGAAAGGCAAGAGGAAAAAAAAACCCAGAGACAGAAATAAAGGGTGATCAGTAATCATGCCTTTAATAGCTTGTAAATAATTTTTTTTTTAAATTCCAGGCAACTAAGATGTACATTTGTTGTGTGTATCTGACATCTGAGAAAAACATGAGACCACAATCTGTTCTGTTTCTTCCCTTTTCTAAAGCACATAAATTAAAGTATCAGTCATCTCAATATACAACAGTTTAATGAAAGAAAAGGGGTTGTTCTGTTTTTACAATTCAGTGTCACCTGTTACCTGAAGCATTAGCTAGAGTTTTAACTAGAGAACTTTCTTATGGCAAATAGGAAAACTCAGAACTTAGGCTGTCCAGAAAAATTTGAGAAATTTCCACTCCCTGATCTCAAACTCCACTTCCTAATAAAGCATCAGAATAACATTTTCCTGTTAGAAAACAAAAGACCCCAAAAACTCTTCAAACACACCAGGGAAACACTGTCTGTACCATAGAGCTTATTAAACTGAAAACATTAATGGTGCAACAGCCTCCTCTTCTACAGCTTTAACACAGAACCTGAATTCATGTCAGGATGAACAAGGACAGAAAATTCCGGACTACAGGTGGCCTTTGGTGCCTGGGTCTGCCCAGTGGCCTCCCGGGCTCGGTATCCAGTAAATGCTCTCATCTCTGACAGCACCTGCAGCCTCAGGGACCTCAGCCCACACAGCAGATCTGGCTGAGGCCTTTTCATGATTCCCTTGCCGAACTCAGCTCAGCCCCACCTCGCACAGCCAGGACTGGAATTCAGATGGAAAGACACTAAGGACCCTCCTCTCACTCTGGTGTTGAGGCTCAGCCCTTGTCAGAATTTAGCCAAGTAGCTCTGGCTACCACTCAATATTCTTGACTGTGGATGGTTTCCATAGGTGTGGGATCACTTTATCGGCAATACAGCATGGCTTTTGATGGAGGGGGGTTGTCTTTGCCTTCTCCCATTACAGGGCATGTGAGCACCGTGTACATGAGGCTGCTCCTCATGACACTGCTTGGGAGCTGGTAGGAAAAGCCTGTGCTCTAGCACAAGATAGATCACATACAGAGAAATGGGAGTTAGGCAGAAACAGCTCAGATGGCTGATATATCCATCTGTTCCCTAGCACTGAATAGAAAACCTCTTATCCATGGGGGGAAAAAGGATGAAAGAACACAAAAGGAAGCAAAAACGTGACCTTTACTGTTTTTTCATCTTCTGTAGTTTTGACTAAAGAACCTGACCTATAAGTGCAGCTAACTCCAGAGACCAATGTACTCTTTCACAGTCTTGTGTGTGTGCAGCGCTAGAACCAAGTCACAACTACAGGTGCAAAGGAACAACATCGCAGTCCTCAGAAGACCTGCTCTGTGCACTTGCCAGAGCTCGAGTTTGCTGATCAAGTTAACCAAAGAGGTTCATTCTTCTTGAGCACAAAAAAAAAATCTGTCAAACCAGCTTCTATTACAGAGAGATTATAAACTGACATAAATAATTATAGTCTTGATTAAAAATAATATATTATTCTAGATTTTTGGGTTTTTAGTTCTCATGTAAAACCCCTATACTCTTGACATCTAGGAACAAAGACAAAATAAAAACCAGGCACTTGCTGTGCCTTCTCAAGCACTATTGTGGTGTTTAAGGGACACAGAGGAACTTAACTGAGATTAATGCCTACAGTGAAAAACAAGAGGTGTTCTTCATGCCATTGGCTTTTTCAAGTCTCGGATTTGCTTAATCAGGTAGTTCTTCTCATCAGTGAATTGTTCGTCATCTGTCCTTTCTTTCTGGAAATTGCTCAGAAACTCAATTAGCTTGGGTTGGTTTTTCAACAGGATCTCCACAATAGGCTGTGTTTTGTTTGGACTGGCCACAAAAACCTAACATGCAAACAAAATCAGGCACAGAGAGACAGCGAGGGGGTGGGAACACACAGAGAGAGAGAGAGAGAGAGAGAGAGAGAGAGAGAGAGAGAGAGAGAGAGAGAGAAACATCAGTCACAACATCCCCATAAGTTACTTTCTAACAAGTCAGCTGAAGGCTGGCGGGCAGATACTCCAGTGCTACACACCTTGTCCCAAGGCAGACAGAGAGGAGTTCAAACATGCTGGTTCAACAGCAAATTGAAGCAAAACTATGCCCCTGTGTGGTATCGCTTCCCTTTAATTTTGCTCTTTATTGATAAAAACTTTTGACTGTAAACCCAGCTGTTGAGAGGGGACTATCAATTCTCAGCCTCTTCCCACCCTCAAGACAAACACACAGAAATTAATTATCAGAAGAACGGAAAAGCTTTGTGTCAGTATTGATATCATTTCCACATTAAACCAGGCCTAAAATTAGACTTGCCAGCTTTGTTTTGGTTTGGAAAAATATGTCAGAGGCCTCACTTCCCTCTGCCTAATCCATTCATGGGAGCATGGAAACTTACAGCAGCGGGAGCAGGAGGGTTGTAGTGTGCCCAGCACCTTTGCAGCCCTTGCTGACCAGAGGAGGATGGCAATGCAGGAAGGTGACGTGAGACACAGATACTCACCTGGCACAGCCAGCCCAGCACTGTGGGCTTACTGGCCTTCTTCAATAGTAGGTTTTAAGGATAAACCTACCCATGCTCTGACTTTTCCTCCTGTAATCACTTTTCCTCCTGCACTTTTACAGCTCTGAGCATGACCCCTCACGCCACAGCACTGTTTCTTTAACATTTTCTCTGGATTAAGTACAAACCTAAGGCTGGTTGCAAAGGCCAGGGGTGAAAGGCTCTTTTCAGGGACCTCAGGATGCCACAGAGATGGGATTCTGGGGATGTTGGTCAAGAGGGGCAGAGGGGGCACGGGGCTTGCGGTGGGAACACACGTGCAGCATACCCCGGCCACCCCGGGAGCAGCTCCCACATCTGGCTCACACCGAGGTTACCATGGCTGGTCAACAAACACGGCCCGAGCGCTTGTGCAACGACAGAAATAACTCCAGTTATTCTCTACCCGATGAGAAGAAATTAAGGATGGACAGAACTGGAAAGCGTCCAGTTTCCCTCCAAGCCTGTCCAAACCAGAATGAAAACAAACATCTGCTGACATTACAGAATGGCATGTTGTCCTGCCGAGCACAGGCGGCACCACCGCTGGCTCCTGATCTGGGGCTCTTCTGCAGGTCCCTTTGTCTCCACCGAGGTTGTGCCCACAGGAAAAACTGGGCTACATCCAGCTGCTCAGGGAGGAGCTGTGCTACCTGATGAGGATCATGCATACTCTGTCCTGGGGGGCTGTGCCACAGCCTCTTGTCTCTAAGACAACGCTTGGTAAAGCATGGGGCAGGGTTCAGACTGGACCCACCATTAGGCTTCGTGCTCCAAAATCAGAGTATGTTATACAAGTGGTGGGAGAAGTGACACATCAGGGGAATGTGTGGAAGGAGTGGGGTTCAACACACACCAACAGTACCCCACTGAGTACTTCTGCCCAAACAGGAAGCTAAAAGTACTTTCTTATTTCACAAAGGTGAGGCAAAGCATCTGCTCTTAAACCCTGGCATCCTGGTGCCAGAATAGTCTTAATCTCTGTCTATGCTTTTGTCCCCTCTGGATCCCTCCTCCTCAGGCTGCTCCTAGGAGTCCCTGCTACAAGGTACTTTGCCCTCTGCTCTGCAGAAAGAGCTGCAATCTCTGCCGTGCTGGGTGAACACTCCCCAAGTGTATTACAAAGTTTTCCTTGATCTAGTGGTCCCAGTGACAGTACACTATCTCCAGCTATTCACACTGGCCTCCACCTTGCCCTTCCCTAATTACCCTGAGCTATCATCCTAAATAAGTCCTTTTTATTCCCACTTGCCACCTAAAACTTCTCAAGTGCAGCACTAACAGCCTCCACTCCCAAGGATCCCTCTGAGCAGCCACTTTCCTGCACAATGCCCCAAGTACTCACAGGGCAGCCTCATACCAGGGACACATCTGCCTGTGGGGGGAATGGCCAGTTCACAGTTCTCACTACACTTGAGGGACTCTGAACAGCGGCAGCATCTGAGAGCAGCATCTCCTCCTTTGCAAATGACTTTGATACACTGTTATGGATGCACTGGTTCCCCTTAGACTGGGAGAAAAAGGGTTTGGGGGTGTAAATTATTACTGAAGGTGCTTTACAGCTTTGCAGTCTGTGCTTTATCTAGGGAACATGAATCTTGAGATCTCACGTGTATGGATGTTTGGCTCTGGATGAGGCTGCAGCACTTTATGCTCTCAGCTGGAGCAGCCCCAGGAAACAGCTCCCTGTGTGCTGACCTACAGCAGGTGATCATACTGATGGAAGCTGGATACTTCCAGGATTTGGACTATGATAAGCTCTTAGTCATCTGGATGAACTGCCCTGGGAAAAAGCAGGATATAAGCCTACAGGCAGAGATTTACAGATCTTCATAAGAAATTTTTATTTTGCAGTTCAGTTCCCCCTTGGTGATGAGGAGAAGAAACCATCAAATACACTGTCAGGTCCCACATGTTCAGAAATAATCTGATGACAATGCAAATGGAAGCCATCAAAGAAGGCCTGACCTTGAAGTGGTGAACATCTTCATTCAATGAATATTAGGCCTTCCTAATATTTGTCTGAAGGGTGACTCTCAAAATGAAGAAATCTAAATAATTCTTCTTGTAAAAGCTCTCTGCTCTGCAAACAGAACTGGAAGTTTGGTGGTAAACCTAGTAAATAGCATTTCATATTGGTCCTACCACAGTATTACCATAGCAAATAATAAAGAACTTAGTTTAATAGAAGCCATCACATCCTGTTTATCTTCCTGCTCAATTATTTATAGATTACAATCTTCCCCTTGCAAAACTGGCAAAGTGAACATTCAAACAAAGATCATCTCAACTGCCAGTCTTGCTCAGTGTCAACAGGGACTCGTAAAGAGAGAATGTTCAAGGACCAGAAAATTCCTGAAATGTTATTCAATACTTTGGCTAAGCAAACAAAATCAATTCTGCCAGTATCAACTGACCAGTTTCACAGAACCCAGGAGTAGGACCACCACGAGACTTTATGTCAGAAAGGGTCCCCCTCATTCAGAAGTCTGTATTGTCATAGAGAAGGAGATCAATCCCTAAAAGCAGAAACATTATTAATGCTATCTGGAACATTTCAACTAAAATGAAGTTGGATTGAACCACAGAGAACTTTGTTTCACCTGTGGTTTTATTATGAAAGGATATATGATCTAGACCACTAAATTCAGATATATGAGAGAGACAGAGACCCAAAACAAAGACAGTACCCATATAAAAATTCCAACTCTAAATATAGCTGTCTCAACACAGAGACAGCTCCATTTCATGAGTATTTGCAAAAGGCCTGGAATGAAAATCAACTCTGAAGCTTCAGAAGTTGTCCAAAGTGCAACTGTTGCTACCTTCTCCATTAAAAGTCCTAATGTATTTCTACAAACAAACATCAAAATTACTTGATTAGAGAATTTGACCTTATTTCCTTACAATTAATAACCAGGCATTACCACCCTCTGGGACAACAGCAGAGCAAAAATGATTACAGAGGTTGGATGCCCTGGACTGAGTATTTTAAGACTTACTCTGGGGTCATGCACAAGGTTACTGTCAGGACACTGCACACACAGAACACACACGGTTCATGCTGCTTATAGCACAGTGCTTCACATAATAATCCCTGCCCTTTCAAGTATCCAGCGGAGAAACAGAGAGGACACATCCCCACAAACACAGCCTCAGCTTCGTACCAAGAGCAAACTGTCGGTATGGTCAAATTATGTGAGGCCATTTGCAGAGCAAGCTGCAGGAGGTAGCTCGTAATGTACATGAAAGAGAATGGAAAAATTAAACTGAGGTCACAAAACACAGTGTACCCATTCTATTTTTAGATTTAAACTGTAAAATACATCTTGCTAAATGTCTTCTTAAGAACAAGAAAGTCACATAATCCCAGCTTACTGCTACAGGGTGTTTTCCTCAAAATCAGCAAATTGTTTATGTGAAATCCAAGAGAGCTGTTCCTACCCTTCGTTTGTAAATATATGATGTCAAAAGGAATACCTGCACCATGTTCACATACTTCTGAAAGATACAGCCTCCCCTACTGACAGGCAAACTCAAAGTAGGCTCCACTAATGAAACACATCACAAAGCCGTCACAGGAGCTGGACAGCCCTTCCCAGTATTTGATCCCCAAAGTGTGTGCATTTGAGACTGACATCTCCACTGAAATCACTGCAGAGAAAAACCAGTAACTCTCAAAGCCTACAGCTCTAAGTGATCTCCTTGGATTATTTATGAAGGAGGAGGGAAGGGATGATGTGTGTTAGCTTTTCCTCATAATTAAATACTGGATAATCCTCATGCATACGTTGTCTGGGACATCCAGTTTTACAAAGCAGCTGCAGACCTTTAGGATGGTGCTGCAAGGCGGAAGGTCCAATTTTTTCAGGCAAAGTAAGAGGAGGGGCTGGAGTTAGGAGGCAGATCAACCATCTCCTAAATGGAGAATAGAAAGAGGCACTGCAAGTGGGCCTTCTGTCCTCATTTTCCCACTCACAGTAGGTTGGATGAATGAAATATTCTCAGAGCTTGGGGGTATTGGCATTCTCAGCCACAAAATGTTTCTGCAAAATAAGTTTGCACTAGAAGTGCTCATCACTTTAATCTCTACCTTACAGTTTCAAATCTGCGATAATTAGAAATTGCCTCAGGGAGTAAGAGTCATAAGCCTTTTTTTGGGTCAGCTGGGGCATGGGAGTGTTGGAATCTGGATGCTTACAAAGCAAACACTTTTTCATTTCAACTGTGTCTAACTGGTGAAACATCTAAATCAGGTAATTTAAACCCAAATCTTTTGGCAGCTCAGACAGAGAAGCAGTATCCACTTTTCAGCAGACCTTTGATTCCAAATCTCTGTGGTTAGTCTACTGTAATTTCAGCCAGGACTGCACAGGTATTTTGCAAGCATAATTTAAAAATGCAGGCACAGTTTAAAACTTTTGAGATTAGAAGCTGAGGACGAGATTCCTCTCCCAGTTACATTAACATGGAATTATTACAGATGACAAGAGAACAGAGGGACACAAACCCAGAAACAGGAGGTCATGGACACTGCAGAACAGGGCACAAACAGCCAGTCTCTTAAATACTTAAGGATTTCAGTGGTTCTCAAGAATTTAGAACTCAATTTAAGAAGTGAAATCAGAGGGAAAAGAGCTTCTCTGACCCTCTCTACAAAGCTAATTCACAGCGCAATTTTCTGTAACATACCCCGTAATGACCCCGCCCCCTGGGGAGGACCTGGATGCTGCTACATCCAGCGAACTGAGATCCTCAGTGAGGAGGATCCTAAAAGGGGAGCTGCTACACCTCTACGGTTACTCTATAGTGTGCTGCTGGTGGTTGTGAACGAGCAATTTCCAGCTGATCAGGTTCTGCTCTGAGTCTGTAGCTCCCCCACAACGAGCACTGTGTGTGTGAGGCAGTGTGAGAAATGCCATGGGAATGCCTTGGCCCTGCTGAAATGCTCCTGACTGGTACCGCTGGAAAAGACCAACAAAATCTTATGGAGGTATCCGAGGATAGAGTTTGACCCTTTGAACTCAAGAGATACAACACCACTGTTGCTCATGGTTTGTTTTGCTGGCACTCCAAGGTCCAAGCATTATGTCCACGTGGCAGCAACTGCAAGTGGTCAAGAAAGGATGAGCCTGCAATATCCCCACTCTAACTGGAAATGGGAATAATACTGGAAGGGAGGAATGGGAAGGCAGAATGGGAGGAACAGCAATGTGTGCCATGGTTGCGCACTGGAATCCTTTCATGTTATTCCAAGTCCTTTTGAATGCCTCCTAAAATAAGTGAAATCAGCCATTCCCAAGGCCTGGTCCATGCCTATCATTAATTCAGGAACAGCAACTTATTCCTTTCATAAATAAAAATCTTGCATTTATTCACAGAGTGGCTAAGAAAGCCCAGTCCTCTGATACCTTCTCCCCACTGGCATCTCAAAGGCAGCAAGTGTCTGGAGCCAGACTGCTCGCTTATCTTGGAGCCACACACCTCCTGATAAGGACGAGGAGTACAAGTTACTCACAGTGGTTCAGTTGACTGGAGGAAGTCAGCAAGGGAATGGTTTACCAAACTGCTTATTTCACGAAGGGAATTTTTTTTTTTTAATCCTCCTTGAAGCTTTTTTTTTCCTTTTAGAAAACTAAAAGCTTTTTGGGCAAGCTGCACATTCTCTAAGACTCTACACTGAAGATCTGAAAGCTTTTTTTCCGAATCAGAAATGGCATAAGTACAAAACTCAACGCGTTACCCTGAATTTGTGGAGGGTGATGTAACCTCTTTCCACAGTTATTTGGTGTTATCTGGTATCTTTCTTAGCCAGCTTAGGGAAGGGATATCCTTAGTGGCTCAAAATTCCTCTTCTGATAATCATTAACAACTCTATTTATAGTTTGAAATTAACACGTTAATTCCAAATTAGTTTTGCATAACAGTCCGACTCACCCTCTGTCCCAGAGCAGAGAACTCTTTTGATAGGAAAATGGTAAACTTCTAACTCATTAACATTAATCATCATGAAAAAAGGGACACTGGTTGGGTCTGGTAATTGTTTAACACTGCATTAATGTCACCGCAAAATGATGGAAGGATTTAACTCATTTCAAGCTCAGATTTACCAAACCTTTTTAAATCTTTAAAAGCAAACTGTGTTTGCACTGATGCCCAGCACCAGCACCATCTACTTTTAATCTTAATGTAGAATTTTAAGAACTCTGTTTTTATCTTTACCCAGAATCACATGGTAAAATGATCCAGGAGTTGGGAGAAGGTCCCCTGGATACTATCTAGAAGATGTGAAATCTACTACCTGTAGCTCATGGCTACTTGACTGACTACCCCCAGCTCAAACCAAAAAGATGCTGCTTTAGGTCTCACCTGAATGCAGGCAAACAGAAATCAGAGGTTGAGTGATAGAAAGGTTTTCAATTATGACACTCTCAAATGCTGGAAGTCACTCTAAACCCCAGTCTTTGCCTTACTTTTTTGGACTTCTTCTCGTCCAGCTTGAAAGACACTTTTATGAAGAGAAGAGAAAGTCTGCCACCTCTACAATTCATACTGGCTCACCTTGAACACATGGAATGCTTCAAACTGAATGTTGGGGCTTTTATCTCGCAGCAAGTTCATCATCAGCTTCAGGTTTTCTGGTTTGCTGATGTATTTCGTCATGATGGCAAAGTTGTGTCGGTCCAGAATCAGTTCACCCAGAAGCTGTAAGCACAATTAGAAAAAAACACTTTTTTTTTTCAGTTTACCAAATCATTTTTTAATTCAGAGAAAGCAGCAGCCTGTTTCAATGTTTGCTTAAGAGGTTTCAATGTCACTACCTTTAAAAAAAAAAGGGAGCTAGACTCATCATGCAGTGGGTTAATGAATGCCCAATAATGCTCATCTTCTAAATACTATAGAGAGGGATCCTGCATATGGGCTGGGTGTAATAGAGGCTGGTGTGAACAGTTAGGACAGAAGCAAGTGTAGTGCAGTTGTCCCACAAAGACACCTTCATTTCATTCCCGGGTCACATTCACACCCCCCTCTGCTTCCATGTGCAGGCCATGTCACACTTGGTGCACCAGACAGAGACTGCCATGTCACTCCCAAGTTCATGGTAACCCATATTCTGAACCAAAGCACAGATCTGAGGTCAGAGGAAAAGTGATGGTGCTTGTTCCATAGAAATGGCCCAGTGCTTCAACAGAGGTCCAGGAAAGAAAAGACACAGTGAGCTCCTGTACATTTCAGGAAGAGCATCACAAGTTCTTTTGATAGAAAAATGGCTGCTCCATTGCCATACATGCACCCTGATATGCTGCATAACACGGAGTACAAATTTAGGCAGAAAGCACCGAGAGACTTTACCTTCAAAGATTGTCTCTTTGTTACGTAGTTCTCAGAATGAAGGAGTTTTTCATAATCATCAAAGATCTAGAGTAACAATATAACACAAATGCATCAGATTCATGTGCATCCTTCCTTCTCTTGGTCCTTCTCACCCCAGAGGAACAGCAGAGGCTGCAGCAGTGCCACCTTCTAACACTTCACTGCAATGCCAGGCCCAGCTCTTGTGGCCTTTTCTCTTGGCTGGTTATCATGCAGTGAATTAATGCCCAGGAACACTCCTCTTCCAAGTGCTGCAGAGGGGGAATACCACATATGGACTGGATGGAGCAGGGGCTGGTGTGAGCCAACTGGGACAGAAGTAAGCCAGTGCCTGGACAGCCTTCTCTTACAGAAGGGTGACTCTGCTGCGAGGACATGTGGGTCCAGCACATAACGTCCACTCACTCATATCGTGGTCATGCCTGGCTGTGTGACTTAATACAAAACCTCAGAATGGTGATGGTGCATCCCAAATGCTCCTTTTGTGAGGTGCCACCTTGCCTGCCTTCAGCACCCTCACTTGTTAAAGCTGTTTGCCCAGCGAGGGTCACTAGGAGCAAAGTGTATGCTGGATTTTGCAGGGATGGACCATGGGGATCTTGTGGTCAAGACAGAGAGAGAAGGCTGCAATATGTTCAAACCATCTACCAAACAAGCAGGAAAAATCAACACTGCTGTCCAATAGTCACGAAAAAAAACCCCCAAAATCTCGCTTACGCAATTAATACTTAAAAATTTAAAACATTAAATAAATATAGAATGGGGACTGTTCCAGTACAGTGCTTCAGTATTAAGAGAAAAGATTAGCAGAGACACTTAATTTGCTCCAGCTAAGCTGCATTTGTGACTCGGCAATAATAAGCCTGCTCTTTATTTAACTTTTGTGGTAACCAGAATGAAAGAAATTTGTCTTTTCATTTTGGCAGTGAAATAAAGAATATCTCAGGTAACATGAAAACATAACCCACAGTCTAATTCCATTATCTGTATCGGTCCAATTTTCATTGAATCCAATAAAATTTTTCTGACCCATATTTGGTCCAAAATGGAGCCAAAAAATCAAAGTGAAAAATAGCAGCTAACCAAGGGACTAATCGCCTTAGGAAGATAATAGGAATACTCAGACCTCAGTCCCTCATTTAGGTGCATGTAATTACCAGTAATGCTAAAACTTTTTTCAGTTACTCTTTTTCTCTGTCCCAGAGTACAATAAATAACACCAGTATGGCCCTATCAGTGCTGGCGTGTCACAAAACTGTTTAAAACTATGAACAAGTTTTCCCCCTTGATCTGTTTACATGTGAAGTTTCAGTTCTATTCACACATGAGGAGATCCAATGCACACAGCAAGGAATAAAACTTGCTTTTAAACTATGAGTTCTCCTGAAGCCTTGGCATGTGTCCCAAGTGTGTGCAGAGGGGGTACCTGCATTTCACATGCCAGGTGTGGATTCTGCTCCACTACAAAGCAGTGTTTGGTTTTGCAGTCCTACGTGAAGAGTTTATGTGGAGCATGAAACCCCCTGTGTATTTTTTTCCAGCCAAGCATAAATAGATTTTTTTTTTAAAGTCTTTCAGCATTGATACTTACTACGTCATAATTTTGTTCCAGAAATTCTGCCACCAACAATTTGTGTCGTGTTAACAGGTCCTGGGGAAGAGCAGAGAAAGGTTACCTGAGAGAGCAAGCTCCTTTGATTGTCCCTTGATTCTCAAATGTATTTCAGCACTTTTGACCAGAGGGCATTTATAACATGATTTCTATAGACAACACTACATTCATTTTGTGTTTAGTAGGACTTCAGGGAGAACTCAGTTAATGTAATGCTAACAGAATCAATATAGAGCTATTCTAATACTCTTTCTTTTTATTCTTGTTTCCCTCCCACCTTTTCCTGTTGTTGATAGGTCCTAGTGCACAGTAATCACATTAAACAGGGATGGGGAAATGGAAGAAAGTAAATTAACCCTTTATGGAGGATGAGCTATGGTCTCCAAGCCAAAAGTGATCTCCATGCTACCCCACAGCTGGGAATGATGCTAAGCCTGGACTGCTATTGCTCACCTCCAAGAACACAAGGAAAACTCGAATTCAACCACTGTATATACATTTAGCTACTTAATAATGAAACCTAGGCACCAACCTAAGCTAAGCCATCCAGGCTCCCTCCACCTCCACTTCCTTCCCAGGAAGGAGTCTCAGGCAAGAGGGATGAGTCCCTTCTGAAGAGCTTTTTCTGCCGAAGGTTGGCTTTCCAACACAAAGCAGTAGCAGACATTTCAGACAGCTGGACAGGCTGCCTCCCATTCTAAAAGGCCAACTAATTCAAATTTAAATTTAAAAAACCTCTCCCACAGAATGGGGATGCTGGTGCTCAGTGACAGAGATGCAAATATTCAGCTCCACAAGAAATTGAGTCTTTTTACTGGATGAATAGCTATGAAATGGAGCGGCCAGTGTGAAGCATTTAAGAATGATTTTTATCTTACTGCTTCTTTTAAAACACAACATTGATCACAATAAATGCCTGATGAAGTCCATTCAAGTTGGTATTTTTCAGTTAATCAGTTTCTGCTTTTTTTCATAATCTTTTTCTTGGTTTCCCTACCCAGGCAGACACTGAAGCTGATGAGCTCAAGCAGATGCACAGACACGTCCTCACAAATAAAAGAAATCCTTTACATACTAATCCTTTAATTTATTTTTACCATCAATTATAAGAGGAAAGCAGAGGTCTACAAAATCCAGTGCCTGTTTTAAATACATCCTTTCATTTAGCAGGACTGCAGTGACAGCAGTTTTAAAGGCTGAGTGAAACACGTGATTCAGGAGCTTTTATGCAGGGCACTTAGAGGCAAGTACAACATCCTTCCATAGGGGGCACAAATGAAATATAATCCAAAATGAGTTTTTCATAGGAAATGACGAGGAAGCTTGGAACAGCAGCATTCAGCCAGCACATTCCAACTGCTGCTTGGACCCTCCACAGCCAGCTTATACTTTGAAATACAAGCCCTTTTTCTCTGCATTTTTAACAGCTCTGTTTCTTCTCTGCAATGTACCTGGATAACTTTAATTAAGAAGTACATCTCCAGATCATAAAAAATTCCAGTACTTCCCTACTATAAATATCCTCAGACTTTAATGCATATTTAATTAAGCCCTCCTCTGGTGCATAGACTATCCAAGGCTTTCAGCTCTGAACCAGACACCCTGGTGGCAACTACAAACCCAACATGGGGGCAATAGAACTGAAAGCATGAGTTCAGTAATCCAGCCAGCAATCACAGCACTTATTCCTCCAGTATTAGAAATGAGGTAGCTCCATATTTCATGATTCAATCACTTCCACATCACTTCTTGCTGTTCCAGCTATTCAGAGTAACAGATAAACAGGAGATGAGAAGAGCAGCTGGTTTATTTCCAGAACTGACCATGTACCAGGTGCTAAGAGGCAATTTCAAAAAAACTAAAAATGCCGTTTATACATTTCCCCCAAGCATTTTAAAAGGCAATTTATGTCCTTTGTCTGAGGATGAACTGCCCTCATACTCCTCTCTTTCCAGTGCATGTGAGGATGTAGAATCCTATTTTTAAATCCTGCTAAAAATACACTCAGTTCACAGGGGACAGAAGTACATTCTACAGCTGTAGGTCTGCAAACAACATCAATCCCTTTTTTTTTTTTGGGAGGCTTGTAGCAGTCTACAGTCCCTACCACAGCTTAACTGACCCCTGTCCCCATCCTGCCTCCTGGCTGGGGTGAAGACTGTCCATCACCACCAACACACTCTGCTGTCATGCTCAAAGCAGGACCTGGGGAGAAGATGCAAATCTGTTCTGTCAAGCTGGGAACTGAGTCCAGGAGCACTTTTTCTGACCAGAGACAAATATTCTTCTGAGCACAGGGTAAAATGCCAGAAACAGAAGATTTAAATATCTCAGTTATGTTGCATTTTTATACCTTGTCTGTGTTTCTGTGCTACTTTGAATTTCATAACCTTTACCTAATGGACACCACAACAGTGAAACTTAAAATGAGGGAAAGATGCTGCAATTGATTAAGGGGTAATTTGAATTGCTAATCCTGCTCAAGTCATTACTGAAGAATGGAATGTTATCTCCATTATGCAAATCTTTAGTAAACACCAGTAAAAAGCCAAGTTTCAGTGTATGTTGAATCACTGAGCTGAGTTCTAACATTCCTTACAATTACTCCTGAGGTCTATTTAATCATGTTTCTAATTGGCTTTGAAAGGAAAGAATAAACAATGTGTTTCTATGACAGCAAGGAGCTCAGTGATACAAGAAAAAAAGGAGTTACAACTATATTTAGAAGAGTCTTTAACTAAAAAGATTTTCCCTCAGCTTTCCTAAATTGTTTTTCAGAAATAAGTTAATCTTCCCTGTAGGTGAAGTTCTCAGGCACCAATTTTTTTTTTTTTTTTTCTCAAAGACTATACTAGCACCTGGTGGGAATGATGTTGATCACATACAAACTCCAAGAAATTAGGCAGCTTCACCCAACCTCATTTTTAATACAATACAAACTCTACACAAAGCCTGTGCAGTGCCTCCACCTAGTTAGCTTTGAGCACTACAGTCCTTACACCGAACCACGGGTCACAAAAGTAAGACCATGAATACATTGTACAATGATCAGCAGGCTTGGCATTAATCTATACTTGACTGGTGAGCTCAGAAGAGACAGCAAAAATGACAGTGATTTCAAATGTTAGTTTTAAATGATGCCTTCCATTTACTGGTGTGGTCATGATGGGCAGCAGGTTTGTCTTGGGGGAAGGCAGGGAGAGAAAAAGGTTATGCATGTTACAAGAACTGTATGTAATACATGATTAATTTGAGTTTTAAATGGTAGCATAAAAGACTGTGGGTTATCAAGGTGAAGAGTGTTAATTAAATACAGATTTACATTTCTCTAAAGATTCTTTGCAGACTTGATCACTGTTGTGAATCTTGCTACAATCAGACCAAGGGTTAATTATATTCTTTACTGAACAATAAAAAAGCCACCCAGTTCAAAGCAACACAACACTCAGGGATGACTTCTGATGGAATGCTGCTTTTGACACAAATTATGATGCAGGTATTGAATAATTTACCTTGAATGTAGCAAAGGCATCAGAAGCAATATCAAATGTTGACATTTCCACATATTTAAAAAAGTCTCTGAACTGTTCTGAAAATAGTATGATTTTTGCCAAGGGTTCGTGGCGGATACACTCTCTCAGCATAATTCCACAACGTAAGGCAATATTTGGGGATTCATATCTGGAGAATGAAGAGAAACAGAAAACATCAAAACATAAAAGAACAAAGATAAACAGGCACTTTTCTAACAACAGGGAACTTTGTAGCACAGGGAACACATGTGCCAGAGGGGACACCACACATGGATGGCAGCTCCCAGCCATCCTGTACCCAACTGCAGGACCTCATCCCATCCTGAGCTTAGGAGCAGACACACAGATAAGGCTGTCAGAATTTTTCATTGCAAACCTCTCTCTTCCCAAGCCAAAACACATTTCGGTGTAAATTTGCACTACACCTCCTCTCTGTGGAAAGACCGTGGGGAGTGTGCAACATTTCAACAGAGCTCCTTCACCCTCTGGGATTTGTGAGAAAGCACAGCCTGTACAATATAATAACCTCCCTTTTCAGATTTAATTCTGAGCTCCTCAGTTTATCCAAGAAAACTGTAACACCTCATGACCATCCATCACATCCCACTCCTCTTCTAGAGGATGTCGCTCTAGAGTATTAATGAGGAAGGTAGGAAGAGTCTCTCCAGGCAGTCTACACAGGATTAAGCTTTCTGTAGCTCTGAAAATCTTTTTTTACTTTTGCAGGTTAGGAGGAGTTCTGCTCAATTCCTCTTCTGCAGAGGCTACGGCTGTGTTCAGGACACAAGTACCTGTTCCTCAAATTACAATTCTGGTATGGCACACTCATTGCAATAGCCAGGAGCCAGCACACATCTCGCCCTTGGAGGGGAAGGTAGGGAATGGGGAGACAATTCAGATCATCTTCTATTTCTATAAATTCTTTATTTCTTTAAAGCTGAAATTAATCTGAAACAAAACTGTTAGAAACATATTTAAACAAAAAAAAAGGATGAAATCCAACAGTCAAGAAGGACTTAAAATTAACTTCTTCCAGCAGTCTGCCAGAAATCATGTGAAAGTGGTAAAGTCCAAGGGGACAGAAAGCACTCTCTGTTTCAATAAACTGGTTATACTATATCAGAACTGTGTATTATCACCCAGAGCTTATCAGCATAGTTTTTGCTTTGCACAATTAATTCCTATCACTAGGCCAAAAGAAATAAAAAAAAAAAAGTAAGAAAAATACAAAATGCCATCTGTGCTGTAAGTGAGTGGGCCCTCAAATTTACCACCAGCTTGCAATTTAAAAGAACAGTAGTGTTCTGCGAGCATACCAGGGCTGCATACTTCAACCTGCTGTCAACAATAGTTGGCTTAATGAAAAATGAATTGCTATTTCAAACAGGCAAATGAAGCTTCCCACCCTCAAGGAAATGCAGGCACTCAAGCCCCTATTTGTTTTGGTTTGGGGAAGCATTTGCAAACTTGAATTTCTAACTCTTCAGACAACAGAAATTCACTGATGTTTCCCATAGAGGCATCAACTCCATTAACAGGAATACTAATTTTCAAGGAAAATGAGGCAGAGCTGCTCCCAGGAGTGCAGCCAGGAAAATATTTAATAGTTGGCTAATAAATATTTTGGTTGGAATAAAAGCAAATTACATTGTTTCCAGCACAAGAACTTTTAAAAACATTAAATATCAACAGAATCATTCTTAGTCAAATGCTCCATTATCTGGAAGTGGGTTATGGACCTTTGGCTGTTCACATAAGCGAGGGAAGTTGGGTTTGGCTCCTGGAATGTGCCTGGAAGAAGTTTATAGGCTCTCCAGTCATAGCTAGTGTGTCCTTTGCACCCACACTTCCATGCAAAGCCACCAGGCAGGAATGATAGAAATGTGTTTCAAAATCACTTCTAATGAGCAATTAGTGCTCTACACTGATGTATTTCCACAACAGAAAAATATACTGAGTTCTTCTCTGTTTAGATGAACTTACAACTTAAAGAAACCCCCACACAATGAATACTGGAGAGAACTAGAAAATGAAACAATGGACTTGAAGTATTTCAAAACACTTATTGTGGAGGTTGCAACAGGCAAGACTGAGAGCAGAGATGCATCTCCATGTAAAGGGAATCATTCTTGCATGGTTAGTGCAGGAGATGGTACAAAGTGAGGAGCACAGGCAGGAGACTTGGAAGGCATCAAGCCTGGGAGACAAAAGGTCTTAACCAGATATATTCTGATCTGATTTTACACTACTTGTATAGCCTGAGTTTCTCCTTGGATAAACTCAAGGGGAATTCTGCAACCTCAGCCAATATACCATTAAAGCTTTAATTGTACTGTGACACGAAGAGGTCATCACAACACAGGCTGGGGCAGTGTCTAGGTTAGAGAGAGCATGTGGCATGAGATATAGATATATAGATATATATTCATAAAGAAGCTTCTACATTCGTCACTTGAGAGAAACAATGCAAGTGCCGTAAACTAAGTCCTCAACAGCCCCTGTCCTAGAGGGAAAATATTTTAAATTACAAAGGACCAAAATTATTTCTGGGCTAATGCAATATGCTGACACCAGAGAAAAAAATTGGCCAAAATACAACTGGTTCTCTAGGTACACCAAAATACTGTACTCATCTGAGATCCAATACACAAAGCCTGCACACAGAAAATAAGATGCTACTAAAGCAAGTCCTTGTGCAGCAGCCAAGTCAAATAACCTATACAAATGAAAGAAAGAAAAAAAAAAGTGAACTATGTGCTGTGTGTTTTCTGAAGCTGAGAAGCTGGAAGGAAGCAGGCAACAAGTAAAAGGAAGCCTAAAAAGGTAGGAACTGTTATCTCAAGCTGGTGGTTCCACTGGAGTGTGAGACAGGAAACACTGGGCGGGAGCTCTGATTGAAGATCCTTCCCACCCAACGGAGCTCACATTAAGCCACAAAAAAACAACCTTTTGCTGCTGGGGACTGACAGGGGGCAGAGGAAATTTTCCATCCAGCAGAACTACAACAGTCACAGTAGTCCTGGGCCATTTCTTTCATAGTCATGGTAGAGGTGATTTTTTTTTTCTCTCCAGGTAATGTCATGATGTCATGTAACAAACACGGAATGGCACAAGTCAGCCAAACCCACTTTCCTTTAAGCAGATTTTTAATTCCTATATTTCCTATAGCATTATATGAATATATATCTATATGACATAAATAATATCATTAAATCAGCATTAAAAAAATACGAAAACATATCCTCAAGTCACATTTTCACGTGGTGGTGCCTAACATGAAGTGCTTGTTTCCCAGTCCTATAGCTGACTGCATACATGTACCCCACGCTGTGAGCACGCAGCAAGCTGTGTGTTCAGGGCCCTGCCCTGGCTGCAGGCACAGATTTCAGGTCTCATTTTTAGACAGTCCCAGCAGCAGGACACAGGCAGGGAAGGCATCATCACATTTGACATCATTACGCTGTTCTGCAGCAGCTGCTCAGATACCAGCATCGGGCTGGGCAGGACTGACTCTGGACTTCTGCTTATGGATTCAACTGCACTGTTTAACAAGACATTCCAGAAATGGCAATTCTGAGCCAGTGCAGTGCTGCAGAGGGCTAGTCAAGACATCATGAACAAGGAGCCTGAGGACCACAGACATACTGCTGCGTGCAGCAGGATTCTCCAAAAAAAGCATCTAAGTCATGCCATTTAAATTCATCCACTGACTCAGGTCATTTACAATAAAATGTCTGTCAGAAGAATATATGCATAAAAACATTACTATCATCTTAATATTCTTGGTTGCTACAGATGCCAAAGAAAATCTGGGACATGATCCAAAAATATTTTTTATCTTTAAATAAAGCCCAGACATATGGTAGTGATACATGCGCAACATGCGAGATCAAAATGAGTGAAAAACTGAAAAAGCAAAGACAGAGAAAAGGGAAGAAAATTATTGTATATACATTTGAAATTAAAACCAGTTTGCAACAATGATGGAGAGAATTATCATCACTGTCCTGAAACTACTACTTTGAGGTTTATACAAATGGTGAATTTCAATGAACACATGAAATCAAAATGCATTTAACTACCTTACTGGTTTTCTTTCTGAAGAAGCTGGCATTTAGTAACACAAAACAAGTCAAGAGTTTCAGAATTAAAGCTAAATCACAACAGATACTTCTAAGAGAGAGACCCAGCTCAGTCCAGACACCTGCCAGGGTTCCCACAACTCTGCCCTGCCAGGAAGGCAGTAGATCCCCATCTCCTCTAGTCCCAGCAACCAAGAACTTTGCCACCACACTCAATCACAAGCTCACTGTTCTTGAAATCCCCGGTACTGTTTAGTTCTCTTGGTTACTTTTTCCTTACTCAGCTGTGCTGGAATGTGGTCACTTCTGAAGGACATAACTATTTTAAGGGACTCCTGTGCTTAGACTTCTCCTGGCTGGGGTCTGTCCCTGGGAGAGGGGGGAGGCTGGCTGAAAGGAATTTTACCCTTGGGGCTGCAGCCTTGTCATGCACAAACCTTAGATGGTGCTTAAGCACTTTCCTGGCTATGGAGTAAATGGTAAAAATGCAACTCTTCAACTTCAAGAGCAAGAAAGACACTTTAAAAAAATCATTCTCTTAATCACCATTAGTTTAAAAGGCTTGTATCATGGCTTTGAATGGCTGTTACCAGTGTGACCATGCAACTGCTATGAGAGTTCACATTGTTCCACACTGATCAGCCAATGCATGCACTTATTCTCACATCAGTTATTTAATCCCAGTGACATATATTCTCCTTTCCTTAGGAAAAAATAAACAAAATCCTAAAGTCAAAAGAAAATTGAGCAGAAAACAGTAGACTTCAAGGGCTGGTAAACCAAAGCTAATCACTGAACAGAAGGTGCTTTTGTCAAAAGTAAAGGATACAGGAACCTCAAGGCTTTTAGGCCCACACTTGTGCACTCCTGAATGCAACTACAAGTGATGTGCTCTCCACACAGGAGTCTGCACCCCCTCCCTGGCCACTTTATCTTGGGACCCACCAGGTTATAGCTGTGCACTGACTCTCTGAGGTTAAAAAGACAAAAAAAAAATGCTGAAAGTTGTGGTGTTAATTACAGAATTAATTTAAAGCTGAAGTTCACTTTTGGCCACAAGTATTGGAGAAGCCTGTCCCACAGGCATAAGCACTCTTTTAAGGCATTTTTGCTTCTCTCTGTTCTACCACACAGTGGTCCAGTTTGACTCCGGTTATTTACAGACACCACTGCTGGTCACTTCTGCAATGCAAGAAGTGAACCTCAGCAGTCACCAACAACGCTCCACAAGAGTTTATGGTGAGAACTGAAGTACACATCACATGGGAAGCAGTCAAAAACAACCAGCACATAATTATTTCAACATGAAGTTTGGTGAAGAAATAACATCCAAATGAAATTATCCGATCATTAAAAAGCATAGAATTCCATAGAAAGAAAGTCAATATGAAAAAAATAAAGTAAGAAATCTGGAACAAAATCTGAAACCCCTTTTTTATTTTAAACTAAAAGTGAGAAAGTAGATCAACTGCAATGCCAGCATGTTCCAGGCAATGCTCTTTAATGAAAATCAAATTAAAGCACCTACCCTTTCAGAAGCATGAATAGGATATGTGGATGGGCACTAATGTATTCCACAGTAGGGCTGCGTGTGCCAATTTGTCTTCTCAAGATATTGTTGAATATCTGGGAAACGTCCTTTTTGCCCTGTTAAAGAAGCAAAATATATCTTTGCTTAGAAAAACGAGCAAATGACCATTTACTATAACATTTAAATTACAACTGAAATTGAAAACAGAACAAGTCAGTTTTTTATTTTTTTCTCCACAGTCTCCCCGCCTCATGTTTGCTGTTTCTCCAATGCCACAAGAAGGCTTCCTCCTTCGGGCGGCTCTGAAGGCTCCTGACTGCCCCACTCCCTTTTGCACCTTTCTTTTCCTAAATGAAGATGTGCATTCCTCTGACGCTGTCAAGCAAGTCCCTGGCTATGTCAAATAGCAACACTAAAGCACCATAAAAGCAAGCCACCACCCTGAGCCAGGCGTGCTGTTGCTGTGTGTGCTGTTACTCCTGTAGCCTCCAAATGTAAGTACGAGCTCGTACCAAGCCACTGCCACACTGCCTACACTTAAACAGCTAAAGCTTTTCATCAGTCAAATGCAAACAACTCCAAGTGTGACTGCATTTCTGAAAACCAGGGTTAAATTTAAACTGTGCCCATTATTCACCATGAAAAATGAAATAACTACTACCAATAAAATGGCTGCATCACATAGGTGTCTCTGCTTTAATCAAAACTAAGGTCCTTCTCTTTCTCCTAATTTTGTGCTGTATGCACCTACCTACACAATCACATTTTGTCTTCAAGTGCTTCCCTGTGCAAACAGCTTTCCAGAAGGTCTTTCCAAATCATGTTCTATTCAGCCAGAGGGTTCACCAATACATCTGGCATTAGAAATCCTCTTCCTCCCCTGCCGCTGTCTCTCCTGGCACAGCAGACAAATTGATGTGTGAAGTTAACGGAGGTGGGAGATGGCTGCACTAAGGACCAGTAACCAAGGCACTGAGTCAACAGCAGGTCACTATGCACAGGGCAAGCTAAAGCAAAAGGTCACTTATAATCTGTACATGCTCATTGATCTGTCTTGGGAGGATAAACATTCCTTGGCAGAGAACTTATTGAATGTCTGAAGCCAAAGAGCAGATAGTTTCACACGGAGGAAAATTCCCTGGTTTCACCTCTACAAATAAATCAGTACTGAGGAACACAAAATATTCTGCTTTCCTACTTGTTCCAGCCCAGCTGGCTTGGAGACTTGGAGACTCAGGGAATGAAACAGGAGAATCAAATCAGAGCAGGCCAGTCCATCTGCCTTTGTCTGCAACACTTTTTTTGACCCTTGGACATTCTTTCAAATAGGCTAATTCTGCATAAAGTCAGCCCATTCTCCCCTATCTTTACAACACCCATATCATATGCCTGGAATCCTGTGATCCCCACGGGCTTCAGCAGTTACTCCAAGAAGAAAACAATCCAGACAGAGAAGAGCTGTTGAAAGGATGAGGTAAAGATGGCTAAAAATTAAGTGATCCTCTCTGTTCTGCCAAATTTTATATTAGTTACTTAATAGTGTGTGCATTGCAGCATAATATCCATGAGTGGAGAGGAGATGTAGATACATAGATATATGAATCCAATTATAGCTAATTTTCTAGAGATCAGTGATAGTGAAAGACAGAGTTGATCTCCCTGGGTTCTCCAGGAGGGAATGGAGGCAGATAGGAGAGAATCACGACAGACTCCCCTCACCACCTGACATACATTAAAATTGGAGGAGTACTTTTGAAACGCTCCTTACTTGGATCTGCAATTGAATTTTGCCTTTTAATAAAATACATATGGCCACTGAAGCACAAGATAATGCAGCATGAAGAAAAAGTGGCTAGACAAGAACAAAAAACCCTGCCAAGGATACATTATATAAATAACAAATTGGATAATACCTATACCATAATTTAGCCCCCATTTCAAGGCAAAGTAAGGGAAAGATTCTAACATCAGCAGTCCTGGGCTTGAAGTTATTTGCTGCCTATTTTAGGGGCTTTACAGTTTGTGAACCTTTAGGCTTACACACAGTAATATCTACATTTTTAGTCGACTTTTTCTGTGTGCACGCTTTCCTCAGTTCTTCAAAGTTCAAAAATAAATTTCATATTTTAAATTTCTAAATATCCAGTCTGATCTTGATTCTGGGCTCCTGCCCAGCCTGACTTTAATGCTTCATAGCAATATCATCACTGAAATTACATCTTGTTTGTTGAGTGGCAGAAGCAATAAACCTGTGTTTTCTATGGATGTGTGATGGATGTGTGCAAGTCTCCCCTACACAGTCTTTGAAAACACATCTTCAAAGGGAAGTTCAGCTGGGAAAAATTGGGATCAAAGTGGGTAGCAGGGTTGGTGATGAGGAGACAGGGAGTCAGGACAAAGCAAAGTCACATTAATGCCTTCAGAAATCAGATTTTCAGTAGTTTATGATTTGCTTTCTACCATTACATACTGATCAAAAAATTAACTTGGATATTAAAGAGTGATGAAATTGCGTGTTCAACAAAGAAACTTAAATACCAGCTGTGGCTATCAATATAACAAAATGGAAACAGAAAAGTTGATAAACTGGAAAAGTCAGTGGGAACATGAAGACAAAGCAGCACATGCTCTTACTGTCCTCTTGTTCAGTGACATTTCATTTCTAGTGTTTTGTCAAAAGAACATGTACAACAGCTTGGCTAAATGATTGGGAAAGTTTTGCAATTAAAAAAAAATATTTTGCACTAAGAATTATTGTAATTGTTTGTAATAACAGCAATTCAATAACAGATTCGGTATTTCATCCAATGCTTGCTTTTAAAGGTTGTGTGTTCAATATGCTCATACAGAACTTTTTTCTGGCAGAAGCAATACAGACTGTCGTGTAACTAAAAAAATGCAGAAGTGTCCCTTCTGTGCTAACAGTATCTTCTCCTCCCCTCTTCTCCATTTTTCTTAAAGGGTTTTTTTAAGGGCTTGGGTGGTTGGGTTTTGAGTATTTTTGTAATTAGACATTTAATAGTAACCAAAGGAGGCACAGAGAAGACAAAGGAAAGGTTTTCACTAAATTCTAGCATTAAAAAACCCCTCCTGAACTCAAGACCCAAGCAAGAGTGAGAGCATTCCACTAACAAAATTTTCAAAAATTAATACAAAATGAATAAATCAGTCCTTGATCCTGGATTTACCAGGGGTAGGGGGCAGAGTGGAAAAAAAGGAAACATAAATAATCAGTTTTCCTCCCTTTCATTCATACACAAACGGGAAAGAAAATAACTTCTACACATGACTCCCACAAAAAGTGTCTCTGAGAGCATCAGATCTCTTTGAGGAACTGATTTTTCTCTTCAGCAGCTGCCCATATGTTGGGTACTGCTCCTGTTCCAGACCTCAGCAGCAGAGGTTTGGCCCCTGGGAGCTGGGGATTTCCCGCTGATGGTCGGATGCTTGTGAGGAGTCACCAGCACCCAGGAGCCACAGAAATGATGGAACTTGTACCAGCAGTCCCTGGGGGCCACTGTCCCAGCTGATTGCAAACCACAAGGATATTACAATGACCTGACATTGACAGAGTTTATTCCCATCCCTACCAGTCAACAGTAATTGACAGGGTTTATATTTATCCTGAATTACTGCAATCTTTGCTAGTATAACTCTTCTTTTCCTTACTTATAAGCAAGTTCACTTGTCATAGCAGCTGTTTACTAGGTTTTTGGCTTTAACAACAAAGCTGGCAAGAAGTTTCACATAATATATAATTTTATATATAAATATATAAAATTAAATAATATATAAACATATACATTCACATTAATCTTTCTGCCATTAAAAAAAAAAGTTACATTCCTTTCTTCTTTTAATCTAAGCAATTAAATAGGGGACACCCAAATTATCTTGTGACCTGCTGTCTGTTTATAACATGTTTTTCAACTCCTTTCCTCTCAACTAAACCATTTTAATTCTTTCAGTCTTTGTCACATGAAATTTTCCATGCTTCCAATTATTTTTATTCCATGTCTTGGAACCCCTTCTAAATTGGACACACTCTTCAGAGAGCTCTAGCTGTACTATCCCAAAGATCATCCCTGCAGTTTACAAGGTTGGTCCTAGGCAGTATTCCCAGGACCACGTCCTATCTTGTTTGGATACACATGGCAATATTTCTTTATTGTTTTTGTTTTAATTTTAAAAAAATCATATTTACTGCCAGTGTATGAGCATGTCTTTCAGGACACCTACCAATCTAGAGCAGATACTTTCTTCAGCCTGTGAAAACCAGTTTTGAATGTAATTAAATTATTCAGACTTCAGAAAAATATGGCTCTACTCACTGACAACACCAAGACCAAGGAGATGAAAAAAGTTTATGGATGCTGACCTACCTCAAAATCTATCAGCTGCAGGTTGGCAATAAGCGTCACTAGAAGGCCACTATTGTAGAGCTCTTGTGCCAGCTGGGCCACGATTTCTGTGGGTGGCTCTTTGTCTGTGGTCCCACACAGAATTTCCTTCATTGCTTGCAGAGATTTTGACACTTCCTCCGATGCCTTTCCACCAGCAGATAATGGGTTTTGTTTTAAAGAAATGAAACAGGGAAAAAAAGGGGGTTCTTTTAAAAGACATGCATTTCAAAACAAATGTTTCTAAATGTACTTGCAATGATCATTATTTATTGCAAAATGATTTAATAATTGTAGGCAATCACGGAGGCTGGAGTATCCATACTGTATCCTGCAGGCCTTACACAAGATAAATTCAATTTAAACATGGCATGCCATCACTTACAGACCATGGGCATAAAAAAGGGCCAAGAGAGTAATTACCAACCAGTGCCAGTGAGATCCTTTAACAGGTTCGGAAGCAGGCACAGCCCTGCATAAGCAGCAGCAATTTCACTTTTGCTCCCCTGTCCTCCCCAGTGGGTTCCACAGCACACATGGGGCAAGAGGTGGCAGATGAAGGTACCAAACCTGGCAGCTGCTCCCACCAGAAGGGTGGCTGCTGGGCTGCCTCCCCATCCACTGCTTCCTGATGGGCTGTCCCAGCTCCTCTGCTGGGAACCCAAACAAATCCTCGCAGCCCTGTGGCACTGCTTAACCCGGCAGGAACCTGAGCACCACACGACCACTTGCTCACTCCTCCTCAGAGAGATGGGGGAAGGAACTGGGGGAGGAACGAAATTTGTAGGTTGAGATAAAGACAGCTTAAAAGGACAAAAAAGGAAGGAAAAAAATAGTAGCAATAACAACAACAATAAAAATAAAAATAACAATAACAATAAACAACTGATGCACAATGCAATTGCTCACCACCCAATGTCCAGCCAGTTCCTGAGCAGCAGCCCCAGGCCAGCTTCCCCCCAGCATTACATACTGAGCATAACGCCATGTGATACGGAATATCCCTTTGGCCTGCTGGGGTCAGCTGTCCCAGCTGTGTCTTCTTCCAACTTCTTGTGCCCCCCAGCCCACTTGCTGGTGGGGTGGGGTGAAGAGCAGAAAAGGCCTTGACTTAGTGTAAGCACTGCTCAGCAGCAACAAAAACATCAGTGTGTCAACTTTATTCTTATCCTAAATCCAAAACACACCACTGTACCAGCTACTAGGAAAAATATTAACTCTATCCCAGCCAAAGCCTGACAGCTTCACATTGCCACCACCTATTTCTCCTCATAAGGTGTGGTTTGAGCCAGCATTTTCCACAAGGGATTTGCTCACCGAGCGCACAGGCACTTCAGTCTCGGGTTGAGAAATTTCAAATTAAACAATTTGCTTTAGTAAAGCTCCACAGCTGCCACCAAGAGCAGTAAAATAAATCTTTCACATCTTTTGCTCCCACATAGCATATACAAATCCTGTGCAATGTTTCAGGTACCTAATGTAGAGGATAATCCAGGAATTACCTTACAAAGTATCTTGATCAGCAAGGTTAAAACAGGGAAAGGAAAGAGATGCCTGTAAACAGGTAACAGCTTAGCACTCATGCAGTCAGCAGGTTTAAATCAGATGGGAGCGATAATACCCCACTTCCCAAGGAAAATGACTGCTGGCTGCAGCATGGCAGCTCTGGCTCACGCTCTCCTCACAGTTTTCCTCCACTTGGAACAAATAAAGACTCTGTGGAGCAAAGGAGTCATTTTTTCCCGTGGGTGTGCGTGCTTTAAATCCCACCTGCTGCAGCCATGGGGCTACGGAGGCAATGGCTCCTTCTGGGTCAGGTTATATTTATTAAACACACAACCTGCAGCAAGGCCAATTGGATTCTTTGGCAGGGAGTGGGAAGGAAGTAAGGAACAGGTTTGAAAGCAAAGCTGAGAATGACAGCAAAGTGCCAGGCAGGATGTTGAAGACAGGACAGCATTTCACATCTTTGAAAAACCTTTACTTGAAATTAGCCTTTTGTTAGCATAGCAGGTGAAAAAAAAATCAAGACAAACACAGAAAACCCAAGAGTGATTTGTAAAAGATAACTGGAAATTAATGGATGTTCAAAGCCAGATCAATAATTTCAATATATCTCTCATATATATTGAAAGGGAAAACATCATGCTTTCAAATACCACCCCATCAACCTGCATAAAATAACCCCACAGTGCTCTGAAGAGGCATCTCTCACCTGCTGCTGATCTCCCGACACTTCCAATCACAGATTTTATTCACATTAGTGAATAAAAATGATAGAAAAAAATAGAAGTCCTAAAAAAACCCAAAACCAAACCCAAACCTAACCACAGTAAAAAGCCACTTTTACAATGCAGCTACTTGAAAGATTCAAGCATTGATCTTGCACAGCATAAATGACTGCTCTCCTCCAATCTCTTTGTACCTACTCACAGTTTTCTGCTAGTTGAGATAGGTCAGCATGAGCAGTGTGTAAATGAGCATGACTATGTGATAACTTCAAACAGCAGAAGTCTTGATGTTCCTTACCATCACTCAGCAAAAGAGCCTATTTTTACCTCAGATGTTAGTGATGTGTCACTTGAGATATCCCACAGAGTACAGATGGGATTAACAACAGGGGCACTATCTTAGAAACTAAAGCTCTAAATCTTTATAAGAGCTAGGGAAATATTTTCATTTCAAAGAAAAAGCCCATACATTTTTGGCTTTCCACCCTTTCTGCTGGGCTGGGTGTGAATATCTCTGGCATTCTGTAGTTAAAAAAAACATTAATAACTTTCCTTTCAAGTATAAGTAGTCCTTTCTGATACATAGAAAAAAGGCCTGCAAGATTCAGCTTTAGGTTTAATTCTCAAAAAGAAGGCCAAAAATAAAGCGCTGTGTGAGAAAATGAGACAGAACACTGGTGCTGGTGGGCAGAACTGGGCACCACAGCTGCATTTCTCTAATCACCCCATCCACTCGTCGCCTCAGCTTTTCCACATGCAATTTACATTTCGTGTGCCACTTCCTCCCCCTCCATAGCCTCTCCAAGGTCTGTGTTTTGACGTGCAACTCGCCACCAAAAGTTATTCCCAGTCAAATCTAAGGACCGCTCCTAAGTGCCTATCCCTCACAATGTATCCAGAGGAAAACCATAATCCCGAACACAGATTCTTGAATTAACAGCCTCCACTTTGACATTTCCACTTAATCTCACGGCAATTTTAGAATAATACCTTAAGTACATAAGCACTGTTTCTGGGATGGAAACTTTCTTAAGACTCAGAGAAAAAAGACATTCCAAGATCCAAAGACCCAAGATCTGTCCAAAACAAACAACAAAGCACATTTAGTCACTCAAATACATGGAAAATACAAGATGACAGAAACATATCTGTATAAGAAGTCAGACTGGTCCTGACCCTCTTTAGAAAAAATTGCAAAAACCAACAAAAAGCCTCAGCAAGACATCCTCCCCCCACTATGTCACAAACAGAATTTCAGTGACAAAAAATTAAAATTATTTGCTAGAAACCCCTAAGTCTATTATGACGTCCATGCAACTTCTTATTTTCCATCAGTGGCAACAACAACAATAGTGAAGTGCTGCAACCATCACTCCAGCAGAAGTTACAGTGCAAAAGGAACAGTTTCATGAAATATTAAAGCATTTCAGCCATTCACCTCACTCTTGCAATTAGGCACAATCTTATTTCCATCATGGCTGAATTTATGCCATTCTATTTAGAGAGGCTGTTGTGAATGGAGGGGAAAAAAGGAGGAAAGGAGAAAACTAAACAGATAATCCTAAACAGAACAGCTTATACATATTACATACAGATGTCAAAAGGGGGACACACTGAACTTTGGACAGCCAAAAGTTGCATGTAGGGACAAAAAAGCAAGGATGAAATGCAAGCTGATTCCCAGCACACACATGAGCTTAGCATGTGCATTGCTGTCCCTGCACAGATGTCAGGATTTCAACCTCCTAAGGCAAGTTCCTGGTCTTTCGAACAAGTCTCTTTCCAACCAGAACTGACTCTGCATCCAGAGTATAGTTTATAGTGACAGGCAACCCATAAGAGGTTTTTGGGTCCATTTTCAAAGACAGGATTTGGTGTAAATGTTGAAATCTAACAAACCTTGGATTACTCTGCTAACCCTACTGGACTAGATGATCTACAGTAGCCTTGGAGATGGAAAACAGCATAGATAAGCCTGCATAACTTCTCTATGTTAAATTATAAACATGTTCAACATCCCCTCCTCATAAAGCTGATTTTTTGTCAGCATTTATGTGTCTTTCTAAACCTACCAATAGCTTTAACCAGAGTTGGAAATTTTATAAGTTGAAGATTCTTGTCTCAGTTTATTTTCCTCACGGATCAAAGTTTTCTCACTGTTGACTTAACAGGAACATAACACAAAGAAAGAAGCTTATGGAGAAATGATTCCCTGAAATTCTGTATGAAAAAATCTTCCCTGAAAGACTGGTTGATTGTCATGTGTGGGATAGGATGCGGAGAGGAGAGACATAAAAATATGGCAAATAGGACCATACAGCTTCTGTTTGCGTACATCAGCATACAGGCACCACTAGCATATTTCCAGGTTGAAAATCTCTCTATAAACTGTTGCTCTCTTGCACAGCAGCAGACAGTAATAGACAGAGATGCTTGCCAGCATGATGTTAAATACTCCAACGTGTGATTCAGTGATCTGCCAGTATTCCATGCTATATATTGCAACTAGAAGCATAAAGCTCCTTGATTCAGTCTTATCTGGTTTAAAAATATTCTCACTGTGTGATTCAAACCTATTTTTCTCCTAAAAAAACAGTGTTGATGCACCTCTCCTTACATGCGACTGTAAGGATTCCCAAGAAAAGCCATTAGCAGAATCTGAATCCAACAACCATGTAACTTCAGGATCACCCCAACCGACTTAATCTTGATGCAATTTCATGCTAAATGGACCTACAGGGCCAAATTGTGGATATTTTGGATCAGGAGGCCTGCAGTCTGCCATTTAGCAAAACATTATGGACTAGTACTCAAGGAAGCTGGCAAAGACAATTTGGCCAAGCAAGCACAACAGGGAAACGCCTTTTAAAAGGATGTATGAGTAAATGGAGAAGACAGGTTTGCCCCACCTGGACATAAATTCCTTTCCCACCGTTAATCTTGCACTTCAGACAGAACTAAAGGTTCTAATGTCCTTAAAAAATAAAAGCAACCAGAAGAGACAGGTTTAAACTCTTGGCACCAGAATCTGATAGTATCTGGAGTTTCTCCCACCTCTAGAGCAATAACAGGCCTTAGCAGAACAGGGAAGCTGCAACATGAAACGCTCCACAAAACCCCAGGACACACAGAGCTAGGGGGAAGGGGTGCCAAACCCTTCTTATCTCATTCCCTTGGTTTCAATGTGCAGCAATGAAATGGAAAGCAATTTTGCAACTGGCTCTGGCAGCTGCAGAATCGCATCCATGGGTATTCACGTTCCCAGCAGTCACGCAACTGTTCTTCCATGCAAATGCACACAGAGCCCTCCACATGCACCTCATCTCACACACCAGTCCCCAGAGCTTTATCGACGCAGCAGCCAGAAAGGTGAACAGCAGCCAGTAATGGCTTCCTTGTTGCTATGTAAAAAAGCAGGATTTATTGATAGAAGTATTTGCTCCAGATATCTTGAAGTCCTTTAACTGTAGCCTTAATAAAATGCTGCTCTCCTGGCCCTTCTGAACAGCATCAAATTTGTTACAGCACGTGGAGATGAAAGAGAGGACAGATTACAATGACCTACCTGAACGAGCAGTCTTGTTAGAGAGATTTAAGTGAAAGGGGCAGAAGCACGACACGTCGGGTTATTTTACATCTTGCTTCCCTGTGCTTCTGAACACTGACTAAAGGCACTGCAGCCTGCAGTTCTGCCTGACAGGAAAGCACTCAGCACAGTGCTCTGAACCTGCTCTAACACATTTGGGTTCATTTTCCACAATAAATCCATGTCTTGGATCAGCTACACCAGAAACTGCAAATCTTTCAGCCCATCTAGACCACATGCAAAGATTAGACCAAGTTTCAACCAACTTCAGATCCGTTTGCTGCACTAAATTAAAAGCCTGTGACACTTGGAAGACTTTTGCTGCAGGGCAGGTTCAGAAAATGTTACCAAACCTGTAGTCACCGCAGATGGCACTGAGTCAGGCTGCCGCACCCGAAGGTGTTTGGTTAGCAGCAAGAGGGTGATGTGTTCAAGGACGTCCTTCAGTGACAAACTGGAAGTCACCTGCACTGCTTTGTGCTGAGTAGGCTCAGCAGCTGAACACAAGGCTTTGAGAAGCCAGGATGTCACACCCCTTTTTTGTGAGGTGGGTCAGGCACCTTTTCTCTCAATGTTCCTTTACAATATCCAGCAACAAAAGATGCATCAGTAACAAATGAAGCAGTGTGACCAGAGTGTCACATGCTGTCCATTCTTCCTCAGGTTCAACAGATATGACCTCTTGGTATCATGGCTTCTCTTCATCCCTATTTACGTGCATCCTCCAAATGCTATAGGAGTTAGTGCCAGAAAGAAGGAATAGAGTCTAAGCTTTGAAGGCTTCTTTTCCTAGGTATTAAACACTTTCCTGCTTAATTCCAGAGTGGGCATTCCTCATAAATTCAAAGACTGATTGGTTCTACGTGACTGAGATTAAATTGTAATGACATTTATACAATACTGTAATAAAACTTAATTAATTGTTCTTCACCACATCAAAGCCCAAACAGGATGCCAGCAATTGTATATGCTCCAATAACATCTTATTTTATTTCAGATGTTGGAAGAGAGAAGGATTGCTGATGAAGAAGGTTTTAGTCCACTTTTTCAGCTCTGTCTTACCCTACTTAATCCCCCAATTACTGCATTAAATTTGCCAGTGCTGCAATTCCTTCTTTAAAATAGATAGTGTTTTTAAAAATTTGTAAAAACAAGGTATTAGAAAGAGCACTTCAGAGGAAAAGGAGCCAGATGTGCTGGCACTGCTCAACCTGTGGTCTATCAACCATAAGAATGTAGCTGAGAAAATGGCAAAGCTTTAAGCACACATATATCCGTGCAAGCAAACAAACAAAAAAACGCACACATAAAAAAAAAGTAAGAACCAAACATCGAAACTTAGCCTATTTTTCAGTTGGGAGTATTCAAAAAGCATTTAGAAACACTATGGCAACACACATTATTAGTTTTTAAAAAATTAGACACATGGAGAAAGTGGGTCAAATTCAATCCTTATCTAAGGAGACAGATGCAAGTGCCAATAGAGTTTAGTTAAAGTTTCATTGGTACTACTCTATGAGTAACAAAAATCATCATGAAGAAAGAGTGCAAACCTCTGTATATTACGTGTGCACATGGAAATGACTCAGAAAATATGTAGAATTTCCTTTACACTTACAAGTGGCTTCTTTGCATCCTGTCTATCAAGTTATATCCTCCACCCTCTTCCCATTACTCGAGAAGTCTTAACTGCTCTGCTGTGAAGTTCTTGCTACCTGTATACTGCATAGATTGGCAGGAATAATCCTTTCTGCATTATTTAAAAAGATCCCCTCCAAGACACAGATGGTTCCTGCTGAAAGTTGCCCAAAGTTGTATTAGAAGCATCAAGCTCCTCTCTGTCTGACCTTGTGCCCTCCTGGCTGCCAACGGCATCTTCACCTCATGCTTAGGATTTCTCAGCTGGGAAAGGAAAGGAGGTTCTCTGCTACCCTGCAGTTAATTCAGGCTTTGCCCCACTTCTCTGCCTATTCTGGCTGTATTAGCAGCTTTTACCTGTCTCAACCCACACACCACATTGGCTGTACTACAATAACAGCTTAATTGTCAAAAGATAAATCTTGTTTGAGCATCTGAAGCAAGTCCTAGTCGGAAACTACTTTGCACAAAAATCAGGGATGCTCTGGAGTTGTACCCTGGAAGTGCTGGGAATCTTGGTTTTATGATGAGGCATAACAGTACTCCTCTAGTTCTTACAGCAGACTAGGAGCTAGAAATCTGAAAAATTGGACAGCCCTGAGTCGCAAACTTCTCTGGTCACAGGGCCACAGGGTCCAAACCCAGCTCTGAGACATCCAGGGTGTCTGGCTCTTGCAGTAGCCAAACCTCTAGGCACTTTCATGAAAGTCTGAAAAATTTCTTCTCCCTTTGGAAATCAAATTGGAGGTAAAATTAAAAACCTTTCTAGGTTTTTCATAGCACAGAGTACAGCACTGTGCTTTGTTTTTCTTTGCTTTTGTTTTCAATTAAATTTCTCTAATCATACTCATGAAAAGATGTTACTCATTAGCATTATTGAGTATCTTTTGAAAATCTGTGGGCCACTGAAAGTCTTCCCGTTGTCTTTTCTTCTCTAATTCAAACTGCAAACAACACTTAGAAATGGTGTTACTAAGTTCACAAACCTGAATGGATAGCAGCAGGTGTGATTGGGCTGATTGGTTTTGCAAGAGCTATTTTTCCTGCCAGTTTTTAAAGTTTATCATCATCTCAATACTAAAGATAGTCCTTATGATTTACTTCCATAAACTCGGGAGAATAAATTTAGCTATTTTCTTTAACAGGTATTTATTTCAGGACAGCTCAGTGGAACACTTCAGATGAAAGGCAGAATTACCAAGGAGTCTCAAATCTTTCCTTCTGCAAGGAAAAGGGCCCTGTGTGCTTCCTTGACATCACAGCACAAAGTCCTGAGTCAACAAGCCACGTAAGCTTATACCAATCCAAAAGAAGGCTTTCCTCACCTTCTGCCTTGCTGTTAAGGGACTGCCTTGTCCCCCTGTCTGCTCTCTCCCGATCACCCACATTCACCCAAGGAATAGCCTTGTACCCCATAGCAACGAAGTACATAAAAACTAAGTGAAAACCAGACTCTTCCTGTAAAATAAGCACCACTGAGTTCACGAGCTGTTTCCATTCTAATACGCCAGGGAAACACTCCGTATCTTTTGCTCTGTGAGGAAAACACACACCAGCTGTTCTGACTTTTATGAAAAAATTACATCAAGCACTCCATTTTCTAAGAAGTCTGAATTTCTCCTTGTCACTGACACCCAAATAAACAAACCAGCTCAAAGCCAAAAATTCTCAAAACTACAACCCAGAGGAGTCATGCTGCAAAGCAAATCGAAAAGAAGCCCAAGTATGGAGCTTCTGCTCTGAATGTGTTCTTTAATCAGGCTCCAGAGGATGAATTCAGCAGGGAAGAACAGATTCCATTGGTTTATTTAGTTACTTATTTTATGTTTTAGTTCAGAGTCAAATTCTCTCAGTTTTCCAGTTACTGAAGGTATTTCAGAATGAAACATCAAATACCAGAGACCTCCCAGAAATCCATGTGACTTACCTTACATAATTAACACACTCTGAGCTACTTGCTTTGAACCAAAAAGTTTCAAGAGGATTTCACTAAGGGTGCAAAGGGCTCCATGCCTACCTTTTGGGTTGGGTTTGTTTTCATACAGCTTCCTGCTCAAGGTGGGGGAAGCACAATATGCACGCATGCAAACATCAGCTCCGTGAAATATATGTTAGTGTCACTTATCAGCTATTTCTGCTTCCACTGACAGTCAATTTCAACTTAAAATTGGTCTGCTCTTAACTAAAACCATGTACTTCTACTGCAGCAATAGTATAGAGGGCCAGAGTCTCAGATGCAAAAATTTTTTTAAAAAATTGATTCGATGCAAGCACAAATTCCTAATTGGGAGCATTTTGTGTGTTGGGGTGCATCTTATCAAGTGGTCACTGGAAAAGTGGCAAAAGTAACTCGAGTCTGTGTCATGGAATTAGGAGAGAGCAGTAATATTAGCAAAAGCCTAGCACTATAAATAGAAAATGAGTAGCATAGCTCTTTTTGGAAGCACTAGCACCCAGAACATTAGAAAGCATGGACAGAGTGAGATCTCTTCTATACATATCTGTACACATATAGGTTTCCTGGTTTCTGCAATGTTCATCAGAAGGAGAGTTTTTCTCTGTGGGTACCTACACATTAATTGGCAACCTTATTTGTTATCCTGCTAAAACCATTAACAGTACAATACTTTTCACACATCCTTCCAAGCTGTTTTGCTAGATTCATTACTGTTTGAAGTAGTGGGAAATCACCCTTGGTTTTGGCTGAGGCTCCTGGATCTCAGCATTTTCTGTCTGACTCCCAGATCTAATGTATTTTATTTACGCAAAGGCCCCCGGATTTCAGCAGAACCATTCAAACACACAGCTACTTCCATGGGCAAGCACTCACAGAATCAGGGCAGTGAGCAAACACAATTTTATTCCCTTTATTTTACTGTTCTCCCAGCATAAAAACCTTATTGGTCTTCTACAACATTACCTCATACCTTGTCTGTCTTTTTTTCTTGTTTTTCCAATATGGCCATGTTTTCTTTCAGAACCTTCACAATCTCAGCAGGATTTTTATGCGATTTACTAAACAAAGGCATGGTCTTTCTTCACCTGGATTTCTTCCTTAGGGATAGAAGAGGACTGCCTTAAATAAAACAACAAACAAAAACAGCTTTTAAGGTTTATACAAAACACAATAAAAACACACAAAGACATTACGAACAAGAAAAAGTTATGCCTCAGGCACTACATTTTGCTTCAGCCACTCAGTGGAGCAGTAAAAGTTCTCATGTGTAGTTACTGCAAGTTCATCGAGGATTCACAAGCCACTATTAGAACATGAAAAGCAACTACTCAGCACCTGGACAGGAGCTGGATGCTTCCTGAAGGAAGCTCTGACCTACAGGTCAGCACTCCAGCAAGTCCATGCCTATGCCCATGCCCAATTTATTTTGGACACTGCACATCTGACAGGCTCCACTAGATTTCACATAGGGGTTTCTGTCAGACTTCACCAGCTCCATCACAATGCAGAAAACCAGCTGTAGACACCAGCACACGAAAAGCACTCTTTGTTTAGAGATTTGCAATTAGAGTCCCAGCTTCTCTGCTATCTCTCCTTCTTCTTCAGCTGCTTTGCTCTTTCAGCCTAAGGGACCTTGAGAGGAAGCAGTTTAAGCTATCCCCCAAGTCTGGCAGACTTCAAGAATCTGTGGATCAGATCTCACTTGTGTAAAACATTGCCTGAATTAAATAAGGAACAGAGGATCAGGCCCAAATATGAACACAAATGTTTTCATGACATTTAAATGAAAGACTGAGCATTTTAATAAAAATGGATTGTTTGTTTAATTTGAAACATTCTTCTGCTGTATGGTTAGAAAGGCAAATACCACATCACTGTATTTATATATGAAAGAAACCAAGTAGCTCAGTTTCTGATCTTAAAAAGCCTTAGGCTGTGAATTCTTACGGGTTTTGCTGAGGGTCCAATACAAAGATCTACTGAAGTCTGTGACTGACTACAGACGGGAATATGTTCTGGTTAGAAGCTCAGCCCTGTTCTGGACTGAATTCCAGTTTGTACAATAACAGAAAAGAGGTAAAATGAAAAAAAAAAAGAACAAGAGCAAAAATAATCTCAAACTTTTATCTCCTTCCACAACAAAAGAAAAACATCACAATTCCTCCACACACACATTTGCAAAATTAGTTGTGCAAACATAAATACACACACAAATCACTTCAATCCCATTAATCTCCAACATTTACAATTTTAAAAAAGCTTTATACAAGAGGTTTCAACGGAGAGAATTAAACCAGCACAACACACACAGCATAAGGAAGAAAACCCGGTGGTCCCAAAGAACCAACTCCTCTCATACTTCATTGTTACTATGGGCATGCTACAGAGTCCATCAGGAAATATGATCCTATTTGAGCCATACATCCATGTGTTACTAATCCCCAAAAATCCTATGGAATTAATACCCCGATTAGACATACATTCTATTGCAGCTATAAATAGGAACCATATAAAACAGCCAAGTAAAAAATTCAGACCTTAAAAGAAAAATCTATACGGCCTCTGTACTAACATCTTATTTAAAAACATTTCAAAACATTTTTGCAGATTATCTTTACACAAAGAGTTTCTATGACACACAGGAAATATTTTTAAATGTCTTACTTAATATTTTTAAATTTCTTTTATATAAAAGTTCTTTTATAGTGTCTAAAGACGGTGAGTTTGTATATAGCTTCTCATTTGTTGCTAGGTCAGTTTTACAGGGATATTTTCACATTTAGCATCTGAAACCTCATCACTTTCGAGTTCCCATTTTCAAGTTCCTCACAGTCCTGTTCAAACTCATTTTTATTTCTCCAGTTTTGGCTACACAACCTTCACTCCTTAGCTGAGCTCCCAGCTGCAGGGTCCTGCTCCCATGCAGCTCACAGGTGCAAACTTCAGCAGAAATGGCCACCAGAGCAGAGTCTCACCTCAGCCTGACAAGGTGCAATGCTGAAGCCTGGGTGTACTAACAACGCACCCTTTGGGGCACATTCAGCTACACACAAGCACTGGAAAAGACTGTGATGCCAGGATTATACAATAAAGTTGTTCAGATGCTGCTAGCCAGCGCCAAGCACTATGTAATCCCACATGTGCTGCAACTAGAAGAATAATACATAATTCACAATACACTTTGAGAAGGACCTGATTCTGCATGTTTTTATTATCCTGAAGGCATGGCATGAGGATGGGATGATGCAAGAGAGAGAGAGAGTCTGAAAGCAGGAGCTTAACAGGCAAGTTGCATTTCAGAAAAGAAGTATTTTCATCCAGAGTAGGGTAGGTATATTCATATTGCTAAAGTCATCCTTTCATCTTTTCTTCTCAGAAGTCTTCACACAAAGAAAAGCAAACGGGGAGATAAACTGATTTTTTAAATTAAGTACTCATGAGCTAGAGGTTCTGAAATTTTTTTAAAATGAAGTTCACATTTCTAACTGAAATGCTGACAGTAAACTATTATTTCCTCCTGAAAAGTAACTTACATGGCTGTCTAGAATAGGATGTCTGTATTTAAAATAATAACTAATTTTGCCATAGAACCAGCACTTTTCCACTGCATAGTTCCGGTATCACCAGCAAGTCACCACAGCACTGCTCAGTGATAAAATATAATTTTTTTCGCTATATACCCTACGAGCATCTTAATCACAACAGCAAAAACACCAATAATAGGGCAGGAAGGGACTCAAGAAATTGTTTAATTCATCACTCTGTAGAACAGAGCCAAGTCTCTGCATTACTTCCCTTCTCGGGGATATGGTTTTTATTTATCCCTTCTCAGGATACAGTTTTTAACTCAGCAAAAGATGATCCATCACTTCAGAAAATACATACTGGCAGCTGCAGGTTATGGTCCCTTTTGGTTCTCTATGCAGGAATCTTCTAGGGGCACATGTTCTATTCACAATTACAGGTAGAAGCAAGTGGGGGTAAAGTCAGTCTGCTGAGATTTGGGAGTTGTACTCCTTAGTCTTACGGCTGGCTATCCCATAAGGCAAGCGGCAAAACAAGGACTCCTCTCCTCCAGCTTTGCTCCTCATGACTGAATTTTCCAGAATCAAAGAAAGCACAAGCTCTTATTAAAGAAGCTTTTATCACAGCTGGGCATTTCTGTCCTCTCCCCCTCTTTGTATCAGTTCTCTGATCTCTAAGCTTTTTCTTGGAAGGTCTTCTGTTCAGTAGAGGCACTAATTTGGTTTAAAGGCCCTATTCTTTACATCATTTATTTTCAGTCTATTTTTTGGAACTTGGTATTTTTCAAGCATCTAGCCCTGTGTCAAGGTTGCTTGAAATTCCACAGTAAGTTCAAAAGCTACCATGAGAAGAGAATTAGGATGAGAAATGGACAGCGTGACCACATAAGCTTCATTTTCTCAAGAAACCAGTCTGAAAATAACTGAAAAACAAAGATGAATTTTCAATTGAAAAGAATGCAATACAGGCTCACCAAAGGTAGCTCATACTATAATCCCTTATAAATATATTTTTAAACAGAGAAAACACAGTAGAATCCATGTATCTAGCATGGAAATGCACTACTTTGAATATAGTACAAAAAAAATAGTTGAAGAAGAGAATTATCGTGTCATCTGACTGAGAGGGGAAGAGCAGTCTGTGGATGGGATCATGTTTAGAGAGGCATAGGAATTAAGAGCCTATCCAAAAATTTTGGTGACTCAAAACAGAAAGATTTTATCAACACATAACAGGACTGGAATATCACTACCTGAGCAACTGGATGGAGTCAAGAACCAAGATAATAAAAACGGGATAAAAGTTAAGAGTAGAAAGTATCGGATAATGCTGAATGGTAGATGGGACACAGTTTGTAGATGTTCCAGATCCCTGGAAACATTCAAGATCAGATTGGACAGGACTCTGAGCAACCTGATCTAGCTGAAGAAATCCATGACAAGGGTAATTGGACTAGATGACCTTTAAAGATTCCTTCCAACCCAAACCATTCTATGAATATCTGCTTCAAGCTGAGAACTTACCATGAGAAATGATAAAAACAAGCAGCTGGTGATATATACAAACACACACGTATTTTACAGATGTGAGAAAGACAGACACAAATCTGTGACGACTCACAAAAATAATGGTCAGTAGAAATCCAAAAGTATTTATGTCTTTGTACAAAGCCTTGATAGACCTTCATATGGAACACTGTACACAGCCCTGAACACCCACAGTCAAGTAAAATCAACAGAGGTTAGGGTGGGTGGAGAGAAGAACATTGGATGGCCAGAAAAATGGGAAGACCAGCATGTCTTGGAGGCTAAAAGTGATCACATTCATAAGTTTAGAATAAAAATACAGGAAAGCTGAAAAAGTTATTTCAGCTTAAATAACAATAACACTTTATTTATGCAGAAGCAAATGGCTATAAACTGCTGATGAATAAACTTCAGCTGAAAATGTAAAGGTTTCCACCCATTGGAGCTTTGAGGTTTTGAAATGACCTACTCTACCAGGCACACTACAGAGCATCTGTTCATAAATTTTTGACACTGCTGTCTGGCAGCAAGGGACAGGACTGAATGAACCTCTTTCTTTCCTACTTTCTAGGAAAACTTTTTCCATCTAATGGCTATTCAACATATGTTTTCATAACATCAGAAATGGATTGTGGACACTCCTGAATTCATAATGGAGAATCAGCCAACTTGTGAAACATTTAGTTTTGATGATGTTATTTCACTGGTGCTCTTGAGAGGAGCTTATGAGACCAAGGAAAGAAACAGCTGTACCTTACCAGACCAACTCTCCTGGTCTCAGAGGTTGTCTCTTCCAGTCATGAGGAAAATGCCCCAGCAGTGCTGTAGGAGGAACTGAGGTTTTCTAAGCCTGCTGTTTCCATCAGCATGAACGTGACATTTCAGACACCGGAGTTGGAGTGTCCAGCACATTTTAGGAACTCTACTTTTACAAAAATACTTTCAGGGAATATCATTCCATCTTTGTTTGGGAGAAAAGAATGGCACTAATTTTATATTAGATAAGCCACAGAAACACCAAAAGGCAACATTAAAGAACTTTCTAAATGTTGGCCTGTTTCTGTTCAAGTCAGGAAAAGAAAAAAAAACCCACACACAAGCAGTGAATTGAATCCAGAGATGGATGTGGTTTACAAGACATGAATTTTAGGGTATTCAGTAGCCTGACAAAGTTAACATACCTTCATATTCAGGGCATACCATCTCTCAGAGGTCTCCAGCTCTACACACATTTAACCAAGATGGAAAACACAATTTCAAAAAACCTATCTACCTACTTTTATTCTGTCTCCTCTGCAAAGGAGAAAGCTGAAACACAGAGACATTACAAGACTTACCCAAGGCCACATAAAAAAAATCAGTGGCTGTGTCAAGAATGCAACCTAGATCATCTGACAACAAAGCCTACACTTTATCAGGCTTCAAAATACCCCTTCTGCCAGTTTATCTGCTCATAAAGAGAATGTACTAAAAAAAATTTAACACAGCTATAAAGTACAGAAAGAGATCTAGTTCTGATTATAGGCACTCTCCACAGTTTCTTTGCTTTTAAGTCATATACTTCCTCAAAAGATTATAGTGCAACTGAACTTGTAAGCATGATGAAGGAAAAACGCACACAGCAACACCACTCTGCTCAGCAGCCCATCCCACTGTGAAGTGACTCAGTAAAGCAGCTCTGTAACAAAGGCTTCTTCCTGCCCACGAAAGCAAGAATGGAAGAGAGCATGTCAGCCCATCCATGCACTCTATGCAGATGCTCCTCCAGACAAAACATTTGGTCTTGAAAAATAAATGAGCAAAAAAATTTCCTTCCCATTGAGTATCAGACATTTGTCTTGCCTTAGCTTAGCTCCCAACCTTCATCAAGTTATTGATCAGAATCAAAACATTTCAACAACTCATATTGTGTGAGAGTTTCTGGAATGGAAAAAAAGACCTTCATTTCCCATTCACTGCAGTGTGCCCATGACCCATATATTTGGGTCCTGAGTTAGCACACTTTCGTCATCATTTTGTCTAATTCAGTCTCCACATAATGGAAGAGGTCCTCATTTCTCCCTGCTGCCATATTTGGGAAAGTTGTTGCAGTGACAGAGCAATGTACTCAAACCAGGAGATGGAAGCCCCCATGTGTGATGAGCACCTGGAGAAGCCCAGTTTGTCCTTTAGCCCTCCCCAGTGCAGTCCCCTCACACAACCCACGTTTTATTTGATACGCAGAAGGAATCAGGGCTACGGAACAAGCAACTTCTCTGCAAATTCTCAATGAGTTGCAGATTTTGGAAGGTGCATTGCAAATGAGACAAAAGATCAACAGAAGACAGGACAGTTTTGTGGTTAGGGTGAATGAATGCAATCTCTGCTTGGCAACAAAAGTTTTCCAGAAACTCAAGAATTTACTCATCATAAGCTTTGATGTTGGCTACTTGTTGCATTACCTGAAGTGAAGATGGTTATTAGCTGAAACTTCACCTGAACACACAAAACATCACAGTAATGCCTACCATCACCACAAATGCCATTTTTTTAGACGATGGCAAGCATCTTGAAGATCAGACATGGAAAAGAAGTAGGCAGCTCTGCCCTTAATCTGATCACTTCTACAGAATGAAAATAATAGTATCACACAGTTGTTCAATACTGTTATGAAACTGAAGGCACTTATGGTGATGCTCCACTCAAGTGCTGTGGTGCAGGTCCATGGAAGCACTCAAAGAGATTATTAACTCTTTTTAAGTGAGTGCTTGAATGTCAATTTAATAAAAAATAAAAAAAACCCCAGGTATAGTCTTTCAGCAAACACAAGGGATAAAATGAAACACTGAAAAGCAATCTGGCCACTGAGGAAACATTTTGTTAAATGCTTTGTTCTGTGATGGTGACACCCTGCTCCACATGTATTCACATCCCTACAGCCTCTGTGGGAGCCATTCAGCTGTTGCAAGGACACATGGTGAGCCAGGTCAGGGAAGTGACCCAGGTTAACAAAAAATAACCTGGTGGGGAAAAAAAGGGTCGCACAGGTTTCCAGTCCAGTTTTGCCCAGATACAGTCTAGAGCTGTACCAGGACAAGAAGGGAAGAAGGGGATGGAAGGAGGGTATAAAGACAGGGCTGCTGGAGCAGATGCTACAGCTCAGATATTCCCCAGCCAAACCCAGAATGAGGCAGTGATGATCATAAAGGGAGTACAAATGTGTGGTAATACAAAATACTAATAATACAATAGTTTGGGTTGGAAGGGACCATAAAGATCGCCTGGTTCCAAGCCCCCTGCCTTGGGCAGGGCCCCCTTCCACTAAACCAGGTTGCTCAGAGCCCCATCCATCCTGGCCTTGAATACTTTCAGGGATGGGGCATTCACAACTTCTCTGAGCAACCTGTGCCAGTCTCACCACCCCCACCATAAAAATTTTCTGTTTAATATCTCATCTAAATCTATCATGAGTAGGGTACAGAGAACAGAATTGAAGTTAAGGGCATTTTAGCTGTTTGACTTAGCTGCCTCATGTCCTTCTATTGGAAGTCCTGTGTTTTCACATCCACTACTATTATTATTATTATTATTACTTTTTATTATTTTTATTTTTATTACAAAACAGCATTTGCACACTGCAATGCCAGGTAACATTCAGATTCTAAACCCATGCAGAAGTGGCATCCTGTGGCACCATATTCACACCAGCATCATTTATCTCTGTAGCACAGGACCACATAGGCTCTCCCAATCATGCTAATGGAACTAGCTAGCTGTCCACTTAGCTAGCCATCCTACCACTAGCTGGAAGTGGTAGGTTATTACTTCATGTTCAATAAAACTAGAAAGACATGAAACCAGAGGTTTTACAGACAGCAAATTTGCAGGATTGATGAATCAAGACTATTTGGGATACCAATTTGCATTTGCTACCACAGAGGTCTTTCAAACCTAACAGATTAAGAATTCAATTCCATGCCCAACTGTAGTCCATAGCAAAACTCCCACAAACTCAGTCATGCAGAAAGAGCTGTCTTAACTAATGTCTCTGAAGTACACACAACTCCAACAGAAGAGCCCTTAACAGCTTTTCATTTACTTAAGTAAAAGGGAAACCAAGTTAAATATCCATTTCTAGTAGGAATAGTAACTGTAGAAATAATGGAAACTGGTAACACAATTTAAATAACACAGGCAGCAGCCAAGAGGGAATAGGACTTCCTCTAAACCCATTAGTGGGGAACATGAATACTATTTTTGCATTTAGTCCAATATTACTAAACTTACCTCTCTACACAGCATTCACTTGATCAAGTTCATAGCAAGTCTGCGGTGTTACTTTCAATACCTTCGTATTTTAACAGATTAAAATAATTTTCTATAGTAGTAATTTCACTTTACTATTAATATTAACCCAAGAAAAAGCCTTTGCTTTTAAGAAAAAACCCAACTTCCCTTAAGCTCAATTAAAGTTGTGCCTGACAAAGACTTTATGAATTGCCCATCGCACAGAATCAGCATTTCAAGCGGACAAGACCTATCGGCTGCAGACGAGGAGATGGTTCACTGACGTACGCCGTTCCTTGTGGCAGTTCACACGCACGCTCATCTTCCCTTCATCTCCTTCCCCCTGCCTTATGCAAGTGGCCACGCTCTCATTCCTCTGCATCTCAAGAGCCAGTCTGCAGCTGCAGGCAGCCCGCGGAGAGGAGCAAGAGAAATGATATATTGCAGATATTTTATTTTTGGAAACCACACTGTAAATAAAGCCATTTGCAGAGATATTCCATGGACACGGAGTGCTTGGTCGCAGAGCCAGCGCCTTATGTAACAGGAGGAGTATTGTTTAGGGTTGCCTGCATTAAAGAGCCACTCCTGGTAACACAGTTTACAAAGCTATAAAAAGCTACCAGCGTAACTATCGAGAACAAGCAGGCAAGCGGGTTATTACCAAAAGGCTGGTGCTAACTGGAAAAAAGGAAAGTTTCATTAAATCACTCAACTTTCCGTCACTCGGAGCACATCACCTCGGCTGACACTTACTGTGAGTGGAAAGGTGGGGGCTCCTAGGCAGCCCAGCGCAGCCCCATGGCCAGGTGCTGAAGACAGCTCTGCCGCCTCCCCGCAGCCCACGCCGCCAGCAGCCGCCTTCAGTGATCTGCCATTTAATTCCGCTTTATTCCCCCCCGCCGATCACCGACAAGTGGCAGAGACCAGGGATCCCGCGATTCGGCCTCCCGCTCTTCTCCTGCCGAGCGACCGTCAGCCTCTGAAAAAGCGTGAGCAGAAAGGATCACTTGGACATGCACAGGCGCTCACAAGCAGCTGTAAATTTCCACTCCCCGCTGCCTGCGGCTGGACTCCCGGCTCCTCGCTGTTCCTGCTCCGACGAGCTCTGTGCCTGGGTGTGCGTTTTTCCCCCACTGCCCTCCCCGCTTCCCACTCCCTCACTCGTCTTGCTCACAGGCTCACACACACACACACCCCAAACTCCACGTCAGAGGAACGCGTGGAAAAGCAAAGGATGAAGTGATCACTCCGCCGAGAGATTTCCCCAGGGTTAAGGGAGGACATGCGACGATTTCGCATCACTTCTGTAAGTTTCCATTCCCCTCCAAAGTCTGTCGGTGCAGGGGGAGGCATCGCTGACGGGTCCTCGCACCATCACGTGGTGGAGGCTGCTGGAATTAAATTATTCACCTTGCCGTCCTGCTAGGAATGCAAATAAGGGAGCCCAACAGCGGGTTGTTGTTACAAGATAATAGTAAAATCAACAGGCTCACGCACCACATCTTTCAGCAAAGTCCTGTCCAGAAAAGCTGAAGTTAAGCTGCTTCCTGCCTGACTATACATTATTACACAAAGATCCAAATACTTTTCCACAATAATACTTGAGGGGATGAAAAAAACCCCTACCTGCAGTATACTCTGAGCAAAATTTAAATCCTGACAAAGAAAAACATTAGCCCAAAGTATTTTTTCAAACGCTAATGTGATGAGGAAAGAAAATCATAAAGTACTCTGAAACAAGTACTACCAGCTATTATCAAGCATACAAATACAGCAAAATGTAATTAAAGGAATTTTTAGCGCTTCACTTTTCTCTCTCGGCAACTATTGTTTGCCAAGCTCCACACAATCCCAAAGGGAATGGCAAAGGCTATCCCTTCTGCCCCCAGCTGTCTAACAGGCGTTGAGAGCAGGGTAAAAAGGATGCTTTACTATGGGCATGCAAGGTGGGATTTAAAATGTATCCTCATCTGGATCTTGGCCGAGTCCCAGCAGGGATGAGTGCCCAGCATGTGTTTCTGCCAAGCTCACCAGCTTGCGGGGGGAAACTTTACCTCCCATCCCTTCTTCCTCAGGGCATAGCCTAGCCAAAGTCCTACATTATTAAAAATACTTTGGTATGCTACATTTGCTTGGGGAGCTAATCTCAGAGTTAGCAGCACTACATTTGCATCAGATCTTGATTTAGGGCTCACCTGCAGTAGTTATTCACAGCCCTAAATTAAAGGCAGCCAAAAAACATGAAAAACCTCATTTCTGAGGAATACAGATGAAACAGACACCTTTTAAAGAGCTATCATCCTTTTCTTGTAATGCCAGCTCTGAACTGAAGCACACAGGAGTATCCCAAATCCTCACTTTGAAGAGCCACTTGCCTGTCCCTCCTGGGCTCAGAGAGGCAGAAGCCATCCCTGCTCCCTTAACCTCCCTGCATTTGCTCCTGCCTTTGCACAGGAGGTACCAAGCCAACCTCAGATCAGCAGATTTGTACTCTCAATTTATCTGTAAAGCACGTCACCATTTCTGCTCACACTTTACCTAACAGATCATCAAGATACTGCAGCCCTGTGTTTTTTGGACTGCCCTGAACAGCACTGAGAACAGGCATTAATTAGTGCTGCTCCCACTGCACCAGAAAGTACTGCAACAAGTGACACCAAGGGGCAATTTCTGCTCCAAACCTCTCGTGAAATATTCTTCCAACATCGAATTAAAGGCTTTACATTAGCCACCACTGACCAGGCTTCCTCTCCAGGCCACCTCCAGAGAGTGTTCAGCGAGGGATGCTGTGGACACCAAGCTCTGAACAGGATGAGCTGCCCTTTGAGGCAGCCTCCTTCTCCACGAAGCTTAGCAGGCACGTGAACAACCTGCACAGATGTTTCATGGCACAAAGGACCTGGGGAGAAAAACTGGCACTGGGCACCTTTTTGTGGGTGTCCTGCTCTGTCCCAGTTGGGTGGGGAGAGGGAAGGGGTGCTGGGCCTTGTGGTACCTTAGACCCACTCCGGCGCTGGTCCTTTCTTTTTTATCGGATACCTCGGCCTTTGGGTAAACGTCATAGTGAAAGTCAAGTGATAAACACTCTGCCCTTGGGCTGCTACTGAAGGTACGGGCTTTTCCTAAGGCAACACAACAATCTAAGTGCATCATTACTTCCACCGTGTGTTCTTAAGAGAATAACTCTTTTCCTCTACCTGTCCCAAGAGAAATAATATCTTTTCTATTGTGAATCCATCACCACTTCAACAGGTAAAATCCCAACTTCTGTTGTACCACAGAGTTCAACGGTGGTAGGTGTTTACCCTGAAATTGAACTGTCACAAAAAAAGACTGAAATATCACCAAAAAAGCTGGTTTAGTTGCACATTAAGGGGCCCCACTGGGGATAATCTGTATTTCACTGAGCTCCATAAAGTATTCACGGACCATTCTGAGTATCCTAGTTCTGTGGAAGTATAAGAAATTCATCTAAAAAATAACTATCCTCTGTTTCAGACTAAATATGCCTGTTTTCCTGATTCAGAGGAATAAACTGAATATGCACTCAATTACAGTTCAGCTTTGCCCGTCTTCCACCCAAGGAAATACTTTAGGGCTTTAATAGGAGCCCTCTACACAGCAGGAGAGCAAGAAACCCACCTGCCTCCATCCCTGCATTGCAGCAGAACAAACAGTGCAAAACAGGGTAGCTAAAGGGGCAGGGGAAAAAAAGATTCTCTGCTATTCCAATACTCTGTTTTATCTTAAGCAGAGTTAATTCTCAGATGACAGGAAAAGGCCCTGAACCACTCAACAGGAATTAAGCCATAATTACTTGGTGCTCTTATCTGTTTGTTGGGGGTTTTTTGTTGCCAAGAGGTTATTAAATATTTCCAAAAAAATGTTTTCTTCAATTCTTAATTTGCAGCCATCTCAAATCTAGAATGATGTAATTATAAATAGAGAAAAATCTTTAGAGTCTCAAAGTACATGGAAAAAAAATCTCTGCACTGCTAAGGGACTCCAGCTTCCATATATTTAAATTTCATTATATTTGTTTCCTTTAAAGAGAGCAGAGTCATCAGGCTAAGGCATGGTTAAAGTACTTTTGAGAAATGTTTGTCCTTGCTTTCATAACTTAAAATCATTCCATCTAATAAAGACCAAAGGAAGAAAATCCTAGTTGATTTTTCCTCCCCTTTCCGTTTATTTTCTAATGTGAAAAAGAGAAATTAGGGAACTTCAGAAATGAGTGAAATCACAATAAATTACAGCAGCAGATGATAAACACATGGAGTATATATATATTAATTCTGCTTATTTAATCATCCACTTCCAGTCTGTCTACCTCCTCTGAGATTACTTTCAGCATTCCAAAGCCCTAAGCAGCCTCTAATAATAATAACAACAACAACATCCTTCCTTCCCCCCAAATTGCTCAATGCCCCAGGCCATCAAAATTCAGTTCTCCACAGCAACAGGTTTAGTTGTGTAATGCTGAATATCAAGAGGAGAAGCTTTAGAATACTAAAAAGATTCCCCCACCCTCCAAAACCTGAAAATTAAAGAACATCCCCCACAAGATTTCATGCTATTCTTACAAATCCCAATACATCAACAATTTGGCAGTTTATTGGGGTTGAGGGGAACTAAAAACAAGTAACTTATATAATCTACATCGTAAAGCTGTTACATTTTAACTCCAAGCATTTAGCTTTACGGCAAAGCAATATAAAAAGTGCCCAACAACACTTCTAAAGCCTCATAAAATGAGATGCTTTGCAGCAGCTTTATACTTCTGTGTTATTCTGCGAGTTCACAGATACTCATTTTCTTCAGATCCCTGCAAGGGCAATGTGGCCACTTCAGATTAATGCAAATAAATTCTTCTTCATCGAGTAGATCCCAAATACAGACATACACCAACACTCACACTTTCTCTCCATATAATATCAGAGGGAGACAACCTTGGAACTCAGCCTGTATATCAGTCCCCCCAAAACAGCCACCAGCACAAATCAACATTTGGCTGCTCATCCAAATACAAAATAAGGCAAAAAAAGGGGTACAGTCTATGGAGGGGCAGGTGGTTTTTCCTACAGCCATGTAAAAAGCAGCAAAGCTTCTGGCCTCTCTTGGGACTAGAAAATTGAAATTTCTTCAGTGAAGTGTGGAAAACAGAGAGCAGCAAGATGCAGCGGCTGACCTGTAGCTGCATTTTAGCTGAAGTGAGTGGAAGGATTTAAATGGATGCTTTATATAAGCTACTCCTAAAAATGCAAACATGTCTTCAACGATTATTTTCCCCTCTTCTTCCTCCTAGCTCCCTCTAGCGCTTTTAAGTACATACGGCCTTTTCCTTCCCGATTTATTTAATGCAAATACAGTTGCTAAGATTATGTTTGTTTTAGTTGGGGTTTTGGGGGTTTTAAGATCTGCAATAGATCTTATAAAGTGCTCATGAGTTTTTACTGAATTCATGTGTACAGTGACTCCAGAAACCAAGCACTGACATTGGCCTTTCTACCAGAAACCTTTATGAATTAATACTTTATGTACAGGCCAGCGTATTTAAAAGTTTACTAATTTTAAGGGCATCCAGCTCCATCATTAGAGAAAGTCAACTAAAATGAATCCCTTTCCTTGTGCATTCCCACTCCCAAATGAATTGTGTCTAAACAGAAGGTTACTACAGCCCAACAGCTGAAAAATATAGCATTAAAATTTTATGTCTGCTCTAAAGTCACTTATAAAATGTTAATTGTGCCCCTTATCTACTATGTCCCAACATAAAACACAAATAACAAACACACCTGCACTCCCACTTTTATGAGCAGAGGAACAGTAAACTCATGACAACATCATGCTTTTTACCTGCAGATTCATGCAAACAGAAACTAGCCCCCAAAATCAGTGACTGCCTGAAGATCCAAGCAGGGATTTCAAAAATAATTAAAGCTTTCACCTCTCCGAACCTCTTCTATCCCACCTCTGTACTAGTGGCCGTGTTTGTTTGTTCCCTTAAGGTCCATTCACAGAACTAAAAATGGGAAGAGGAAAGATCTTTTCAAGAGGTGCAACAAAAGAAGCTTTGCTGAAGGCCTAAAACCGCTCATCACATGTGTGCCAATCTTGCAGTTTCTATCACAGCACACTAAAAAAACGCTTTTCTTCATGGGATTGAAAAATTCTTTTATGTGTATAAGAGCATCTATCTGTTATCTCCCATTTCTGAAATAGTCAACATTAATAGTGTTTAGTCTTCTTGAAAGTACTGAATTTAGCTGCTGGTTTCCACATAACTTCAGCAAGCACTTTTCTTAGTGTTAGGCAGCATGGGGTACTGCAGGTTAAGACATCCCCTTCCAAGATGCTCACTTATGCAAAAAACCCTATAGATGTTCCCTACAACTTCCTTGCTGGTCAAAGACAACGGAGCACCCCTAACCACAACTTTAAACTTCCTAAGAGTGCTTGAAGCTGAAAGCTATGTTAGTGCATATTCACCTCAGCAATGGCGATATGCAGTGAAAATGTTAGGCAGATCAACTGCCCTTTTATGCCAATAATTTCTTAATACACAATGTGTGGCTGTTTCTGACAAGCTGGAAAGCAGTTTGGAATTTAAGACTTTTCCTCCAATGACCACTGCTATAGAAGGCTAAAGCATTTTTCATCAGATGCTTTCAAAATTACTTGCAGACAAACAAAATTAAGTTTAATTTAAAACACAAGTTAGATGCTCCTGTGAGGCAATCACTGTAACACCAAATTTAGTATGAGGAAACTGAGGTGGCACCAAGCAAACACCCAAAGGTGTACACTTTAAAATGTACTGTTAAAGAATATCAGGAGACAGAAATCATCATTCTGCATCAGACAAAGCTCCATTAAATCCCATCTCTAAGAGGGGCTGACACCAAGAGCAAAGTAGAAAAAGAAACATATACCAGAGGAAGGACCACTCTACTCTTCTTCTGCTTCTGGCAAGTAGCACCTTTGAGGTTTCCTGAAGCATCATCCAAAATTACTGTGCTGAATAGCTACAAATGGCTCCACACCTTTCACTTTAAAGATCCCAAAAGAGCACTATTCCCCTTCTAGAGGGCCTCTGAAATCACTGCTGCAATACTTAGGTACAACAGATTGCTCAAGATTGCTTCTGACTGTGAAGACTGAGCAGCCAAGACAGCTCAGAGACTGCTGTTCCCTGTAGATGAGGGATCAAACAAGACATCAGCTCCAGCAGTGATTTACTGCATTCCAGTTAGTTCCTTCTTCAGGGCAGCAAAGCCAGAACTTACCTGCAGAACCACTGTATTTTTCAAGTGGTCACCCCCAGACAAGGGAACAAGTACTCCCAGAAAGTCCCATATAGATGCAGGGCGTTATACCCATGAAGAAGATGAGTTCAGACCTAAGAAGAGTCAGTTCCTATTGATGTCACACTACGTGATCTCAGAAAAGCCACTCAGTCTCCCCATGGGAAAATTAATGCATTCAAAACCACAAGCTGCTTTGACACTGCAGTGATGGAACCCAAACCAACACACCAGGCACTACCCAGCTTACTTGTGTCCTTTTCCTGCAGGCTGGGATAACAGTCTTGCAGTTTGTGTGATGCAGGTCTCCACAAACCATGCCCACAGACACAACAAACTTCTGAGTCTCTTCTCATGCAGATTAAGAATCCTACTAAAGCAGAACAGTCAAAAGAAAACCAGAATAATATTAGACTAAAAGTCTGAACTGCTGCTTTCAGATGAAGTATTAGAGTTTTTTCCCAGTGTCAAATAATGAAACCCAAGCTCTACTTTAATTCTTGAAAAACAGCTGCTATACTTAAGCATCTTAAGTTGCCCTAAAATGACTTGCCTAAAGTCACACAAGAAAATCTCTGGTGGCCAACACTGTTTCCTTGGAGAAAGAGAACCAACATCTTCTCACATTTTACTCTTTACCACTTTTGTCCTGCAACATTAGTTTAACATATTGGAACAGGATAGGAAACCTTGAGAACTCATCAAGCGCAAGTTGCACAAGGAGATACTGTCTTCACAAGTACCCCAAAATCATTCCTCCGGACAAACAATTAAGTATATTCATCACTTGTCAGATTGCAAACATATTTGCCTTCATGACACATGGCCAGTCGATGCAACACAGGGTGCTTACACTTTTCTGACCCACCATGACTTTAATGCTATCTTCCTATTAGGTGGTGAACAGTCCCTGTTGCCAAAAAGCCCCTATCACAGATTTTAGTAACATATATTTCTGGTCCCAGGAAGGAGCCTCCAGTGCCTCCCTAAAGACCTCTGTAGTCCATTCTGACCAAAAGTTGACTACATTGAGCAAATTCACCTGTAGGATATTCTTTGAAGTCCACTGTTGTTACTCCCCAGTGGGGAAAACCCATCCATGCACATTCCCACACTACTAAAAAGCCATCTGCTGTTCTCCCCATCCGTGTTGCCCAACAACTGACATTACAAATTAATTATTATGTCAGACACATACAACTACAAAGTGTCCAATTAAGGGCTGAGTTCCTTTTGTTTTAATTAATCAACCAGGGTCATGCCTTGAAGTCCTTAAATGGCAGCAGGCATGCTGTAGGCTGGTATTTTTTAGCCAAGTCTGTCCTGAACAAGGACCAACATGAGCAGTGTGCTTGTCTTTGGGACAATCTCTGTTTTGGAGGGAGAGCAGCTCTGGCACCTGGGTGTGCTTTGATTCAACTCTATTTCTGTGTAGCCTCAACAGTGGAGATCCCTGACAGGCTCCGGATACGTGGAAGAAAACCACCTGCCACATGACATAAATGGCAAGCTCTAGATACCTAGGTTGTAACAGGTCAAATATACTCATGGAAATCTTCTTGGAAAACATCATTCCTTTAGACATCTCCCAACAAAATCTGACAGCTTCAATATCACACAGCACACAGATCTATACTCACAAACTTTGTCACACCCTCTGGAAATAGTTCAAGAAATCAGTTTTCTCACGCTAATGGTTGCTCACATACCTGCTCCCTTCCCACAGAAGCAACTGATAATTTTCTTCTCTGTGTGTGTTTTTGCAGTGTGTATTCACAAAATAACTTTATCTGCCATCAAAATCTACAATTCTGGAGGGTAAAAGACTGCTACTGTCCAGTTATAACAGTCATGTTTAGCACTGAAAATAAGTAAGTTGTACGCCTCCTAAATGAAAAAAGAGTCTCAAGCTGTATCAGCCCAGACATAAAAAGTTATCTACTATCATTGCAAAAAAATAATATTTATAGCTAGATGCTGTCTGAGCCTGATCACCTGCAGAAAATACTTCCTAATATGTATGCATTCATCACCTTGAATTTATGAAAGCTGTAGGCCCAGTGGCAGAATTCGGAGACAAAAGTCTCAAAATTGTTTCTTTCAGAACTGCAGTGTTCATAGGGACACAAAATTATGTCTGGCATTGTTGCCAATTTTGGAGTTTCCACCCAAGTACCACTGAAAAGAAATGGCTTGTTTTCTGAGAGCAGGCAGAATCCATGAGAAGGTCACCCAGCAAGAGTCGTATCAGTTCAACTTTCCATGACCACAGCAAGACAGTCTCTCCTAGCTGTCATCATGGGATGAAATTACTTTCACAAGCATAAGAACTTCCATTGAAACATTCCAGCACACAAAGGTCTGTATCCAGAGAGCTGCATAGCAGCCAGGTAACCAAAGATGTGAACGTAAGCTATTTAATACCTTGTCATTTAACCCAATAACCACATTACCTATTTTTATGTTTTTTCATTTAAAAAACCCAAAAAACAGATGACATGGAAATTCAAAAGTAACAAGTATCTGTTACAGTTTACACAGACTGGCTTTTCTTTTGAAACTAAAGACAGGTTCTATATGCTTCCTACACTTACGAAATAAGACCTTATTTGGATTTAAAAGAAGTTCGAAATAGATTTTTTTTTTGTTTTTCTCAAAACAATAAATGAATGTTGTTACTACCAGCAAAGGAGTTTTAAAAATTCAAAGATTTACTCTGGTTCTCACTTAACAGCTTCTTGAACAAAAGCAGCTTTTTAAAAGATTTTTTATCTTGACACTAATTTCGAGTGCTGGAGAATGTGTGAAGTCCATTAATAACATAGTTCAACAGTTAATTAGTTACCACTTTCAGTGTTTTGGGTTTTTTTCCTTTTCTGCAAATTCATATTCCGTTTTACTTTCTGCTTCCTGCTGCTGTGATTCCTGCGTATGCAAACATGTGCTCTTTGAAGGCTCTCCATTTTATTCATGCATAGGTATGTGATCAAATCACTTCAACAAACTCAGGATTTACTTCTTCATCACTACGTACTCTAAGTGTATAGATACAGTTTTCCAACACCTACAACCAGTACTGACTTTGATTAAAAAATGTCTTGAAGGTAACCCATCAAACCTGATTATATTAAAGAAGTGAGATCATTAACACTGCAAAAGAAATATCCCACTCTGCATCCAGTGTGTTCAACTCCTATCAGCTCTTGGCTGCCACTTACCTACAGCGAGTGTCTTGTCCACTGCCTGTTGCCCATGAGTCTTAACACCTTGAAGTACTGTTTTTTCAGATACTGCTCCTCATCTTTCAGGCATATCCAGCCTCTTCCCATGGTTATTAACTTCACAAAGCTTTGAGTCCATCTTTCAACAGAGTCAGCCAACATGCTCTTTGATTCAATCAAATACAGGAGGCTATGCCATCATTTGTCATCTTTCTACTCTGCGTGGCCTAGATAAAACTGTCAGAAAGGATTGTGCATTTTCTTTCAACTGTGTGTTCATTTAGGGATTTTTTTTTTTGGCAACCAAACATCCAATGACTGAACATCAAAAGATTATACATTAATTAAAATATTCTTACTGACTGTAATATTTTCAAGGTTGAGTTTCTTATCCAGAATACATCAAACCCATAATCTAATTGAAATACTAGACATTTTATAATACATTTTCTATTAATCATGTTGAATAGCTTTGCTTCATGACAATCCTTAAAATTCTGGAGTTTTACATTAGACATTAAAAAATAAATGAATTTCTGAGTCTCCATGAAGTTTCAAAAGTGTTCTTTCAGTCTTTATTTACTGCTGGAATATGATGGAATTGTTCATAGTTTTATGATTATTTGTAATATTCAGCTTCATTCTCACTGCAGAAATACATAACAGTTCTCTATTTTAAGCATCATTGTTGATAACTTTAGCATAGCCATCAGACAAATGTCACTGTTCTTTTTGCTCCTGGAATGTTTAAACTTCTCCTTATCAGCCTTAGATCCTAAAGAAAATCCATTGAGTTTTCGGTAATCATCTTTATAAAACTTACTTGTACTTATTCCCATGTATTGGTTGCTGCCCCGGAACCATTTCTAAATCAAGATGCTGCTCTCCCTTTACTGAAACCCTCTTTTTGTATTTGTATCTATTCCAGGTAGATACATGAGGATGTGTTCCCACATCCCCAGCCGCTCTCCAGCCTTGGGAGATACCCTTGTAGGCAGGGCTGGAAGCGTATCAGTGATGTAACAGCACGTCACACCTCACAGAGGAGATTTGCTGAGTCCCTCATGTTTTCGCAGCAATCTTCTCCCATGGCCTGATGACCTGTGCTGAGACCTTACGAACCCTGGTGAGGAGACACTCGGTTCACAGCGTGGCAGGAGTTCAGCAAAAGAGAGGAAAAACAATGGATAACATCTCTGTGCATTTTTAACTAGCACTTAACTGCTGCCCAAGAAACCAGAATAGCATAAGGATATCTTGGCAAATCTTCTGCTAACATCTTCCCTTCCCTGACAAAAGGATGGAACACTGAAGAATTGTAGAGGAGTGTACCTCCTTACATTAATGCTGCTTTCTTCAAGGGAAAAACTTTCCCAAACAAGCTAACCTAAAGACCACCAAGCCAGCTTGACCTCAGGGTACATTCAAACCTGTCCTCATTCAAACCTGTCCTCATTCAAATTGCCTTCAACATAAAGCACTTTATCTTTTACTTCTGTATTTTGCCCAAGGCTGTGTGTGATGCTTGCAAACAGAGCAGTACAGGTGTTGCAAGCAGCTACAGACCTAAACATGGATTGTAATGTAAAAGACAAGACCTATTAATGGCCTGCAGATAAGGAGAAGTAGGACACACGGTCAACACAATTTCTAAGTAATAAGCTTCTATTTAGAAGGTTCAGCCTTATTTGGCTCATTTACTTAAACTATTTTGTAAAAAAAAAAAAAAAAATTACCCCACTCCCCATAGACTTTTCCCAGGGATTATATGATATATACAATATTTGCCCTAACAGAGGACTACAACCAGCATGGAGTCCTGCACTCACCCTATACGGTTCAATTTGGTGCTTACTTCAAACAACAAATAAATCATACATTGTAAACAGCTTCTATTGTAGCCAAAAGCGACAGGTAGTGAATGACCACCATCAACTTGTAGTCCAAAATGAGTTTTGCTTCTCTGAAGAAGTGAAAGAGAGGTGTCTGACTGCCAGTGAACTGCAGAGAGTACACAATTAAAAGGTACACTTGAAGAGGGGAAGCTGATACAGCCATGCCTCCCTGCTGACATACGAAAATAGGCAAAACAAAGAGCTGAATGCTCAGGACACTACAGCTGCTGGAAGTTAACTCTTCCCACATAATATTAATCTCTCCATATTCAGCAGTCTCCAGTGCCTTGACTTAAATAGCCCCACACAACTTCCTTCCCCCACTAAGGAGCAAAAGAACTGTATTTTTGCTGCAATAAATTTGTATGTGTAAATTTGTACAAGTGCCTTTGTGCAAGATTGACATGGGGGTCTTTAAGAAAGATCACCCAAAGATCCGATGGCTGTCACACAACTGTCCCCACATTTCAAAATCCAGTTATGCAGCAGCACTTTCTTCCATCTTAATTATTGTCTCTTGCAGCAGGAAAAACAAGGTACAAACATTACTGTGATATCAGAAGGGGTGTTTTTAACTCATGTTGTAAAATAATTTTAAAATGTTGTTCCATAATTTATTAAGTTGCTCTAAGGACACATTGCTGTCAAAATGAGACTTCTAGCCCTTGCTGCCATCACCTCCCTTGCATCAGTTCTGGGAATGACATAAGTGCAGAGGGAGGCGGATCAGCCCGCTGGGCAATGAAAATTTAACAGCCAGAAAAATAACAAATCCCTCTTACCTCCCCTCAAAGTGCAGCTCTTGGAGAAGTGAGAAGTGTGGAGGACTTATTAAATGTAAATTGTGTGAAATTTTGGAACTACCTCTATCAGTATGGACAATATTAAAAGAACAAAAGGGGAAAAAAATCCATCCATTTATGAACATTTTCTTGGAGGAGGAGGGATGCAATTTTAAAATATTTCTACAATATGTGCCAGCAAAAACAGTTAAAAAAAAAAAAGTCCTGTCCCTTTTTGATGATTCCTACACCCAGGTTGCAACCACCCGTCTTGATCTGCTAATGCAAGGGTTGTACCACCTTGCTATGAATTTGTTAACAAAATCATTTCATTCTTAAAAATGATCCTTAAGTGAAGGAAAATTATGCTACCAAACAACTTCTCAAGTAACTGGTTCATCACAAACTTGACAGAAACCAATTCTGCACACTTCAATACGATAAAGAGCAGTGTTTGGTGGAATTTTAAATGCACTTTAAATTTATGTGTCTAGAAGCATTTAATCTTATTAAAGCTTTGTTTTTATGCCGGCCTGCTGTAATCTAAATTGTGATTACTCTGTAACAAATAGCCTATGTATCCACTTCTGTGAGAGGAATGCCAAATTCATACACTGGAGTCACTTGAGTAACATTTCTTAAGAAAAAAGGGTTGCAAAGATTTGGGCCCACAGTTCACTTAGTGAAAGAATGTCACACATATTTTCAACACAGCTTCTTTGGTTCCAGTTATTCGAGAATTTTTCAGGGGAAAAAGGTAATAACAAAATTAAAGGCAAGCACTCACAAAAAAACCCCATTCATCTCCACTGTCTGTAAAAAGGCAGGAGGGGATTTTCACCCAGCACAACTGAGAACACAGAGAGGTCCAAGCTCTCCTTTGTGATAAGACCATCCACAATAACCCAAATACAGTAAATATTCTGCTCACACCACCACTTTGCTCATACTATAGAAGTAGTTGCACAAACACCTCAAACTGGGATAAATGACACCAATAATAAAATTAGAAAGCAATCTATTGATTTCCAGATGCTCATTCTGCACCTAGGTCACCTCCAATTCCTTGAGAAAAGCAGAAATATGAAGTGGCTGCACAGCAAATTAGATGGGAAAAGTTGTTCATATAAAATTAGCTGAGCCAAATAAGTTTTGCTTTGTTTTGGTTTGGTTTGTTTTTTTGTTTTTTTTTGAACCCCAACCAGTCCCCTGAGTAATGACACAAATGAACAGGGCAGTCCAAGAAGCTCAGGGACATCTGGACTGTTTCTTTCTTCGACAGTGCCAATTTTAAACATTCAGGGGACTGTGGTTTCTCTGACCTTTCAAAATGCTTATAAACAAAACCAAATGAAATAAATATTAATAGGACAATACTGCCTCCCATTCTTGCTCCTCCTGTTCGTCACACCTTACTGCTGGTTTCATGCCTCTACAAAATTAAGACAAACCAAGTGCTGATACAGCACTTTGAACTGGATCAAAGAAAAAATCAACTAAAAAATTAGAGTTTTCTTCAACTAAACTAATTTTCCGACAGGATGCTGTGAATAAGGACTGTTTAGCCCAGAATATTCTTATGAAGAGCTCTACTGTTGAGCCTCCACACCACAACACGTATTTACCCTGTTTTCCAAGGTTTTAGTCAAATTCCTTTTAGTATATTTGAAACCTTACAGGTTTCAGTTTCATTTGAAAGTGCTTATTTCACCCACACACGACAATGACTTCAGGTTGTTGCACTATGGCTCCTTTTGATGGCTTTTATTAGTTCAAGTCCAATTCTACACCAGGCACTGCCTCTCTGGCTTTTGCACAGCAGCTACCAAGACCAGCACCAGCCCATCAACCTTCTATCAGCTGGCACCACAAGGGCAGCTGCCTCTATGCTTGGATTTAAGAGTTAAAAGGCAAATCAGAAGGAAGTTGTGGGGCTCCCCACGGATCATCTCTTCAGAGTGGGTACGCCACAAATTCATTAATTCTTGCAGATTGCTTAATGTCTGCTACGTGTTCATTTAATGAAAATACTTTGTGTGCATACTTTACTCTGCAGGCAAACCCACAAAGAACCTTCAAAAGGGCTGGAATACTTCACAACCGCAAGCCTTACTTCAGAAAGTACCAGTGAAAATTTATTTCAGAAAAATATATTGCTGTGTTCACGTGGAAAAATGAAGATAAAAAGGGTTTTAGGCATCCATTTATTTTGGATTCCTTTCATCATATACCTCTACTGTCTGGTTTCCAGAGATCTCAGGCCCTTTCAAGTGCACTTGTAATCATAGGCTTTCAGATCTTGTTAATTCATTCACGTCACCCAAAATTAGAGGGCAGAGTTTTAGGTCTTGATCAGTGTGGTGGGGCTGTGGCACAGCAAAGACAACACATGCTGCTCAGTTTGGTCCGACATTATCTAACATCCAAACCAGTCCTTCCTTTCTGTGCTCATGCAGCTGCCTGGAATCTCTGCTGGCAATGAACACCGAGACTGTAAGACAGAAATATGGCTGAAACTGAAAACGTTTCTCTACTACATAAACAGTCAGTAAAGACGAAATCCATTACATTACCAGTTTCCAAACGCAGACCTTGAAGAAAATGCCAGCCAGTGGATGGTTAAGAGCTTCAGCATATTGGGCCAGATTCCAAAACCCTCAAGCCAGTTAGTAATTAACAGACATCTAGGTCCTCCACATGAAAGAAGTCTATTGTTAAAACAGCGACACAAATTTTTCCTTTCCTTTTCCTAGCCAGTCTCTGCTTGTGTTTTAAGATTCCCTTAGGACTATAACAGCCTATGATTTTAGAAGCTCCACTTCTCAAACAGACAATTCTTTAGACTTTTAGTTGCCAATAACGCAAACATGCTTACACCAGAGGTAGAACAAAATTAATTTACGGGCTTCTCAGAGACCCATAGTCTCCCGTTTCTTTCATTTAATACATGGAAAAAAATAATATCTGAATAACCTTCTACCGTATCTACGATAGCAAAAGTATTCCAAAACATAGTAACAAAACACACTGAGGGCCTGTAAATAGTCTGAGATGAGTCCAATTAGTGAGCAACATACCTATGTGGAATATTAGCCCGTGTCTTCATAGATAATGATGTGTTACAGCAAAATTTCTAAGATAAACCAAAGGCTGCCTCACTAAAAACATTTTGTTGGCAATGAATTTGTAAAGTAGGAATGATCTATGATCTGCATGGAATTGCCTGTTCTCTATTCTGTTACCTTACTCAAGATAGACACGTGAATAACAAGAGACTACATATAAACCACACAAGCTAATCAGTGTAATAAAAGAGAAGATTATGTTAAAGTTGCATTTTGAAAGACTGAAGCGAAGACACTGCTTTGTAAGAGAGCAAGTTAAATCACCACGGATAACAGCGAGGACATGACAGAGCAGGAGTTGGTAGAAGTATTCAATGGATATGAAGACACTTTAAGAAGAAGAGTCAATAAAACAAAGAGCCAAGCCCATCAGAAAAGAACAAAAAGAATTTAAAAACATCAGAATCAAAAAACATTTTCTGAATGTCCATGGCTTTCCAAAGTCTATGGCTTTGACTGCTTTGCTGTTTGCTGGAGTTTGACTGGTGTGTCTCTACCTCACCCAAGTCTGTCTGGTCATATGAGGAAAAACCCAAATCCCCACTGCATTCAAGATGAAAAAAACATCCTTGGATAAGAGAACTAGATGAGTTCCTTTCGGACCAGGTTCATCTCCCACTCCAAGGAGCTACTTGCGATCTGCCTGTCTATACAATTGTTCATCTTAACTCTCTACATATGACCAGAACTATGTAATGAAAGCTTAACTCAGCGACTCAATCAACAGCACCATTCACCAGGCCAGTCCTTTCGCTGTCACCCCAACAAAGGTGCCAGCAAACATGAAGGCACGTGGGAGCGCTGCTCTCACCTCTGGGTACAGGTAGTCAGTCCAGGTCCAGACTGCAGAGCCCCAGGAAGCTCACACTGCTGCTGGAGGAGAGCTGAAGGCAGGTTGCTGGGATGTCAGATCAGCATCGCTTGTGAGCTTCTGCCACCTAACAAGTTTGAGAAGAACTGAGCTTAGTGGTTCACTGGCAGAATTTGCTGCTATTTTGCAGAAAGCCTATCTTACAGTTCCAGGCTAAAAGCAAAATGAAGGAAACTCGGGCATGTTTCAAAAGTGCCTCATTAATTTTTGTCCTATGTCATTAATTTTGTTTAAAGAAAGATGCATTTCCCATTCTTTTTGTTTCAAATAGCAAGCAAAATCAATTAGCACTTTTTAATATCCGAGGCAGGCAGTCATGTTCTTTCAGATTCTTCCAGCACTGGGCTTCATCTTCTCTGTATTTGGTTTATTCCGTATATACAATTGTAAAGCCACAAGTGTTTCCTAACATTCAGTATTCACAAGCATGGGTATTAATAATTCAGCAAAGTGAAATTAATCTGCAAGCATCATCTCATAATGCAGAATATTCCAAGAGCAAGAAAAGCTTATGCTTAATTTTAAAATTAACAATTACAAGGAAGAAGTGTCTTTTTAAAAACATAATAAACTACTGTTTTTACTGAGAGATTTGTCAGCACATCAGCAGTGCTGAGCCACCTTCTTCCCAGCAATGTTACTACGAGTTGTCTCATTCCTGTCTGGGGAGCTGGGCAGTTCTCATGGGCTGAACTTCAGCCACAGATGTAGGCACGTCTGTGTAAACATTTAAAAGGTTTTACAGAGGTACAAAGCAGATGCTGGACATCAAAATCTTCTGAATGATCTTGGATCAGATGAGAGCTCCAAGTCACGTAAACACAGCATTCCCCCTTCCCCAGAACAATCACATTTCTACCCCCTGCCACAAGATTGGCAGTATCTTTACAAGAGTAGATTTTCGCAATTATTTTAGCATATTATGTCTATCTCTACAGTTTTAAAGTGGTGGCAAAAAAGAAGCGACACAAAAGCAATGACAAACTACCGTCTCTGTTTTTTAAGAGCAGGGCTATATTTTTCCCCTCCGAAAACCATCTTTACACAATCACAACACCAACACTCGCAAAGGCAACGCAGCTGAAAATTTTAAAGGGAGGTATATACTTTTATTTTCACTCTTGGAACAGAAAAGGGCAGCGATAATTTAGCGTTTCGTAGGTCAGCGGCACAGCCAGCAAGGGCGAAGAGCAGAGGCCAGCAGTGAAGTTACGCAACTCGTTCGCGTACCAAACGCTTTAATTTACGATCCCTTAATGAAGGGACCGCAGCCCGACGCCCGCCGGCCCAGCCCAGAGCGCTCACCCCTCCCATTCCCCCGCTCTCCCCCCGGCCCCAAGATGGCGCCGGCGCCCCCACCGCCCCGGGGACA
>VZRV01009508.1:1439955-1465665 GCA_013398115.1 Falcunculus frontatus
TAGCGGGAGGTAGCGCGAGTGAAGCGTCGGAGGAGGAGGCGGAGGAGGAGGGAAGAAGCAGAAGAAGAAGAAGAAGCCGGTGGGGCCGGGACGAGGCCCCGGGGCGTACGGGAGTGACCTAGGGCCGGACCCCTGACCGCAGGCACGCCCATGCCAGCCTCCCAGCCCGACGCGGGCCCTGCGGCCGTGCCGGAGCGCAGCGAGACCCCGACCTGAGCTGGGCTCGGCGCCACCCCAGCGCGGGTGACAGCTCTCCGAGCAGCATCCCCGGAGGATGGAAGAGAAAAAAAGTAAGCCTTAAAAAAATCATAGATGTATTATATGCGTACATATATATATATATATAAAATATATGTTTTGAGCAGCCATTAGTCTTGTGAGAAATATTTCTAGGAGTCGACTGTCTTAACCTATTTTCCCGTTCAACTAAACGAAGTATCCAGAATGAATGGAGATGTTTGGGGTTGATTTCTTTTTTCAGTTATAGCATAGAAAAGATGAAGTAGATAACGTAAATGAGGCATGGTTTACGTTCTCTGTGTCATTTTGGGCTGCTCACGGAGGTGGTGGAGTCACTATCCCTGGAGATGTTTAAGGAAAGACTGGATGTGGCACTCAGTACCATGGTCTAGTTGACATGCTGGAGTTTGGTCATAGCTTGGACTGGATGATATCAGAGGTCTTTTCCAACCTATTTGATTCTGTGATTCATGGAGATAAAAATTTGGAATCTTCAACGCGTTTGAAGAGTGCTGCCTTACTTCTTCTTAGTATTCTTACAGTGAAGGGTATCTTGCATTTGTTAAGAAATAGATTCAGTAATTTATCTACTTTTAAAAAGCTTTCTTTTTTTTTTTCCTAAATAAATTAGTTNCCGCCCTCCCTCCTCCCCCATTGGTCAGAGCCGCCGCCCTTCCTGCCGCCGCAGCCAATGGAGAAAGAGAGAAAAGCGGTGTGCGCGCGCCCCCGCCCCTCTCACGCGCGCGGGGCCGCCCACACCCCCTCGCTCGCGCTCCCCGGCAGGGTTGCGCCCCCTAGCGGGAGGTAGCGCGAGTGAAGCGTCGGAGGAGGAGGCGGAGGAGGAGGGAAGAAGCAGAAGAAGAAGAAGAAGCCGGTGGGGCCGGGACGAGGCCCCGGGGCGTACGGGAGTGACCTAGGGCCGGACCCCTGACCGCAGGCACGCCCATGCCAGCCTCCCAGCCCGACGCGGGCCCTGCGGCCGTGCCGGAGCGCAGCGAGACCCCGACCTGAGCTGGGCTCGGCGCCACCCCAGCGCGGGTGACAGCTCTCCGAGCAGCATCCCCGGAGGATGGAAGAGAAAAAAAGTAAGCCTTAAAAAAATCATAGATGTATTATATGCGTACATATATATATATATATAAAATATATGTTTTGAGCAGCCATTAGTCTTGTGAGAAATATTTCTAGGAGTCGACTGTCTTAACCTATTTTCCCGTTCAACTAAACGAAGTATCCAGAATGAATGGAGATGTTTGGGGTTGATTTCTTTTTTCAGTTATAGCATAGAAAAGATGAAGTAGATAACGTAAATGAGGCATGGTTTACGTTCTCTGTGTCATTTTGGGCTGCTCACGGAGGTGGTGGAGTCACTATCCCTGGAGATGTTTAAGGAAAGACTGGATGTGGCACTCAGTACCATGGTCTAGTTGACATGCTGGAGTTTGGTCATAGCTTGGACTGGATGATATCAGAGGTCTTTTCCAACCTATTTGATTCTGTGATTCATGGAGATAAAAATTTGGAATCTTCAACGCGTTTGAAGAGTGCTGCCTTACTTCTTCTTAGTATTCTTACAGTGAAGGGTATCTTGCATTTGTTAAGAAATAGATTCAGTAATTTATCTACTTTTAAAAAGCTTTCTTTTTTTTTTTCCTAAATAAATTAGTTCAGTTGTAGTACTGCTGTACTTAGCACATCAATTTAGGAAACAAAAATAGAAAACTTTGCATTAATGGGCAGGGGAGTTGTGTAGGCTCAGCTGAATGTGCTGGAAACTTTGGGTCATCTTGTGACAGCTTCATGCCTGAAGGACAGTAAGAAATGACCTAAGTAAAAAAATTTCCTCACGTAGGTTGTTTAATTTGAGTTCCTGAAATAGATCTTGATGAGGCATAGGATGAAAGGGGAATGACTATTTCAACACAACATATTCTCACACAGTGCTCCTCCTGATACCCACTGTAGTATTTACTTGTATAAATTTTGAAAAGCTGAGTAGCTACAACTATTGTAATTTCTCACCCAATCTCTTGCTTACTTGTCCATTCTGCACCTTTGCAGTGCTGTGCGACTTCTTTGAAGAGGAGAACCTTACCAGTTCCAGGGAGGAGAGCACTGAAGGTAGTATAATTTGGATTAATGGAGGGAAAGAGGAAAGGAGTGTGTATATGGAACTGCTTCTGATATGAAAATTATAACTGGAAGACAGTAGTGTTGCCTTTTATGGTGTAAGAGGTTTGTCAGCAGCACTACAGGAAACACGCACCCAAGTTGTTTTTCTGGTTATTGGAGTAAGTAGCCCTGATCTTGGCAGCTTATATCTTGCTCTAGTATCATTACCCTGCACAATGCTGGGAAGAAAGAGATATGTGGCCACGAGGATTCTATAAAGGGAAAAGAAAATTCCTCCAGCCGGATGCCAGTGCACACCCTGATTCATCAGCTGGAGGGATGGTTCTGAATGCTGACAAGGTAGAGGTATCCAGTGTCTGCTCATTTCCTGTCCTTCTGGCTGTGGTTGGTGATAGCAGCATTAGCACTGGAGAGCTTAGTGGTATGGACATCTGTCTTCTTTGAAATGAAAATTATACTATGAACTTCAAATGCAATCTTTGCTTCTCTGTGCAAAACAAAGCTTTTGTTGCTGGAGTTTTGGGGCATGCCAGCATGAGAATTGGGGAAGCACTTCCAAGGTCAGTGAGCAGTATATGTCTTATTTCCCTATGGTTTGCACATTATTATAGCTGAGGACCCAGAAACAAAAAACTGTTCTGTCCCCCATCCTCTGTAGTAATCCATCCACTGGTGCTATCCAGATTCAGTATATGCATGGAAATATCTGAGAACGGGTAATGAATAACGACAGGTAATGAATAAGTTTTAATCTGCAGGGGAGAAACTTGTTACTAGAAATTCTGAATGCATATTTTAAATTTAATGTATTTCTTTCAATTTTATTTTAACACTAATATTAAATATACTTTTGTTATTTTAAATTTGTGATACTGTCATGCACAGCAAAAGGGTGGGAATGGCACAGTGCAGGTGGTGTCCCTTGGACCAGTAGCGTAGGTTTCCAAAAATTGTTGTGACTTCCTTTGTAATTGGACTTTAACCTTTCCGCATGTTAAAAAAAATTTCTGTGAATGTAAGAGATCATTAAATTTTGCTGATATTTAGTGCCAAATCAGCTATTTCACAAGATGAAGTTGGTATTAAGTATTATGCCTTTAGCTGCTGGTGACATGAGCAGCAGGGGTTGTGGTAACAAAAGATTGTTACTTCTTTCACTGCTGTCATGATGCTTTTGAGAGTAACCACACTGCCATAGCATCACTGGGCTTCTGGTGCCCTGGGCAACAGAAGTAATTTTCTACCAAGTCAAAAAAAGAAGGAATATTTTTTTATGAACCTTACAAGAATGCAGTATTTCTTGACTGCTGGGAAGGTGTCAACCCAGCACATTTGCCAACAGAGATTTGCTGTCTGAAAGTGGAATGTAAACCTAGTGTGGTGACAGTGGACTCCACCTCTAGAAATGCAGTAGGAAAACAGATTTGCTTATGGTTTTGTGCTTGGTCATTGAAGAAGAGCAAGTCAGAAAGAGCTGGTTCTTTCTTCTGGCATCATCTTTTGACACACTGAAACATATTTCCTTTTCACAGTCCTTGACAAAGATGCAGAGCTAATGTTTTAACAAGAGGCTTCATGAATGGGCTTAGCACCTCAAAGGCACATACCTTTGGAAGAGGAGAAGTTCTAAACCAGTGGCTTAAAAAACATTTCTTTAAACCAAATGTTCTTTATAAATATTTCTAGTGGAGAAAGGAGGCATGATATATGGGGGGGTGTTAATTATTTCGACTGATACCCCTGGTCGAACAAAATTTATCAAACTGCTTTTATCTGCAAATATTTTGAATGATTTTTCCCCTACAAAACTAATGATGGGACAGGACAGTCAGCCTATGCAGCTGAGAGAGGTTACAGCTATAAAAATAAAATGTTTTCTGTCGAGTAAAATATTCAGTTGAAAATATTCTCCTGTGTCACTTTTGGGAGTTTCAGTGGTTAATTTTTAGTGGGATTCATTTGCTGGTGTTTGAAGAAAGTCTTCCACAGCTCCCTTTGTGACCTGCTTGGAAAGTTGTTTGAGGGACCATCATGCGCCGTTGGAAGCCACTCCAGTTCATCACTTGACTTCTGTTTCACTTTCTTGATTTGGTTTAGGAATAGACTTCTGGAGGTTTAATGCATCCTGATGTTCTGATTGTTTTTTTCAGAAGTGCCTCCAGATGAAATGAGTGGGGGCCTTTGAATAATCCACTAGGAATTGGGCATGTTTTTAGACTTCTCAGGAGCTGTAAATGGAAATTTGCGTTTCAGGTGATGTGAAAACGTTTTGGACACAATTGGGAGCTAGAAGAGTGGATGTCATATTTGAGCAGGTCCAAAATGTGCTGTCATTGCTGAAGGAAAAGATCAAGAATGGAACTGCCACAAACCAAGGTTTGAAATCCTTGTAGTAGTTAAACTGGACTGCAGAGTAGCTGTGGCCTGCTTTGTGTAGGTCTGTGTAATATCTGCCATAATTCAGATATCTCTGAATTTTAATTACTTAGCTGTTGCTGGTTTTAAGCACTTTAAAAAAATGTCTCTTTTTTTAAAAAAAGAAAAGCGATTTCAGGTGCATTTAGGCATTTTCTTGTTTTGCCTGTATACTTTTTCGAGCAACGCGTGGCTCTTAAGCACACAGAACTGAAATACGCATTTTTTGAGAAGTAATTAAATATCTGAAGTGCCTTGTGTTTCATTTATCATCAAAATTTTTAGCCTTTCAAGCTGATCTCAGTGGATTGAGTGGTTTTGGGGTGGGATAATATTCATCTCAGTATTTTGTGTCAGAGACACCATTATAACTTGAAACAATAGTAAAAACATGTGACACTAATGCATTTCAAGTTGTTCCTGATTTTCATGCAAATAAGCTTCCTCTATCTACATCAAAATACATTAAAATTTTAATTCTGATAAGCTTGGAGCAGTACACAGGTTTCCTTTTACTGGTTTATTTAATTGAGTAAAATTGCTTCTTTTTGTTAAGTCACCCGTGTAAATGTAATCTGTAATTATTGGGGGTTTTTTGTGCAAGAAAATGTACAGTGGTGTAAGATAAGATTTTAAAGTGTAAGATTTTAAAGTAATTTAGCTACACACTCTGCATTATATATAACACTTCCTCTAAACTGGCAGTGCAATTTTTTGTGTTCTTGAGCTCCCACATCTTGACTGTTATGATGAAATACTAAAGCAGTGCAGAGATAAAAGTTGAACTTGAATCCCTAGATGACGCAATGAATCTGTGATAAAGTTCAATTTGAATTTTTCTGTGCTCTCTTCTGTAAAGGTTTCGAGATAAAATATTAACATGGATTTTGCTGGGAGTTTTCTGCCAGCTTGTAATATTTATTGCATGGGGTAAGAGGTTGAGACAGAATGGGTCTTTTGCGTTCTTAATATCTGAAGGCCATTTCCACCAATTTAGAAGTAGCATTAATTTGGTCCTCTAAGATCTAGCCCTTCTGAGCCTGAGGATCACCAGTCTGACGACAAAGATAGAAGCTTACACTAAATTGTCTTTATGTATATTACTGCCACTGTAGGCCACCAGTTTATGTGTGGTTGGAAACATTCCAGCAGCTTTCCAAAAGCTGATGGATATTCAGTGCCAATTCACAGCTACTACTATGAGCTGTAATAATTTTGTAATTCCTAGACATATCTGCTAAGGTCTGTGGTACAACATGTTTCTAGTATTATCAGTCTTGCTGTGCTCTAGATGAGCACAGTGAAGAGAATCAAGTGTCTCTGGAGGATTTAACACCTTGTTTTACCTATTATCATTACTTAAATTTAACTTAGTATCTGTTTTGGTTTGGTTTTTTTGCATAGAATGCTGGCAGGCTTGGGCACTGGTGAATGAAGCTAATCTAGGTGATCTCTTAACCCTGGCAAATGGTATGTGCATGTCCATTGTGTTTGTTTGGTATGTGGATTTAATTTGTCTTGTTTTGCTCACCAGAAGCTCAATTCCCTTCTTTGAAGTCAATAAAATAGATCTGAGAAGGCCGTTAGCATTACAATGAGGAAAACCTAATTATTAATTTCCTCAAGTACTGAACTGTGAACTCTCACCTAGGTTTGTATTTTTGTGGTTTGTGTGTATGTGTATAATGCTTGTACAACAGGAAGAGAGTTTGAGCTAGTAAACCCTTATGAACCTGAGCTGTCTGTGAGCAGTTATCCTGAGCATGGCTCCACTAGCTGTAATAGCTTGGCACCTTTTTATTTCTAATAATGAAGGGAAATCTGTGAATGTGTTTCATGTGCATGTTCTTTCTGGTCACTTTGAAAACAGCATGGAAGATTTTTCGGTAGGGCACTTGCTAACAAGCTTTTTGTTAGCTGTAGTTCATGGCAATGCATTGTTTGTAATGTGTTTTGTTAATTATCTCTTCAGTAACTAGAGTAAATTCAATCATAAATTGAAATGTGGATTGATGAAGTTTTTGCTCACATTCAATTCTTTTCAGTAAGTGATGAGTTGAATGGAGATGGCACACAGGAAACCGAACCCAAACTGCAGCCTCTTCCAGATGACAACGCTGCAGACACTATAGAAGCTTCTGACAGGTCAGTGCCTTCATTTCACTTCCTTATTTGACATATACTTTACTGCAGTTGAGAGAGTGCTCAGATTTGTATTTCTAAAGTCACTGTTTTAAACCCGGTTTGAATCGTGCCGGTTTTCAAAGTGAAAATGTTTTTAACTTGGCCTGCGTAGAAAACCTGAGGTTTTGGGTAGACTTGTCTAATTTCCCACATGAGAGTGTTGCAGAATAGGGCATTAGGTTGTGAATAAAGGTTCATGAGTGTTATCAGGGTTAGGATTTAAGCATCAGTTCTCAGGCTTTCCTTACTGTGCAGACTGTCAGGCATGTAACTTAGTCTCTCTGTGTTTAGTATTTATCCCCAGGTACTGGTTTGAAAGATGGGGGTAAATATGTCGTTCCTTTTTTTGTTTAAATTTTCTTGCTGTCTTTTAGCATGTAAGTTCTGGGAAGAAGCTTTTTTTCTAATGCAGCTTTATATGTTCTTAGGACAGTTACACCATGTGAAACCTTGGGCCTTCTAGCCATGGGCTGTTTGGGCCTTCTAGCCATGGGCTGTTTCTTTTCTGTGCTAAAAATACTGAACTGCTAAAAAACTGAACATTTCACTGGTTGTCTAAGATGCTGCTCTTCTTTTTTTTTTTCCTCCTTTACTCCAAATAGTGAAAAAGAGGGCATGGAAAGAACGTGCTCAGGGAGTAAAGAAGCATATAGCAAAATTCAAGGTTTACCTTTAAACGTGCATTATCAGAACCACAAGTGCTCTAGTGCGTGTCTTGCCAACAGAGCAGCGGGCTCCTACAAGGGTGAAAATCCTCTCAAGATCCCAATGCTGTTTGACTTTCAAAGACGCCATGCAAAAGCAGACTGCCTTTCGAAATCACTGGATGTGAATTACAAAGCTCCTTGCGGTCGGAGCCTGAGAAGCTTTCGAGACGTACGGAATTACTTGTTTGAAACAGAGTGCAATTTCTTATTTGTTGATCACTTTTCCTTCAACACATACGTACTGTTGGGCAGGAACACCATGAATCCCGAGCCCCTCGTGTTTGAGTTTGATATTAGCAATGGAGCCGAGTCTGTGCCCGTCTCCTTCTGTAACAGTCTCGACCACGCAAGATTACCTTATTTCAAGTATCGGAAGTCATCATGGCCACGTGGATATTATCTCAACAATTTCTCCAGCCTGTTTATTGATTCCTGTGACTGCACAGATGGCTGCATCGATAGGTAGGTAGAAGGATCTCGTCTCGGGCCAGTGACACATGATGCCTCAACAGCAGGGTGGTGGTGTGTGAAGGCGCAGTACCAAACAGTGCCAAACAGCACCAGCGCTGCTGGAATATCTTGTTCCATGCTTTGTGTTGACTGACACCATTGTGTCTTTCTCTTCTCCAGAACTTGGGTGCTCCTACTGGTCCACCCTCTGTTGCAGGGAAGGAAGCGATCAACAGGTGGATTATTGTGTTCCTTTTCCTTTCTTCCCAAATTGGCAGTGCTTCTCCTCCGGGTGGAGCTGACGAGCAGATCTCTTGGCTTTGTAAAAAACAGCAGGGAAGAGAGTCTTGTGCCAGCAGAGGCAGGTTTGTTTTCAAGGCAGGCAGGGAAAGATCCTGTATGACAATTTCTGCCGCAGCTGCTACTGTAAAACGGCATCTGTAGATGAGATGGTGGGACAGCCTTGAGGGATCAGATAATTTGGAACTTAGAAGATTACTGAGGGCAAACGAAGAAACATCCCCATTCCCAACCTCTACATGTTGTCCTTCTCCTTGTCTAAACAGAAACTACAAAACTCTGTGGTTACAGAATAAGTTTGTGGTCTGAGCAGTTACAGTAGTCTTGCTCATTGTCATCTTTTACTAAATCCCAGTAGCTCTGAGCTACAGACACTCTGTGCGAACCTGCCACAGTTATCATATGCAAGTTTGGTGGTATTTTTGTCTGCTTTCTTGAAGGGTGTTTGTCTGACCTCTGTCTATAGGTGTTACTTGGGGTTGCATCAATTTTGTATTATTGACAGCTAGGGCAGTTGCACATGCTGCTGTGCAACATGTTGAAACATGTTGCTCATGACCCAACAAAAGCTTGAAATCACAGCTTGGTGTAATGAAGCTTCAGTCATTTTAGTAATTTCATTTCACCTGAGTGGTGGGAACAGCAAGCACACAGTGTGCCACTTCTTTGCACTGAAGTTCCACAAGAATTGAGATGCTTTTGATGAGCAGTTTTGGGGTTTATTATTTGCACAGTCACTGTGACTCTTTTGAGTTGTCGTGACAAACGATGGTGAAGACAAGCACTGTTGCTTGAGTTCTCCACAGTGTAAATTTCTTCACTTCCTGGGGGCTAAGAAGGGAGGAAGATAACCAAGTAGTGGCAAACAGGCTGGGATGCTGTGGCAGAGGAGGTGATTTTTATTCATTCGATCCATTCGACAGTATCCTGCTTATAATAAGTTTCTGTTGTATGTCAGCTGTTTGCATGTGCCATTTAAGGAGCTTGGCAGAAGAATGGGGTTGGGGTGGAGAGAGCATGGTTGTTGTAAAGCACATGTAACCAGTCAAGAGACTAAAAAAAAAGGTAGGGTAAGCCTGAAACAGCCTTGTGGAGTAAAAGGAGCAGGGAGGAGGAATACAGGTATACGTATGGAAGTGTGTGTGTGTGTGTGCGTAGTCAAGTACATTTCAAATTACCTAGATTTATGATTGATTTATGCTTCTTCAAATACATTCTGAGATGTTTTACTCTTATTTTTAGGTCAAAATGTGCATGCCTACAGCTAACAGCAAGAGGCTGTAGTAAAATTTCTCTGTCTTCAGGTAGTAAAAGATCCCATGGATATCGTTACAAAAGACTGGAGGGACCTATTCCTAGTGGGTAAGAAAGACTACAAGACTGGAATAAGAGCATACAAATAAAATAGCAGTTAATAATTCAGTCTAAGTGCCACAGGATTAAAATAACTGGAGTTTTTGGATTACTGAAACCTTACATTTTTGTCACAATTTTAGTGACAGATCAGGATGATTAAAAAAATAATGTGACTTGAGTAATAGGAGGGAAAAAACCACTTTTGTATTGCAGATCCTACAATTTTCACAGCTTAGATCAAGGTCCAAGAAATTAGTGTGAAGAGTGACCAGAGTCCTAAAGACGCATTGTTAGCGTAGAAACACAGAATCACTGTATGATTATATGCAGGTGCTTTTATTGAAGAGCTCTGGGAATCAGGGGTACAGACCCAAATCTGACTCCGACATGGATTTGAGATGGATACATTTTATACCCTTTCCTTACATAACTGTTGTATAATCATATGTTAATCATTAACTTAATATTGTTCTATTGTGTATATTGATTTCACCCGAGCATAAGTTTTAAGCCCCCTTCCCACAACATTTCTCATGATTGTTGCTCCTTTCTCATGATTCTTGTTGTGATTAAACAATTATTTTTAATTATATTTAATTACTAAGCACTCATCGCATTTAACTTTATCATCTACCACACAGGTGGGTACACAGGTGCAGGTTCACATGATTTTAGCAAAGACAATGCCCACTCCCGTTCCCAAGGCCTACTTTAGCTACCACGATTTTTAGAAACATTTTAACCCTATGCTGTCAGCATCAGCCAGCTGCTGTTGCCAGACTTGGTTATGGGTGACTCTTCCAAGAATCTCCAAAGCTAACCAATGCTTCCAGTGTTTGCCCTTTCTCTTATTCAGCTCCTGTGGATTAGTAGGTGGCCTCGAGAAGGTGTCAGTTACTTCAGGTGTCTAGGAAAGGAACTGTGCAAGGTGGCTTTCTGCAATAGCCAAGGGCTTGAATCTACAGGCTTAAGGAGCCCCTTTCAGTCCTCTGCGTGATGTTAGTTTATGGCTGACATGCAGAATTAAAGTTGTCAGAGAACCCAGAAATGTATGCAAAAAAAAAAGCACAATTATGAGTTCTTTTGGAAATGCTTCATTAAATCCTGAAATTCATGACAGCTGCAGTGAAGTCCAGGCATAGGTTGTCTTTGCTAAAATCTCTTCCAGTATAGAATTAGGTGCTTCATAGGGATTTCTGTTTCTGTGAGATTTACTCCTATAAAACAAAAATATAACATTTTTCTTGGATACTTATACCAAAATTTGGCAGACAGACTCTTAAAATTTACGAATCAGCAGTCAAGAAAGTCACAAGCTTCAGTGCATCGCTGCCAACCAGTTTTAGCCAGAGTCTTTATATTTCACTCCACTGCCTTGTTGATGCTTAGAAGGGGAATTAATAATAGGAACTTCATCATGGTAATGCATTGTTTTATATTGTGTTTTGTTTTTCTTCCTCTTGACAGGATTTATGAGTGCAGTGTGTTGTGCAGGTGTGACAAGCTGATGTGTCAGAACAGAGTTGTACAGCACGGCATTCAAGTCAGGCTGCAAGTGTTCAACACGGAGAAGAAGGGCTGGGGCGTCCGCTGTCTGGATGACATCGACAAGGGGACATTTGTTTGTACTTACTCAGGTAGCAGGAGGTGACCTGTGAAGACATGTAGCATAATTCTCCATCTCCTGTGGTGTGTGCCCTGGATTTTTTTTTGAGAACAGAGAAATACAGGGTTGGAAGAAAAGTGTGTCAATATAATCTTAACTTGCAATATGATCAAACGGACAGAAGAACTTTGAAGAGCTCTGCTGTGAGATGGTGACAGACAAATAATCAAAACAAAATGGAGCAAAACCTGTCTCAGACTGTTGATTTTTTCCCTCACAAATCTGTGAATCCTATGCCAGGGCTAATTTTCCTTCAGTAAAAATCATAAAATCCTAGAATGGTTTGGGCTGGAAGGGACCTTAAAGAACATCTAGTTGCATCCCCACCATGGGCAGGGACACCTTTCACTAGACCAGGTGGCTCAGGACCCCGCCCAACCTGACCTTGAACACTTCCAGGAACGGGGCATCCGCAACTTCTCTGGGCAACAAGTAGTAGTGCCTCCCACCTTCACAGAGAAGAAGTTCTTACTAATATCTAATCTAGACGTGCTCTCAGTTTAAAGCCATTGTCCTTTGTCTTATCACTACATGCCCTTGTCTAATTAAGTTTGCATGTCAGCCTATACTGACATCATAGAATTATAGACAGCATTCATATTCTGCTTTCCCAAGTAATGCTCCTGTATTTGTTAATGTAAGTTTGACCTGTGATAGTGAGTGTAGCTCAGCAAACAAGCATTTAAAAAAAAAAAGAAAACTTTTCTTTTTCTTTCAGGCAGATTAATGAGCAGAGCTGAAGTATTGGGAGATGCTGAGCAAGAGCTGAAGGAGAAAAGTGCAGTGAATGACAGAGGCCATGACTGTTCTTCCAAAAAAAGAAAATGTGACACTGATAGTTCAGACTCAGTGATCGAATTAGTGCAGACTGACAAAAATTATATTCTTGAGAATGAGGAATCTTTGTCACAGACTGTGGATAATGAAAATAAATCAACCCTGTAAGTTTAGCAAAGTAAGCTTAAGCATAACAAAACTAATATTCTGCTATTCTAGAAATTCTGTTGTGTGACTTAGAGTATGTCCTCATATGAGAGTGGTGGTTTTTTTTCTTTCTGATCTTCTTTTTTAATTCTCGATTATTTCTTCTAGTGGGACAGAGTTTTTCCTCTGTATTAATTTTACTTATGTATACCACTTGGCATTTTCTAGAAATTCAGTTAATGTCTTGGGTGTAATTGATCTGTTTAGGGCATTAATCATAATGCTAATTTGAAAGAATTAATAAAATATACTTGAGATAAATTGTTTGAGGATACTTGATGACACTGAAGGGTCTGATAACATATTAGCCACCAACTGTTCTGCCCTTTGCTCCCAGTCTCTAAACCTTTTGTTATTTGTAACATAACCTTTCCTGCCAGAAACCTTAACCTCTCCTGTTAAGAGTCTGACAGCACCTCACTTCTGCAGTGAATATGTTTTCATTGTACATTTGGGCTCTCAGAGCCAGTCAGAATTCCTGCAATTAAATTATGTCAAATAACTGCATGCATGTGTCAATAGCATGCTGTAGTCTTTTCAAGTGGAAGCTGGGAGCATGTTTTCTTAAACTTTATTCCTTTCTCTGCCGCACTTCTTTGTAAACACTTTCTTTGTACTACTCATAAATGACTGCAAATTCAAAGTCTTTTCATAGTAGAAGATTATTGTGGATCTTTGAGAAGCAACATGAAATTGCAAATGGAAACTGTTAAAAATATCTCCTACTATATTCTCATTTGCATTTCAGTATCTTGGAAATCTAGTGAATTCATAATTTTGTCATTTCATAATTATAAGCAATCAGCTAAGTTTTACTTCTGCTAAGTGCTGTTAGGAAGAATTGCAGGGAAGGACAATTTCTAAGTTGCCTTTACTGCACTGCTATCTTAAATCTCACTAATTTCCTTTCCTGAGAATAAAAATCTTTTGCATGAGGGCTATGTAAAAAATAATTCAGTAAAAAAAGACTTTGTTATTCTGCCTCTTAAAAAATGACAGTCCATCAGAACTGAGAAAGCTGTGAGAGGACATCAGTGTGCTAAGCTTGACATGTCATTTCCCCCAGACAGGTTGCCTATAGAAGGATGCAGCCATGTAATAACATCACATCTTCTCATGGTCTCTGTGCACTCTGAATTTACAAAGGGGTTTAAAGCCTTAAAGAGTAGCATTTCTTGCCATTATCAGTAGCCCAAAAAAGTGCCATGATGGAGATTTTTGTGGCAGGAAAACAACATAAATGTTTTACATTGAAAATATTCTTGAATAAGAGCTGTTACATATTGCTAGACATTGTACAGATATTAATATTAGTTTTGAAACTGGTATTTTATACTGCACTCTGAATGTAGTCCAGATTAATGTGATTTTAGATGTTTTAAATGTTTATGCCAGATAACTGCTTCCCGTCCTTCCTCAACCCTCTCCTGACGTGAAGGACTGAGGTCCTTTCGTGGGAGAGCATTCTCTAAATCTGTCATATATTGTCTCTCCCCCTCTGTCTCCTTCACTATCCCTTGTCTCCACAACATCTTTGCTTTCCTAGTTGAAAGTTGTACTATCAAAACTGTGGAAAGTAGTAGCAGGAAAAGGCAAAACTCTGTCGGTGCTCTATTTTGAGATAATCTGATGTAATAATAGTAAATCAATTTGGTTCTCAGCAGGACAATTGGAAAAGGATGTAAAAGCAGCTGCTGAGCTCTCAAAAAAGTTCGAGCAACTGCTTTCTTACAAATACTACAGAGAACCTAGTCTAGGTTCTCAATTCTTAAAAGCAAAATACTCACAGAACATGGGGTGAGGCCAGACTGCAGGCTCTGCTGTAGTTCCTTCTAGAGAAGAGACTGGAACTAGAGACTGTTAGAGAAATGTGTGTTGTGAGAGTTACTTATGGGTCTGTTTGTCTTTTATAATTTCCCTTTGGTCTTTCTGTACAGGGTTCATCCAAAGAACTCAAGTAATGCAACTGTGAGAAGGCCTGGAACTAGAACACTTGTTTTTCGCAATCACCAGCTAAAAATGGTAATAATATTAACAAGTGGCTTTAATAGACACACTTTTTACTGTGCTGAGTATGTATGTTAATGTTGACATTTTCTTCTTGCATGTTAGATAGTTCTAATGACCTTCCTTCATGAGATTGTGTCTCACTGTGAGCTAGGCTGCCATGCTGGAAGCTGCACCCCATCCCTTCTCCATTATCAGTCCTTCAACATGTTCCCCCAGTCCAGCACTATCTACTCTCACAGCCTTCCCTTCTCCACCCTTTATTTACACTCCAGCCTCAAGAGCCTTAAGTAATTATTCTCCCCCTGGAACCCTTGTAACTAAATACAGGGTTAGGGATCAGAGTGATAATATTTTTGTGATGTTTCCCCAAAGAGTGGCATAGCAGGGAGAGAAGGAAATCTCAGGATGTCTGTGCCATTTTCTCCTACAGTGGCAGAGTTGGGAGAACTGACCTGAGTGTGACTCCTGGCCTTTCGTGAGTGTGAAGCGTTGCCTGCAACCATGTGCAAAGGAGGAAAACTGATGGAAACTTATGCTGTAGGGTTTATTGGATTCATTGCCCTTAAGAAATGCATATGAGATTTTCATGCTAACATTTTGCAGTGCTGTCCAGTCTGGAGGTCCCATAACTAATTGCCTTTTTGTGATGGGAGAGGAGAAATTCTGCCACATCCAGTCATTTCTTTGAAAGTGTGTAAAAAGCATGTTTGGGATTTGGCTCAGCAACTTACAGTTCTGGTGAAATTGTTGGGACTTAAGCACTTATTTACATGTCTTATTGACTGGGGGACTCTTTCCTGGTTGTTTGAAGGATAATTTGAAATTAAGGTAAACGTTGCATTACAGTAAATGTATTAACTTCTCAAATTCAGCCACAGCTATGCATTATAGTAGGTTTGAAACTTCAGCCTTGGAGTTCTAAAAGCCACTTGCTGTGCCCTCTTGGCCAAGAGTTGCATACAGCAACAACACATCACAGCCTTTTCATTTGATACACAGGTGCACAGTGCCAGCTCAGATGAAGATGATAGTTCTCAGATTCATCAGTCAAGGAAAACAAAACTAACCAGTGGAACAAAGAAAGGAAAAGAAAGTAGGTTTGCAGAGCTCTACGTACTGCATGCTTTGTACAGTTATGTCCCATCAGGTGATAGACTTCGGTGTAGATGGTTTGGGCAGGCCTGTTCTTAGAGTAGAACTATATTGTCAGTAGATGCTGAGACATGCTGAACTGTCCCAACAGCAGCTTCTCAAATACAGTGCAATTGTGGGAAAGTCAGTCTTGCAGATCTTGCTGTGTCACACCCAGTACCGGTTGCAGCCAACAAAAATTGAACAGGATATAATGCTCAGGTGGGAGGACCTCAGGCTGGAGGGGGGCAGTGTGAAACTGATGCTGTTTGCACATGCATCTTGCTTCTGTCTTAATTACAGTTTGTGATTCTCTTGGGAGTTAAGATGGAGAATGATAAAAAATGCTATGTGGAAGAAATCAGTCTGGAGTGAGATTTGAGAAGAGTTGAGACACTAGGTCACTCACAGGCACCTTGAGCAAGTGCTTAAGGCACCACAGCAGGAAGCAGTCATTTGTGGGAGGATTGATGAGAGACATGGAAAAGTTGTGTTATAGACTTGTAAACAGCAAGGAAGCTGCTTAGATTTTGGAGGATGTGGGAAAGAGTGGGTGGGTAAGAGTTCAGGGCCAAACAAGGGAAAGGTTTTGGCCTTAAACTGGTGTTGAGAAATAACGTACATGTCCATTGACAGAATCCACCCAGCAGCAGAAGGAAGAACATCTGATGAAAATTGGAAAGACTGACTCTGCTGGTGTGGACAGTGCAGGATGCAAAAGAAAGAGTCTGTCACTACAGGGTGTTCATTGTGGCAAGTCAGGTGTGCTGGATGACACCTGTATCGTGAGGCCATCTAACAATGCACCCCTAAAAGCTGACTGCAAAAAGGAAAATAGCAGGCAGCCAAAACAAGATGCACTTTGTGAGGAGGCTGATGGCGATGGGATGCTTCCCAAGAATGCAAATGAAGAAAATATTTATGTACTGGATGCCACAAAAGAAGGAAATGTGGGTCGTTTTCTAAATGTGAGTACTAAGTTGCATGGGTTCTCTTCGTTGTCTCTGCAAATACATCATTTACTTACTTAAGCTTAAACTAGAAAGGTTTTGCATATAAACAGTATGTGTGGTAGGTGCATGACGAGAGGCACATGTGGTGCTCCCTGCAGTCACAGGTGGCAGGACAGTAGGTTGGGTCACACTGGCTGTTCGTGCCTCCATAAGCTGATACATGCTATGTACCAGCTGCAGTTTTTGGCACCACTGGGTTCCTGAGAAACGTATTCCCCAGTAATGAGTGACAGCTTTTTCCTGATGGCCTTTCTTGGGGGTTCAGAGAGCAAATAGCACATTTTGTTGAGCCACCTGCCTTCTCCCAGCCTTGTTTATTTCTTCCCCAGCCATTGTAAATTCTAGTTTGTGCTGGTTTAGGACAGGTGTTGTGTTACTGTACAAAACTTCCCTACTGTCCAATCACAGGTTCAGAAAGTGGTGTGTCATACTGTGTACATGTCTGCTAAATAAGTCTCTCAATTTTGACTTGCCAAGAAATAAATAGCAATGAATTGCCAAGTACATCCAGCTAAGACAAATGATTCATAGACACATCTGCAGGTACTCTGCAAATAATTTATTTCTCTTCATTGGCATGATTATGTCTTACAGCAAAGCACTTGCATATGTTTAAGCTGTTCTTCCTTGCAGAGGTAATATGGTGTTAATGTTAGTAGCGCATCTTACAGAAACCTTTCTTCAGCACCCGTGAGCATATGTTCTGCGTGCACCTGAGTGACCTTTCACGTCCTGTACTTGGTCAACACACAGTCATTTAATCCAGTGCTTGCTCCCTAGCACTGCTGCCCTGGCAATGGCTTTGGGTAATAAACATTCCGTGGGGGCTGGAGAAGGGAAGGAGGAAAGTACCTTTACTAGTGACAGATAGTGACACAAAATAGTTTTTTCAGCCAACGATGCGGTGTTGGACTGCTTCTAATTCAGATTTTCTGTTTTACAGCACAGCTGCTGCCCAAATCTCTTTGCACAAAGTGTGTTTGTAGAAACTCACAACAGAAGTTTTCCATGGGTGGCATTCTTCACAAACAGGTGAATTTCTGGAATTTTAATGTTGTTCATTCAAGGCACTAGAGGAAAAAAGCAGTGCTTAGTTATTAGGACATAATTACACTGAGGGATGGGGCAGATCCTTAGATTATGAAAGCACAAAACTACCTTCTTATTGGTGACTTCTTATTGTGCACTAAAGACAGAAGAAATAGAGCTTGTTGATTATCACTAATGAGTTTTTCTTCGGTTTTGCACTGAAATGTAAAGTAGGGAAGCTTAATTTTGATGTGTCCACTTCAGTGATAACCATCTTCAGTGGAGAAATAGGTTTAATGGTCATTTGGAAAGCCACGATTCACTCATCCCACTGTTGTGTCTCAAGGAATGGCCACCAGATCTGGGTCCCATAGGGCAGGATTGAACCCCACAGGATATTAAGGTTGGGATACTTTGTGGGCCAAACAAGCTGGCTTCAGTCCTTTTCCTCACAGCTGTCAAGACAAGCAGGACTTTTTGCGGCCCGGCATATACTGGGGACGTGACAGTAGGATACTCAGAGGTGAAAATTGGTTCTGAAAGTAAAAGATGCAGATATTTCCTTAGTGTCTAACAGAAAGGGAGGTACAGAGAGCTGGTGCCAGTGAGACACAAGATGGCAGCAGCTAAACCCAGGAGAGGAAAGCTTAATTGTATGAACGATATTAGCTGATGTGCATGCCAGCAGTAGTACTAGGTGAGAACAGAATAGAGAGGAGAGACTTTGTTCTGACAAACCAGTTCCAGGGAACATTGATCTTCTGTGGAGCGTTGCAACTCTGCTCCGTACTGACACAGATGCTATGGATTGCTCTGTGAGGTTTCCAAGAACTGTGAAGACAATGTTTTGAAATATGTAAATAAAAAAAGATTTTGTTTTAGCTAGAGTCTTTCTTGCTCAGGTACTCAGTAAAGAAGTGTAGTGGGGACTGAGGCCAGTAGTGAGAGGTAATAGAGACCAGCAAAGACACTTAGGGAAGAAGATTGTTGAAGGAGAGTTCCCCTCACTGGCTCTTCCATTTTCTGGGCATCACCCTTTTACAACTTTTCTAAATTAAGGACTTCATCTGGATCATTGAGCTTAACTGTGTGCCTTCCATGAACTTACCCAGTCACCTTTTTATTTGTTTTACATGTCTGGCCTCTAGAACATCTCAAGTCAGCAAGTCCCAGGCTGCAGTTATGTGCTGTATGAAAACTCCTCATTGTTTGTTGTCAGTCTGCTGCCTGGGAATTCACTGGATGTTCCTTATATCATATCCAGTGAGAAACATCAGAGAATTACTATCTTCATTACAGTATTCATATTTTATTACATTTTCTGTCAGTTGTCCCTCAGCATCTTAGTCTCGGTATTTAGTTTGGCATTCATTTTGGACAATGATTTTCCTACCTTAGACATTTCTTCTGTTGTACTGTCAGAGCAGCTGGTTCATGAGGAGCATGTGTTTAATTCTGAGTCTTGGGCTTTGTGCACATAGTGCAATTGCATTAAAATGTAGCTTGTCAGACCAAAGATGACAGTCTTCAACAACTTACCTAGAGATCTGTTCGAACTTCAGTGATGCACTCTACATAGGAAAAATAACAAAACCATGTTACTCATTTAGATGTATCACTTATGTGGTTTTCCTTTCTTTTCTTTGTTTTGTTTTGCTTTTTGTTTTGGGGGTTGGTTTGTTTGGTTGGGGGGGGGGGGGTTTGGTTTTTTGTTTTGGTTTTGGTTTTTTGTTTGGTTGATTTTGGTTTCGGTGGGGTTTTCTGTTTGACTTTTGTTTCCCAGAACTTCCCTCTAAGTTAGAGCACATTGTTTAGACTCCAACCCTATTTGCAATCTCCATAGTTTTGGTAGGCAAAGCAGCACGAGTGTGCCAGAAACTCCCTGTATCTCTTGTTTCTCTCCCAACAAGCTGCCTGTGTGATGCTCCCTGCCCCCTACAATTTTTGGGTTTGCATGTGTGTTGTTGGTGACAAATTGTAAGCACAGCACTGCTTCACTTAGTTCAAACAAATTGACTGTTTTATTTCTTAGACATGTGAAAGCGGGAACTGAACTCACATGGGATTATGGCTATGAAGCTGGAAGCATGCCAGAGACAGAGATTTCCTGTCAGTGTGGAGTTCAGAAGTGCAGGAAAAAAACCTTATAGGCAAAGCTTTCCTACTGTCAACACATCTTGTACCTGGGGATTTATATGCTGGAAGGGATGACTACTCAGCAAACAGCCTTCAAGTCCGTGGTGCTAATCGCATTCAACTAAAATGCCTTTCACCTGATGCTTTTTTTAAATATACCTTTAAATGTCACTTTTGTAATTTACAGAATTAGAACTGTTTGTCCTAAGAACAGGCATCAAACTTTTCCTAGATAATTTCCGTTCTCGTGGTCTTCCTCCTCCCTGCTTCTAATCCGCAAGCAAAGTTCACAGTGCACTGGAAGAATTCCTCCTCCATGCTATCTGCAGCAGAGACACAACTGATGAGAGCAACAGTTCTTGGTGCTTTCTGTGCTCCTCCACAGGGCTGAGTTAGCAAAACTCAGGTTTCTGAAACTCATTATGAATGCAAGGCTGCCTGTCCGGGCCCTAGGAGTTGTTAAAATACACCTGAGCCTGATGGATCCAGTGGGACAGATAGTCCTGAACAGAGATGGAATTAGACAGAACAGTTCTGCAGAGCTGTGTTTGTGCTACAAAGTGAGCTGGACAAGTCCTGCTGCAGCAGGAGAAGAGTGACTGGGTTTTGTTGGATTGCACCTCTCTCCACGTTTGTGACACACAGAGAAATTCTTGAGAAATCCAATGTGCCTCATCTCAGTGCCGTACTGTATAGTGTGGGACAGGTGGGCCACAGAATTCCTTACCACATGGTTTGTTGGTAAGAGAGAAACAAGCTACATTAGGAGACACAGAGTGCAGATGCAGGAGGTGGCTCTGAAATGGAGCAAGGGATGCGTGTGCAGGTGTGTGGTTTTTGAATGTGTTGTAGCATTGGGCAAGCAAGGAGGTGTTGCAGATGAGCAATTTAGATGCTTGAAGAACCACTGCCAAAGGTTTCAAAAAACATGATTTTATTAAAAATGTTGTAAAAGTAAGACAACATAGTTTGATAGCAAAGTTCATTCTTTTACTGCAGAGGATATAATAATGATTTAAAGTTACCAATACAAAATCTAGTGCACTGTAATACAAAGCTATGTGTGATACCGGTCGCTTACCGGAGACCTGCAGTTGATCAGATGTCTCTCAGCCCCATGGAGTAACATTGAGAGGCATCCCAGCTCATGGGGAGATCACTGCCACACAGCCAGCTGGTTAGCATGAGAGCTCAAAAAAAGGCTCATTCAGGCTGTCATTTATGGAATAAAGTGGTTGGCTTGAAGTCAGATTACCTTTGTTGGAGAAGGTAAACATGAGAGTCTTGTACCTGCACTTTTCTTTGTTCCTTGATAAATGAGTCTTGGAAGAACCACCTGCTGTTCATGTGTTAATTGCATGGTTGGTATCCCAGATTCCAAGCCCATATGCCTCAGTGCTCACCATGTCACCCTGTTCCTGTGGGGGTTTTCAGAGAAATGGTTGGAACAAATTAAGGTCTTGGCCTGGTTATGTCCAAGCTTATACTGCAGAATGAAAGAGAAGCAGGAACCAGTTCTCAGCCCTGAGGCCAAGAGGCAATGGATGTCTTATGCCCACATGGCTTAGGGTTCTCTTTTAATTGGGTTGTCTCTGTGCTGTGTAACTGTGGACAAACATGGTATCTGTGGCCTTAAGTGGGTTTTTTTTTAGTCTGTTTTGGATGCTTCAAGCTTAAAATTCATGGGATTGTGCTGCAACACAGGATGCTCTTGAGTTTCTCAAGTCTCAGCATGCATGAGGAGTTTTCAGCATGTTAAAAGTGGACCTTTAACAGAGATAACAGACCTATGAACCATTCTGCTTACAATGAAACCTCAGCTCTTCTCTCCCATGGCTCTGTTTGAGAGTTTGACACATCCTTCAAGCAAACGTCTCCTCGGCTTTGGTCCCAGTCATCGCACTCTGGGTTTGCGTGGGCTTTCACCACCCATCTTCAGGGATAAAAGAGTGGGGTTACTGCAGTGTTGGTGCAGTACCTCTTCAGAGAGTCAGAAGCACCCACTCTTGCTCTCATCAGCCCTTCTGTCATTGCAGCCCCTGTGTTAGCTGAAGACAGCGCTCAGCTCACTTGCTTTTTGCTTCATTGAAGATCTGTCTCCATTCGGAGGGAATATGCCTTGGGATAACATCTTTCAGTGTTAACCAGAGACATACCAAAGTGTATGACAAACCCATGGGTAACCCAGGAGTGGTATTGGCCTTTTAAACAAGTGAAAATGCAGAAAACATCTGTGTCTGTGCTTGACTTGAATGTGGAAAAGATGGGAATGTTGTTAAAGCATTGGGGGGGGGGCAGGAGGTACATTTTACTGCTGTTGATTATATTTTACAGATCAGTGGTAGGAATTAATGATACTGGGCTGGTGAGGAAAAGCCCTGTATCTTGGTGCGGGAAAACAGACCTAGTGTTTCAAAAGATGCAGCACTTACTTGCTCCACGTGGTCTGCACCTATGGGAGAGCCTGCTGTGAGTGTAGATGTCACAGAAGGTGTGTGTATGAAACAGGGATTTTTGGCTAGCTAGGTTTATGAGGTCTGTCTCCAGGCTGGTGCTTCTTCATTCTCCTCCTCCAGGCCAGAAATCATAACCTATCCATGAGCAAAATCACCTTACAAGATGTGATTTCTGCCTGCTTCTGTAGTATTACTAGAACAGGTTCTGCTGAGGGAGTCCTGCAAGTATCCTCTGCAGGTAATGGCCACAGGAGTGCTCCCCTGAGCCCTCTCTCTGCTCTGTTGTCTGTTCCTCTGCTTGTCACAGCTCACAGATGGGGATGTTTCTGAACACAGCTCCTCATGTCGCCCATGCTTTAGCAGAGCAGTGTGTAAAAGCACCAAGCACAAGCACTGATGGAAAAACAGGTGAAGATACTCCAAGTGAAGTATTCAAAAGCACCTGTGGAATGACACATTTGGGACTTCTCATCAGCCTGTTGTGGGTATCAAAAAAGAAGAGTGCCTGATGGGAATTAGTTGCATTGAGATATGAATCACAGCTCTCGAGTGAGCAGGACAGTAAGCAAGACAGTCCCAATGGAGGGACAGCAGGGATGTGAGGATTTATAAGGGCCCCATGGAAATTAATATGAGCGCCCAAGACAAGCATACAAATGCAAAGACAGCTGAAGATCACTTACGGCATAGGTATAAAAGAAACTGGACTGGAGCATGTTAACTGATTTTTTTTTTTTTTTTTTGCCAAAAATCTCACTGAGCACCAATTTCCAGCTCTATGTATTTCAGCAGAACTATATGGCTCGGTAGCGCAACAGTTGGAGGAAGAGATCACAAAGGTTTTGGACTTGATTTTCCTCTACAAAAAAAGTTTTCCTGTGTTGAAGAACAGATTTCTGTTTGGAAAATTTTACTAGTTTAAGATTTATGCACCTGTGGATCCATGAATCACGTTGACTCATTTGAGTATCATCTAGGTAATAGATCTGGGAATTGGAATTGTGTAGCAGCATTTGGCTAATAGATATAATCTAATTCCAAGCCTGGACACAGGGATCTTAGCTCTGATGTGCTGCATCTGGGCAGGTGCAAAGGGATTTTGGAAACCAGCTGGAATGATGCCAAAAGTGCTGAAAAGCCAAAGCTGATCTAGATGGTAAAGGGAACTGATCTTAAAAGCTCTATTTTGTGTTTGGTGTGGCCTCCTGATGAGCCAGAACACGCCTGTTAATGTGGCTGGTGAGCTCACTGGGGGAGGTTCAATAAGATCAAGTGCCAGGTCCTGCTCTTGGGTCACAACAACCCCATGCAGCACTACAGGCTGGGGGAAGAGTGGCTGCAAAGTGACCCAGCAGCAAAGGACCTGGGCGTGCTGGTCAACAGCAGCTGAACATGAGCCAGAGTGATAATGCAGAAGACTCCACAACTCAATAAAGTTGTAAAGTAGGTATATTTTTCCAGTGCTGTGACACACGGGAGAATAATTTCTCCAAATCCATGCGTGCCGTTAGTGGCACTCAGCTTGGTATGTATCTGGTTACAAGTTACATATGCATTAGATCACACAATACGCCTATTCATTGTCTGTCCCCGCTTCATATTATAATTAAATCAAAAGTTATTAGCATTTGTGAAAAACGAGGTTCACTCTCCTGTTAGGATTGAAAAGTTTAATAAAGGACAATAAGGGACAAAGATAATAAAGCAAAATTCACAGTGCTGGGTGCTTTGGTGCTCAGCCAAGAAGCACACCTGCTATCCTGGAGATTCCCTTTACATACACATCGACTTATTACATATTCATAAACAATTATACATATTCAAAACCCCTTCCTGGAATAGTTCAAAATGGAATGTAGTTTTCCCGTCTTGCTGGTAGTTCTGGGAACCAGCAGATCGCTGTGGGGATAAGCTTTTTGGCGATGCATATTCAAACCCTTTCCAGGACAGCTAATGTAGGTCTCCCATCTCGCCGTAGTCGTCGGAACCAGCAGATCGCTGTGGCGATAAGTCTTTTGGCGACGCATATTATCTTGTCTGTTGCTGATTTGCCGTAGCAGGAGTCCAAGCAAATGGTTCATAAGCATAGCTATTTCTAAGTTTTTGGTTGAATGAAAAAAGTATTGAAAAACCGCATCTTCACAACAAAGCTACCTTATGTAGCATCTATTTGGTAATAAAGCTATTTTATATATAATATCTATTTGTGACAAAGCCACTGCTACAAAAGCTACTTTTAACATCACTTATTTTAACATTTGCAGAAAGCCAATATTATAGCATCTATTTATCACAGCATTCCACTACAGTTGCACACTGCCACTCAGTGATGAAGTAAGGTCTTCCTCAGATGAAGTAAGTGGTCTTTTCAAGTGGTCTTCCTCAGATTAACTTCTTACCTTTCCTCCTTGCACATGCTCTCTAAGTTTCTAGTCCAAGTCCGAATCTCAGAGCCGGTTCGAGCTGGTTTCAGGATCCGAAAACAGGATCTTTAGTCCCGGTTTCCTTTCCGTATCAATGGCCATACATCCTTTCCTTTCTGCTGGGCAAGCATAGTAAGTGTTGAGCAACCGGTATACCTTGTCTAGCAAGCATTGTCTAGCAGGATGTGCATTGTCTAGCAAGCAGCTGCAAAATTTTACCACAATTAGCAATTAACCCTTAAATCCTAAGTTCTCTGTATCAAGAGTGTGCCCAAGTGGCCAAGAAGGCCAACGGCATCCTGGCCTGTATCAGCAATGGTGTGGCCAGCAGGACCAGGGCAGTGATTGTGTCCGTGTACTCGACCCTGGTGAGGCCACACCTCAAATCCTGTGTTCAGTTTTTGGGCCCCTTAAATCAGGAAGGACATGGAGGTGTTGGAATGTGTCCAGAGAAGAGCAGCAGAGCTGGGGAAAGGGCAAGAGCACAAGTTCTATGCAGAACAGCTGAGGGAGCTGGCAGTGTTTACTCTGGAGAAAAGGATGCTCATGAGTGACCTTACCGCTCTGCACACCTCCCTGAAAGGAGGCTGTAGCCAGGGCGGGGTCGGCATCTTCCCCCTGGCAACAAGTGACAGGAAGCTGCACCAGGGAAGGTTTAGGTGGGACAGTAGTTCTGTGATTCTGTGAAAAGTGAACACAGGGCTAGGGAGGGATGTAGGATATCGCCTTTCCCATGGTGAAAGCCCTCGGGACACGGCTGCCGACGGCGGCGCGCAGTGCGTGGCACGGGAATCGAACCTGGGTACCGGGTCCGTGACCCGGGCACGCCCGAACGCGCGGGGAGGGCCCGGGCGCGCCTCCCTTATCACGTGACGGGCGCCGCAGCGGCGCGTCTTCCCCCAGGCGCGCGAGGGCCGCAGCCAATCAGCGCCGAGCGGCTGCGCGGAGCAGAGCACCGGCGGCCGCTACCGCGCATGCTCCGTGCTCCGGGCGGGCACGCTCACTTCCGCGCGGGAGAGTTGAGGGCGGGGGAGGGGGCAGAGGCAGTGACAGCTCGCGCGGGCCGGGCCGGGCCGC
>VZRV01009508.1:1465761-1570287 GCA_013398115.1 Falcunculus frontatus
GGGGGGGCGTGAGGCGGCACCGGGACCCCCGTGAGGGCGGCACCGGGGACCCGAGTAAGAATTGGGAAGAAATTCTTTACTTGTGAGAGTGATGAGGCACCGGCACGGGTTCCCCAGAAAAGCTGTGAATGTCTCATCTCTGGCGGTGTTCAAGGCCGGGTTGGATGGAGCAACCCGGTCTAGGGAAAGGTGCCCTGCCCACGGCTGGAGGGTTGGAACGAGATGGTCACAAGTGAAAGGTGATCAGAAAGACGGCTTTGTTTATTCTTGTTCCTTGCGAAATCTGGATGTGATTGTTTTGTAATGACTCGGGGAAAGTGGGGGGGGGGAGTGTAGGTCGTGTCTGACATCTCGATGTCCATGGTATCTCCAGCCGTGCTTCTTTCCCCACAAAGCATAAACATGAGGGACACGGTGAGTGTGGGGTAACAGGTGTGTGATTTCTTTCTTTCTTCCTACTTCCATAGATCCAATCCTACACTGCGCTGGAAGGAAGAGGAGAGCAGAGCAGGAGCTGGGGCAGTGGGTTTCAATAGCATGCTGGAAGTCAGGGGACTTGGGTTCTTTTCCTTACTCCTCTATGGATATACTAAGCTAGATTCTGTGCCGTAACCTCCTCCTTTGTAAAAGATGGATATTTACATGCAAGGATGCTTTCAGAGCTGGGTCTGGAGAGAGAGTACTTTGGCAAACTGGTAATGTTTCAGCAGGATTGCTGAATTTGAAAGTGGTGCCGGCCCTGTGCTCTTGTCAGCGCTGTTGTTGTCCCTTTTTACTTTCTGTTTCCTTTCCCGTTTTCATCCCTTTAGTCACTGTTTCGAAAAAAAAAAAAACCAAAAACAAAAGCCCTGCTTCTAGGAAATGGCACATGTACCGGAGAAGCGGCCAGGTGTGACTGTTCCTTTCTCTCAGCTGCCGCTCTGTCTTCTGTTTTGCAGCTTCATTTGTTCTGTCATGAGTGGAGGGCAGCAGAAGGGCCCCCAAACCTTATAGCTGAATTCACCCCTGGGTTCCCTGTGGTGGTGACAGTGGAAGTGAAGGGTTGCGGAAGGGCTTTGGGAGAGCAAGGGATTGACTATAAAACAGCAGGTGAAAATCCAGCATTGATAAGTGGAAGATGGTGGATGTGTCAGGGAAACAACCATAACGCTGATGGCCTCCCTACTATCTGATGTCACTTAAGAAAGAGGTCTGGGGAACTGTAATACTCTGTAATACTGGTCTAGTTGACAGGGTGGTGTTGGGTCATTGCTTGGACTTGATCTCAGAGGTCTTTCCCAACCTCATCGATTCTGTGACAAGTATGTGAGTCTCAGTGAAAGGCATCCCTTCTGGGGAGGGCAGGAGGACAAACCTGTGGATCTGTCCCTATGATTTCTGTGTCGAATTCTCACCCTCCAGTTAGGTACAAATCAGGATACTTCTGTACCTTCCATTGTTTGTGGTCACGTTGCATGGAATACCCTAGAAGCATAGTTGGTGCAAAACATTTCCTGGTAAGCAAGGGAAAGAACAAGACCACACAGCTCCCATACCGCCTCTCGTTCCTCCCCAAAGCCGTGACAGCACAAACCACCAGCCTTCCACCTGGTTTTGTTTGCTCTGATCACCATGGGCCCCATTGCGTGTTGAGCTTTGTGTTTTCTTCACTGCTTTGCGCTTCCAGCATAGTTCTATGGAAGTGTCAGCTCTGTGCTCAGATGCAGTCTAAAATGTGACTGGAATAGTAAGAATTATTAAGGAAAGAAGAAAATACAGAGTGACATTGCGACTTGGCAATGTAAATGGTAGCCCATCCTTTTGTAGGTGGGAGTGTAGCCGGAGGAGTAGAGAAGGGGACAGAAGGGATAAAAACTGCAGACCAGCTTCTGTACAAGGAAGAGCTAGATAGTTTCAGATTCATCGACTTGAAAAAGAGACAGCAGGAGAAACAGTAAAAAAGCAATGCTGTCATGAGTACTGCTGAAAGAGTGGAGTAAGGAATAAGGATTTCTTGCCTTTTCAGACAGATCCAAGGGTGTCAACTGGAATCCCTGAGTGGCAAGCTTAAGCCCTGCAAAAGCAAGGCATTGTTCAGATGAAATGTAATCAAACTGTGAAATTGGAAACCTGCCCTTAGCCTCTCCCTTCTTGCGTAGGAGCAGCCAGGCAGATCCATTGCCCCATTTAGCTCCGTATCCTCTTCCTGGTAGTACTCTGTAGCAGAAAGCTCGGGATGAGCACAGGCTCCTGTGGGGGTGTGTTAGGTTTGCATGGCCAGGCTTGGGTGGTGGTGGGGCTACAGGGGTGGCTTCTGTGAGAGCTGCCAGAAGCTTCCCCCACATCTGGCAGAGCCAATGCCAGCCAGCTCCAGGGCAGACTCCGCTGGCCAAGGTTGGGCCAACCAGGAATGTTAGTAAATGTGATAACACATTTAAGAAGGAAAGAAAAAAATGTTATTGGGCATATATAATTGTGGGCAGAGAGGAGTGGAGTGGAAATATGTGAGAGGAGCAACTCTGCAGGCACCCAGGACAGTGGAGAAGGAGAGGCAGGAGGTGCTCCAGGCACGGGAGCTGGAATTCCCCTGCAGCCCCTGGTACAGACCATGGTGAGGCCGCTGTGCCCCTGCAGCCCATGGAGGGACACAGGGATGCAGAGATCCATCTGCAGCCTGTGGAGGAGGTGGATGCCTGAGAGGAGGCTGTGACCCTGTGGGAGGCCTATGCTGGAGCAGGGTCTTGGCAGGGACCTGCAGATCCATGGAAAGAGGAGCCCACACTGGAGCAGGTCTCCTGGTAGGACTTGTGACCCTGGGTGAGACCCATATTGGAGCAGGCTGTGCCTGAAGGACTGCACCCCATGGGAGAGTGACCTGTGTTGGAGCAGTTCTTGGAGAACTGTTGTTCATGGGATGGACTCACGGAGAAGTTGGTGGAGGACTGTCTCCAGTGGGGGGGACCCCACACTGGAGCAGGGGAAGGACTCTCCTCCCTGAGCGTGGCAGGAACGAGTGATGGACTGACCATAACCCCCATTCCCCATCCCCCTGTGCCTTTTGGGGTAAGGAGGTGGAGTTTGGAAAGAAGGGAGGGATGAGGGCAAGGTGGTTTAAAATTTATTTTACTTCTAATTATTCTGCTCTGATTTTGTTAGTAATAAATACAGTTAATTATCCCCAAGCTGAGTCTGCTTTGTCCATGATGGTATTTGGTGAGAGATCTGTCCCTGTCCTTATCTTAACCCATGAACCCTTTATTATATTTTCTCTCCCCATCCAGTTGTGGAGGGGAGTGATAGAGTGGCTTTGGGGGGAGTGTCTGGCATGCAGCCAGGGTCAACCTACCACAGGGGGACAGGATATGGGGATAAAGGGGGCAGTAGGTGCAGGCTGGCTGCTTCTGCACAGAGGAATGGCCAAGAGCTGTACTTCTACTGCTTCAGGATTCCCACAAAGGTGCTGGAGTAACCCCAAGGCTGACCTTGACCGAGTGTCTTCTGTTCTCCATCAGCACCAGGATTTCTCCAGAGCCTGTAAGAACACCAGGGACTGTAGACTCCATCTTTAGCCCCTTGTTTACAAAATTCCTAGAGCTGGATCCTCTGACTGGGCCTGAGCAGGGCCCTATGTATCTGCATCGATTCCAGGTATTGCTTTGCTGCAGAGAGCTTTTCCTGTATTCTAGACCATTCAAACTCTGGCTTGTTCTGCTTTTTATTTTCTTTCTTTTCTATTCTAGTTCTAGTATGTCTTTGTGTTTCTCTTTGTTTCTATTGTATTTATTTATTGCTCAGGTTCTGAAACTGATATGATGGTCAGTGTATAGATGGGTATCGGAAATCAGTTTCTACTGTGCCTCGCTTACAAGGCATAGAAGGACAGAGGGGAAAAAACTCCAGCTATGTGCAAAGGCAAAGTGACTTGTGATTATAAGTAAATTGTCAGTAGTGTGAGCCAGAGGGAAGAAAACATAAAAAATCCTCTTCTACTCTGGTGGTGTTTTCACTTGGGGCTGTCCAGTCGGTTTATGCAAGGGAGATGGGAAGTAATGAAAACAGTTTGTTGAAAGCCGGAAAAAGGTTGCAAGATTTGCTGACCTATGAGATTTCCTGCCTGTTTTGTACTTGGGCCTTACTACCTCTTACTAGAATAATTTAACTTCAGGTCTTCCTATTTCTTGAAAGTAAACACAGATTTTTCTTCCCCCTTGTCATAGAGGAGTTTTTGCTGTCAGAGGTGACGTCTCCAGCAGAGGATAGTTTGGAGTATCACACCTTGTAGGAGTGGGAAGTTGTTGAAGATTTCTGCGGTGGACTTGCACAGAAAATACAGACAAAGTAAAACTTCTCCTACAAATGTTGTGGGGTGATGCTCTAACCTGCTGGTGGGGGATGTGCATAAAGGCTTGTCCAGAAACACTTAAGACTGTTTTTGTGAAATAAGTAGCTGGCCTCAAAATTTTGCAGCTGCTGGATAAAGACTGTGTGAAGAAGAACAATTAAGACTTGAGTGGATGTGGCCAGAAAAAGATAACAGGTGTCCCTGGGGCAGTTCCTAGGGCTCAGGGAAAATTCTCTCACTCCTGTTAGCGCTTCACCTTGTTGAGAGAGAATGTCTGAATCTCTCATTTATGATTTTTTCTTCTGCCCCGATTTACTTGCAGACCTCTCCACACTACTTTGCTACATCCTTCTTACAGTAAGAAATTAGTGTTTCTTGTTTTCTATGAACTCGTGGAAGGCACTGACAAAGCTTGGGGGCAGATGTTTTCCTGTCCTTTGTTGACTCGCAGACCCACACGTGGCTGCAGTAGGTTAAGAAAACACTGCTATGAGTGATTGCCCTTCTCCAAACAAAAGGAGTTTCACACCTTAGGGCATGAATTGCTGGGCTGCTCTTGGATCTGGTTTTGGAGCAGGTATTTCCAAGCAAGCTTGAAAACTCTTGTATTACCCCTTATGATTTGTTAGTGAGTTTCCAAGAGGAGATAAACCACTCTTTCTCCTGCTCTGATTGCTGGAGCTCCTGGGATCTGGTCTCCATCCCATTGCTGTGCCGAGAGTGGGCTTTCCCTATTCTATTGGTAGTTGTTACTGGAGGAGCAAAGCACCAGGGGTCAGGGGATGTAGGTGAAGGAGCAGTCAGAGGGCAGGTGTTGGCAGGCTCTGCTTTCCTCTGTTCTGCTTGGCCTATGGAAGTTGTCAATTGTTTTGTGTTTTGTCCCAGTTTTCCTGCTCTAGGTGCTTTCTGAATAATGGCGAAGATGGTGAGAAGAACGTGTGCATTTTGTTCGGAAGGGGAGGCTGGCTCTGTAATGTATATAGCCACAGAGAGAGATATTGCAGCTCATCAGGATTGTCTGGTGAGTGCCTTTAGCTGGTCGATACCAAAGAGAAATGGAGAAGGGCTAAGGGGGAAGTTTCCACTGCTTGTCTATTTTTGATTTTGCAATGATGTCTGGATTGAAAGGCCGGTTACTCAAACCAGCATATTTATATTAGATTGAAAAGCTGTGAAAAGCAACAAGACTTGGCCAGGATTTTGGAGTGGGAGAGGATGTGTCTGCACAGCTGGAGCTGTTGATTTGTGGTGTTTTCATGCATGTCTATTGCTGATGAGTGGTCCTAGAAACACTTGAAAACACCACAAAGACCACTTACAGTCTAGCAATAGGAATAGGTCTTCTTGAGACACTAAACTGGATGACGATTGTCAGACCACAGAAAGTTGTGTACTTAAACCTTTGCAGGAAAATATCCGTATCACTTGATATATGATGGTTAAAAAACTTTCCAGTCTGTGCCTTATTTAAAATAAGGAATAAAAATATCAGAAGTTGGTTATATAAAAATATCTGTGAAGCTCTAAGCGTGTTGCGATCCTTCTACTCTTCTTGCCTCCCTTTTATTCTGGAATCTTGGTAGAGCTGGTTCTTGGTGTGCAGAATCAATTACAGTTGTTGTATTCTCCCTTCAGTGGAGGGAGAATACAGCTAAGGGCTGTTTAGTGCAGGAGATTGCTGCTGGAACAGCTTTCTGGCTGTCAGTCCCAGCCTTCTTGTTCTCACAGTTGTTGTGTCTACATCTTTATTTTTCTGATACCTTTTTTGGTTGGTTATTTTTTATCAGAATGTTTCACAAACATTTGATACCTCTTTTACAGCATTACTTGAATGTTTTGTTTGAAACAGGTTTTATTAGGGCTTTAATGTTTCTCCAATGTTAAAACTTTTTTTTTTCTCTCTCTGTTTTAGTTCTCTTATCTTCTTTCTCCTTTCTTTCTCCTCCCAACAACTTTACTCATTTCTCTGCCTTAGGCTTCTTTGCACTATTTGGTTTTTTTTGCAGTCAGCTATCACCTTCTGAGCAGACAGACTGTGCCTGCCAGTTGATGAAAGGGTAGCTCCCTTTTGTTTGGAATTAGCTACATATAATGCTTAGGAAATAATTGCCAAGAACTTCCCCTTCCTCACTCATTGTCATGGCTCAGCAGTTCTATGGGAATTAAAGTGGCCTGAGTGTGCATGTGTACATTTTTTTGTGGGTTTCTCCCGTTATGTGTCCAATGTTTCTGTTTTTCTCCTGCAGTCAACTGTTGTCAGCATTGGACTGTATGGAAATCTTATTACAGAGAAATGTTGCATGCAGCTGTAGGTCTGAAAAACTGAGCACATAACAAGATATCCAGAGTGTGGAGGTCTTGAGAAGAGCTTCTCATCCTTACTCTGGGCACCCTGGAATTTCAGATTTTCTTTGTTCATGTTTTTAACAAGTTAACTTTCTTACCTTACTATCTTTTCTTAGTTCATCTTCAGGTTATGTGAAATCTCCTATGTGGAAGGAGAAACTCCTTTTGACTGCAGAAATGTTTAAGCGCAGCTGCTTGTTCAGTGTAGGTGAAACCTCATAAAAAACACGGAGAAAAATCAACCTCCTTAGGTAGGGCAAGTGCAAGAAGAAAAGATATATACCTTGTCTCTTTTCTGCGCTGGTGACTGAGTCATTCTTATTTCTTGAAATCTTCTCTTTTGTCTTTAGTTATTTTCCTCAGGATTCGTGGAATCTGAAGATCATAACCCAGAAAATCTGGGAATAAGGTTTGATGTGGCATCCGTGTTAAAAGAGCTCAGGAGAGGAAAGCGGCTGGTAAGGAAGTGTTTCTGAATCCCTGTCTCATAGAATTCAAGGTTGTCTGGCCTGTTCTGTGCTTTAAAAAAACAATATATTAAAGTAGCTAGTCCTTTTGATCTAGTAAGATTAGGAGTTTACAGGTTTAGTGTTGGAGTCATTGATTTGACGTGATTTGGTGAAATTTAGTTCATTCTGTATTAAAATGCGGGTGGGGTTTTTTCTGGCCTTTATGTCCTTAGTCGAAGTTTCCTGAGACTTTGGTAAAGAACTAAGCCAGTGCCTGAAACAAAAGAATGCAATCCACAATCGTAAAGGGAAACACCTTCTGAGTTTAGCAGAAATAAGGTTATTTATATGAGGGAGTTTTTTAATTGCCTTTGTCTTCAGCTGCCCTCCTCCCCTACATCCTGGGTGGAACTCTTTTCATTATGAAGTTAGCCTAGAAAACATAAATACAAACATTAATACCAATTAATGTTGAAATAACTTGGGAAAGTTGCTCAGTGCCCTCACGTGGCTCTTTGCCTCATTTTACAAATTTGTCAGTATGAAATAGAGGTAAGGTAGCAAAAAGGTGGCTGAAATAATGACCGGGGTAGGAGTTTGCAGGAGTGAACTTGCCTGATGAATTACACAGAGGTGACTTTCAATGGAATACTGGATTTTCCCACAGAGGATGGCATTTGCCCTGTCTGGCAGGATTTGGAGTAGCTGCCTGTGATGTTTACCTGGTGAACCCCTTCCTGTTGTAGGTGTGCAACTTCTGCCGCAAGAAGGGGGCCACGGTGGGCTGTGAGGAGCGCGCGTGCCGCAGGAGCTACCACTTCTTCTGCGCACTCTGCGACGACGCGGCCGTGGAGACCGACCAAGTCAATGGCGTCTACCGGTACCTCACTGAGTGTCTTTTGGCTGTCACTGCCAGCACCTGCGGGGTGTCAGCAACAGGGACTTCACTGCGTGGGGTTTAAAGGGTTTCTAGGGAAGGAAATAAGTTCTCCTCTCTTAAAGTGGTGCTTGATCCTCTGTGGGAGAAACGTTTTCATCTCACAGGAAAACTTCACTGCAGTGGGAGGGAATCTATTTAGTGTTTGAACCTGTAACATACCTGAAAGATCACTAGGCCAAAACTGAGAAAGTCAGTCCTTACTGGCTCTCTAGCTAATCTTCAAGGACCAAGACTCCTACTAATGTCACTCAAATTCTAAATTTTTTTGTTGATTCAGAAGCTCCAGTAAATGTGGTCTGAGCACAGAGCAGGTTATAGCACTTCTAGGTCTGCTCACATTAGGCAAATTCAGGTAATTTTCCCTCCCTGTGCTAGCAAAGAACTTTGATTCCCACCAAAGACCTTGTATTTTAAGTATGTTGCTAGCATTAACACAATTAAATGGGTTCTAAGTAAATTTTCTGTCTTGATCATGCTAGTCGTGGTGTCCACTGCCCTTGGGCTGCCTGCATTGCCATTGACAGATGGAACAAATTGTTTGGAGGGTTCAGATGAAGGGATTGAAAATTTGGGCTTCAGGGACATTTTGAAGTGCTGAAGTTATAGTAGAGTCTGAGGTGCATAAAAGCCCTGATGGTCATTTCTATGCAAGGCCAGAGAGATCACAGGTCATTTTAGTCTTAGATTAATTTGGGGATCATCTAATCACTACTTATTTCAGAAAGGGGTGGGCTAGTGCAGTCCTTAGTTGCAGTGGAAGATGGGTTCTTTTGTGTCAAGACACTTTCACTCCTGGCTGGTTCACGGGGCTCTCTGTCTAAAGTGAATACGTCTGTGCAAGGCTGTGAGCCCAGCTGTACGGAAAGGATGGGATGTTTAGTGGATGCTTGTAAAATCTGTGAATCTGCAAAGCTCATGAAAGAGCGTAGCTGGGAAGATGGAAACTTTCTGTGATCACAGAATAAATGGCTTTCATCTTATAGCTTTAGAAAGGATAACTAAGGCTCAAGAAGACTGAACAAAAGATATTGAAGAACAAGTGGGACTGACAGCAGTCTAGATACAAACTGGTAAAGAAGTGCTTGCATATACAGTTTGCTTTGATGGCTTTTTGGAGCTGGTGACCTTGGAGGTTTGGAAGAGGGACTCTTAAAAATGCCTTGTTTTAAGTCACTGTATGACACTCATAGCCTAGGAAACTAGGCTATAGCAACCTGTGTGGAAGAGCTGGGAAAGTACTGGATAAGATATAGGTAGTAGGACAGGTTTCAAGGATTTGAACCTAAAGACTTTAGAACAGTAGCAGTGGCATAAATAAAGCACAAAAATTGTAGCTGGCTGAAATTATTGGAGAGTAGACTTGAAAAACAGTGGATGTGGACTGATGGCCCGTGCACTTTTTCATGGTGAAATACAACATACTGGAAAGAGAGAATTCCTTTGAGAGAGGCAGAGCTGGTGTTTTTAAATTCTGAGTTGCCATCATTGTGATGATGAATAGTGATCATCAAAACAAATAGAGCAGAATAAAAACAGAAAGCATACGGTGCTGTGGAAGTGGCCAGTAAGAGCAGAGGTGGAGAAATAAGTGCAATTTGCACTGCTGTCTTGCAAAAAGGATAGTAGGGAAGTGCTTCTAAATAAAGTGGCCTGAGTAGGAAAATATATTGTCTGTTCTTTATAAGGTATTCTTGTGCTTAGGACGGGTTGTTTTTAACTGGAAAAGACTGGAATTAAAGGGAAGGAAAGAACAAAAAACATTCTCCAAAGGGCAGTATTAGAAAATCAGGGTGTAAATAAGGTGTCTCCATTACATAGCTTTCTGATTGCATTATTAGGCATACCTGAATCTGGTTTTTTGTGCATCAAGATGCATTTCATGCAAAAAAAAGTTCCTCATCAAGGAAACAGTCTGCATTTCTAAGAGCAGTGCTTCTATTTTTTGTTAAAATAAAAGAATGACAATAATTAGAAAATGTCCTAGTAAATGCAGTTCCCTTTAAAAATTGCAGCAGTCTTGGCAAATAGATTTGTAAGGAAGAGATGAACTAAGCCATGCTCCTGACAAGGCATTTTTGCTTAAAAAGTGATTTGGGATCCTTCTGTAAGAAAGGCATATTGTGAAAGCTGGTTCATGTTGTCTGCACGTTATTGTATCTAAAAAATAAGGAGTATTTTCAGATAAACTTGTTGCATTTTGCCTCTTCCAGGGAATTCACGTTGCTCTCCTAGAACCAGTGAAAATACTCCCATCTCACATATTACTGAAGTCTTTAAGTAACAAATGGACTGAGCAGCTTTAAGCTACTGATCTCACACAGGGTGCCCTACTTACTCAGGATTTTGGGGCTGTCCCCGAGCACAGGGCAAGGGGCGGGAGGGGCACAGAGATCTCCAGGCCAGCGAGTGCCTGGTGCTGGGCGTGGCGGCGCCGTGTGGCGCTGCCAGTGCATCCTGCAGGGCTGGGAAATGGAAGGTGACACTGAGCAGATGTGTCTGAGGAGGCTCCTGGCCTGTGTGGGGCAGGGTGAGGGGGCAGAGCCGCAGTGGCTGTGGTGGAGCAGTGTCGGTAGTGTGGCATTTCACCTTGGGAGCGTTAATCTCATTTCAGCGTCTCTGCCACAGTGGTGGCCACACCGCATGAAATGTGTCTGACTCGGGCTCTGAACAGTGGGCAGGCTCAGACAGAGAGAGCTGATGGAACTGGTCATTCACAGCTTCAGTGCTGAGAGTCCACTGAGGCTCTAAAAGTACAGATACAAAGTTGGGCATGCATGGGCCTTTATAGCAGGTGGTTTCTGAGGTGGGTAATGCTGAACAAAAATCTTGATTTTTTTTTTTTAAATTGTATTTCAGTTTATGTTCAGTGAAAAGAGGGGAAAATATCTGCTGAAATCAGTCAATATAACTGTTTGCATATTCATTAATACTTTTTCTCTTTTTCTTGAAATTGAACTTAAATTTTAGAGTGTTCTGCCCAAAACATGACCCAGGGAATAGGACCAATCACTATGGTGAGTTTCTTTAATTACTTCATTGATTTAATTTGTTTTAAAGGTTTGCATCCTACAGTCAGTAATTCATATGAACACGATAAATATTACCACCTTCATACTGAGTGGTGGATTTCTAATCTTGCAGGAGTGGTTTGGTTGAGATCCACATGTATACACAAAAATCAGTAAGGTTTTTTGAAGTAGGAAAAGTTTAAATTTAATCCTCCCCAAATCTCCCTTGAAAACTGACTTAAATGACCATGAACCCAATCCTTCATGGAATCATCCTTACTCTTCTTTGGGCAAGTAGGCCCAAGCAGCTTGTAAAATCCATGTGAGACAGGAGAGCCACACACGAGTTTGCACTAGATTAGCAAGGAGAGGGCTGTTACAGGATTGGATTTTGGGATTTTATCTGTAGTTATGCAGACATTCACATTAGCATCTTCTGTATTCACTGCAGTAGTTTTTAAAATAGGGCCTTTCATTCTGAAGGATCCCAAAGAGCTTTTTAGGTGTAATAAAAGGGTTATAAAACCCTGTTTAAGGATTGCTTCCTGAGCTACGGAAATGCAGCTTCATTTGGCAGTCCTGGTCCTTGCTGATTCAGAGGTATTTCAGAATCTCACTGAATTAACCAACCAAAGCTGGACTTTGTTAGCCTAGTGCATACAACTCTGCTCACAGTGAAGTGGGTCCTAGACTGGCCTTTGAAGTTCAGCTCAATTGCACTGTGAGCACATGTGCTGACGGTGTGCTCCCACTGAAGTCTCACAAATTTTGGCTAATCTTGACAGAGTCTCGCTTCACCCTGATGACACTTAAGAGGTGATTATTATTTAGGCTTTTAGTCATGAGGGCTGGGGCTTCTTAGCCTGACATACAGTCTGTTTAATATCTGATATTGCTGTGGTTCAATAACCACAGTAACATGCATCTTAGTTTACTTAGTAGCTTTGCTTTTACTTACCCATAGTTCTGAGTCCTGACCTTTCTTCCCTTTTCAAAATTAATTTGATTTCTGTGGCCTTATGGTTGTCAGTGTCTGTTGGGTCTGCCCAGGGTCCCAGGTAGTCTCCTGGGTGGTCTACACTGCCCAAGTACTAGACAGGGCCAGGATGGCTTTGTTTCCAGTATGGGATAATGTTAAGGCATTAGGTACAGCCCTCTAGACCACCTTGTCAATAAAAAGGTCTTAAATTGTATGAGGTTGAATCACAGAATGGTTTGGATTGGAAGGGACTTTGAAGATGATCTACTTTCAGCCTCCTTGCCCTGGGCAGGGACACCTTCCACTAGACCAGGTTGTCAAAGCCCCATTCATCCTGGCCTTGAACATTTCCAGAGATGGGGCATCCATAACTTCTCTGGACCTAGAGCATCACCACCCTCACAGTAAAGGATTTCTTCCTAATATCTAACCTAAGCCTGCTGTCTTTCAGTCTGCAACCATCTCCCTTTGTCCTGTCACTATGTGCTCTGATACAAAGTCATTTTCTGGCTTTCTTCTAGTCCCCTTTAGATACTGGATGGTTTTTGTGTCTTCAAATGCTGCATATAAAGTGTTCCCTGAAAAGAGAGTTTTCTCCTAGAGGAGTTCTTCCAGAGGCACTCAATTTAGAGACCTTCTGTTTATGGGGGGTAAATGGATTCTGCTGGCACTGTCTACCCTGCCTCCGGAACGAGCTTGTCTCGCCTCCTCAGAGTAGCTGTACCCTGGGAAGTGGAGAGCAACTGGGAGAGTTGGGTAAAAGACACTTGGTTCCCCAAGCCCAATGTCTCTTGCTTCTTAGCAGCTCTTGGATGCACACATGGCACTCGGAATAGCCAGGGGTATCAGCTGGTGAAGAGGCTGAGGTGGCAGGTGCTCTGTCTGCCCCGCTCCTGGGCCGCCTTGGGCAGGCAGGGGACACTGCAGGTGTCTGCAGCTCCCCACAGGGCAGGGACGAAGATGGGCTGGGATGGAAGTGCTGTGGCTACATAGTAGTTTGACTTCCAGGATCCAACTTGGATGAAGAGATGAAGTTGTTCCCCTGGAGCAGGCTGAGCCAGTGCTGGGTTGTGTGGGAGCAGGAGCTGCCTCTCCAGGCCTGTTTTCCCCAGTAGTTTGGCAAAAATGGGGTCAAGGAAGATCCCCTTGTTCTTGGTTCATACAATATTCTTGTGCTGAAATGTCAGGTCTCTGCTGTGTGATTGGAAGGGGATAAGGTGCCTTAGAGGCCAAGAACTCTCCTTGCAGCTCTGCAGCAAGGATGGGAGAGCAGCTTGGACTTTGAAACAGGCTCCAACCTCTGTTTAACTGGAAAAGTTGGATGTGAACAGAGTAAAGGCTGACAAGTGCAGGAGAGCAGCCAACACTGTGCAGGGCAGGAGGAGTTGGGCTGCTCTTCAGACTGTGTTTGTCTTGTATAAGGCATCCTTACAGCAAATATCAGGGAGAGCTCAGAAAATCCCATCATGTATCAAAAATATCATGCTGGTCAGCAAGGAACACTTTGTACCTACAGCAGTTGTCTCCCAGACTGCCCCAAATTAGGCCTTACAGGTTTATTTTGGTTGAAGTGAGAGACTGATTTCCTTTCAGGCCATGAAAAATGCAGATGTATGGCAGCAGTGCCCAAAGCCCAAACTTGTTTCCACAGCCTCCTTGTACAACAGTAGCTCCTCATTCCTCTTGATAGGATGATTTCTAACAGGAAAGGCCTTACTAAGTGCTGCCCAAAGGTTCTGGAATTAAACAGGGAAGGGGTCATATATAACCCCACTGTACTTTAAACATTCAGGTTTTGGTGAGTGGTTGAACTCTTCTCTGGCTTTCTCTAGTCCTGCCATGCCTTCCTTGCCAAAGCTATCCTTCTCTGCTGGTGATGCTGTAGCTGTTTCCAAAAGCTGCTGGTTATGATGCTGGCAAGAGTCTGGTGCATGCGGATGGAAAGAATGCAGTGAAAGCAGATAATTTTTCAGAGAGCTTGTACCACATCACTAAAAACACTTTGTAGCATAAATAATATTAAACTGACAAATCAAATGGCTTCTGGAGGTTTTCTGGGAGGGTCCTTATATTGATGAAAAACCTAATGTCATTTGTATGTCTTTGAGACATCTGAAATAATTCTTTACTTAGTCTTAGTTTTGAGGGTGTATTAACCTAAGCAAGAATTGTTTGGAAAAGAAGCCAAACAGTTTTTACCACCTAGAGGTAGTGCTGCTGCCAGAAGGAATAAGTTCACTGTGCCACAATTAAAAATCTACTGAGTTTAAAAGGTTGATACCCTAATGCTATAGTGATTTGCACTTTTTCCTAATGGTTGGTTCATGCTCGTAATTTTCTTAAATGGAAACAACATGAATTCTGCTGAAATGTCAGGTGTTTGGGGAAGCTGAAACATACTCTTGCCTTTCCACTCAAAGTGCCTCACTTCTGTAGCTTTTTGGGAAAAGAAGGAATTTGAATGATGTGTGATGGTCAGTGAGGTTGTCACTTTTGTGACTTTGTTGTTTCTTGATTCATAGAGGCAGCTAATAAGAAAAGAAGACGTACATTGACATCTCCCACCATCACAGAAGAAATGGTAATTCTGAATTTCAATAGTTCTAAAACTGGGGACCCACACCTGCTACAGCAAAGGACTTATTTATCAAAGTATTCTGGCAGTGTTTAGAAAGAGCCTTCCTCACAGAAGCAGTTTACTTGTCCTTTACAGCTGCCTTGTTTGGATCTTGCCATTCAGTCAAACCAAATCTGTTTGCACTTGGAGCTGCTGTAGGCAGAGCCAGCGCTGCCCTCGGGTAACACGGCACAAATGCAGCAGGAACCTCCAAACCAGGCTGGCTCAGTAGCTGTGATCTTGGCACAAACAGAAAGAGCTTCCCTTTGGGGCTCCTTTTCTTTGGAAGTGTTATACCCCCAGGTTTGCGTAGGGCTTCACATGGCTTCCACAAAAAACTGCTTTTGATGAGTCCCCTGGTTTTTTAAACCTTCACTTCCTTGTTTGTGAGCCTGTGCTCATGCTAAGTGTGGAGGACTTTCACTGCAGATCGGGCAGTTCTCAGCTCTGCTGGTGAAGGTGGCCTTCCCAAAGGTTTGGAGCTATCAAACAAACATCTTGCTGGTTGCAGGGGCAGTTGTTTTTCAGGCTGTTGTTAGAAAACCTGTAAACACAGCTTATTTCAAATTTTGCGATGATTCTCTTGGCTCTACAGAAGCATGCATCGGAATTCCCTTTGACATTTGGCAGGTTTGGGATTTCTCCTTTCTAGAGGAATTGGCATCCAGCTTTCCTTGGGGAAAAAAAATCTGCCTTTCCCAGGTTTTGAGATAAAAGGGAGGTCTTGAGAGCAGATGTGAATGATCTTTGCAGGTTTTATGTAGTAGTGTCATAAGGGGAGGGTATTTGTCTCCCAGAATTTCTCAGCTGTGAATACAAGTATAGTCCTGGTATTGTAACTGAGATTCATTTGAGCAGTTACCCACAGAATTGTTCTGTTTCTGCTGCTCTCCAATGGCAGCAATCTCAGAAATCAATACAAACACTATAAATAAAAAGCTGCGGGGCTCCAGGATTTATCATCGTGGTACAAATTGTTTACCATTGTGTAAGCAATGTATTTTCACACTGGTGGAGTCCTGGGACAGCTTCATAATTATTTGTAGTGCTATGGTATGACATGAAGAGGAGGGAATGGCTGCGTCCTGTCCAAAAGAAAATAAAAATACCCCCCCTTTACTCCCAAATCCTTTCTGTTACATCAGGTCTAGGGAATTAAACATCATTTGCCCTGGGAGTTCCCAGTAGGCATTTGTTAACTTCTCTGCTGTTTGCAAATGCAGTGATTAAGGATGGTGGTGTCCCAGGTGTTGGGCTTTTCTTAAAGTGTTTTTGCTTTGAAGCAGTTTTTGCTTCCATTTTCAAAATGGAATGTCTGGAGAGGAATGTTGCTAGCCATGCAGAGAAGCTGTATTCACAGAAATGTGGACTGCTTTTTATCTTTTTATCTGCTAAGACAGAAGTATGATAATGAAAATGGCAGTAAATGTCAGCATGATGTAAAAATACATTGTTTTGATTTTCTTACAGAGTACAGAAGAGACAGCAGAAGAAAACCATTTACGAATACTAAAAAGAAAAAACAAGAGGCATAAAGGTGAGACTCACTTTGATACCAGAAGGGTGAATTCGGTTTTTACTGTGCCTGTGAAACTTTTAGCAGAGAAGTATGCCTGCAAGCACTGCTTCTCCGGCAAGGGCAGTAGGAAGATAAGAAGATGATGTCTGGCTCAAGAATGCAGTGATAAATGGAACAAAGGACTGAATCTCTGAGAGCTTGGGTGAGATTTATGGTAATAGATATGTAATATGCATATAGGGAGCGTATATAAACAACACACTTAACGTAGAATCACGTGTCCACGTAAGGTTAGGAATATCCCCTGCTGGACCTTGGGCCTAAATAAAGGATGCCCTCTTTAACACAACTTCAGCATTAAGGAGCCTTATTCTGATATTCTGGACATTTGGTAACAACTTTATGGAGCAGCTAGGGGGTACTGTGATCTGTTACACTGAAGTGCAGAGGTTGGAGATGGCTGGTAGCGAATGCTGTGCTGCAAATGTATCTTCATGATTCTCCTGAGACGAGTGGCTCTCCAAGCTCTGGTGTGGCAGCAGAAGTCTGATTTGCAGAATGTGCAGGTTTTAATAACTGTGCAGCAAACAAATGCCTGTGGTTTGGCTGCGTTAAGATTTGCTGTGTGATGTGAGCTGGTGATTCAGATGGGAATGGCCCCACTCTGGCTGGCTGCTGCATTCAGCTCTGTCTCCTGCAGACAGGGGTGCCTCTGCCTGATGCCTCTCCTCTGTATCAGTACAGTTGAATTTAAAATGGAAACCGTGGAAAGGGTTAACAGAGGAGGCCCTCTGAGGAGGGGGCAGCACATCTTAGCTTTGGAAGCCTGGGTGTACACAGGGTGCTTAACACAATATAATGTTTTCCTGCATAAATATGGTATTACAACAGTGAGATGGATCACAGGACCTATCCTTCAGTGCTACAGTTTTCATATTACCCTGAAGCTCCTGCTGCAATCGCTTGTTGGGATTTTGCTGGCACTTGGAATGTGCTAGTGGTGATTATTCACTTCGCTATGGATATGCTTAGTATATGGGCATGGTATTGCAGATGGCTGCCTAGTGGCTTTTTCTGAATTTCACTACCACTGTAAAGAACAGGAAACCTGTAAAGAATCCTGAAATACTCGTAGAGAATCTTGTGTAAGTGAGATGGCATTTCTTTCCTCACAAATGTCTCTGGTAAAATGTAACATTGTTTTTAATGGAGACTAGCAGACTTGTGTCAAATAGCTCTTTGCTTTTGAACAGCCCATTGCATTGATCTTACTAAAACATAAAGCAGGTCACTGACTTGCTGCTCTGAGAAAAAGAAAAAATGGTTATTTCCCTATCAATCCAAATCTGGAAAAGTAGGTATATAAAATGGGCTGTAATAAAAAAGTTTCGTTGCCTGGATCACTAGGGGTAAAAGTAGCCTCAATTTTTACCAAATCTAATACTGATTAATTTATTGCACTGTTTTTAGTGCTTTAGCCTGCTCAGTCCATGGTGTGGTCCTAAGGATTGGCGGAAAGGCAAGCAAGACAAATCACTAGGGGGTATCACGAGGCTTTAGGAATGGCACATTTAGAGCTGTGGAGCTGTTTGCTTTTGATGAACGAAGCCAAATCTAGAGCTTAGGGAATTATGCACCCAGCACAGTGCTTACGTTTGCCTGGCTACTTTTTTGTACCCACTGAAAAGGGCTGTGTGGGTGGCTGGACGAGCCAGAGATTTGCAAAAGTATTTGTTACTGGAGGAAGGGCTTTGGCCAAACTTTTAGTTTCTGAAGAGAGGGAGCAAAGCCCACTTCACAGAACACTTCTATATGAGAATGCTTTTGTGTTTTAACAGTTCGAATAGACTTTGTTAGGAAGTGCAAACAAGCTGGGCTTCTGGATGACATATTTGAAGAAATGCTGGACACACTTCACCTGGCTCAGGAAAAACTGATGGATGACAACACTTCAGAAACAGGTATGTCCCCATGGCAGGTACTCTGCTGTCAGAGCGGAGGTGCAGATCTGAATCCTGGGCACTTGGCCCTGGGCCACCTTTCTGAGGAAACCGAGGTACTAAATAACTCAGTCCTGTCTTATTTCTGCAGCTGTGCAGGAGGTTGAGAATGACCTTCCCTTTTGAATGACCACTTAAAATGAAAGTTCCAAGGAACTTCTTTCTCAAAATTATGTAAGATCTGCCAACTTAGCATCTCTAGTGAGACCTTCTGACTTGAATTTTTGAAGCCACCTTTTACCCGTTGGCATAAGCTTAGGGAGGTTCAGTCCAGCCTCTTCTCCCAGGCACTGAAGAACAAAGATGTCCTGAAGAGAACCAGGTTTTATTTAGGTCATAAGTCTGTGTTGCTCTTGCAGCTTCACAGAGGGACCAGCTGTCTGTAAATATCAGCACTCTCTTCTGAGTGAAGATCCCTAAGTGTGTACATTTTAAGGCTTTAGATGATTTGTTACAACTGCACTGTCAGCTGTTAGTGGTCTGGGGTTTCTATGGGTTTATCAGCTTGTATGAAGTACTGTTCTTTTAAAGAATTCCAATCTATTGTTGCTTTGTCCACACTACAGTTAAAGAAAATTTTGAACCTTCCTCTCCAATTGTCCTCCCAGTTTAGAAAGTTAGGAGTAATACCTTTGCCTAAAGAATACTACTTTATGCAAAGTAACTTAAGTACACGCATGGAAAGTTAAATGTCCCACCTGGGTAAGTCTTCCTTCATGAGCAGCTTGTGTGTTAATGGTCATTTGAACTCGGTGAGTGTTTTGTATTTTGCTTCAGCAGCAGCCTCAGGTATGAAACTGAGGTGGAATTCTTGGATGTTTCTTAACAGTGAACAGGGATAGCTCAGTCCCACACATGATCTGTCAGGAGGAGTTGGTACAGTCAGCCCTGCCATCACACAGTCCTGGCACACTGCAGTGAAATATGATTTAAGTATATTGCTCTTCTTTAAATGGACTGTTCATGTGGTGCAGACCCAAAAAGGGAATAATTTTCTGTATGAAACAAAAAACAGAAGTAGAATTGACAACTTGATCCTTCTTTCTCAATATAGATTATGTGAGAAGGTAGACATCTTGAAACCTCAAGCAGTCAGTATTATGGAAAATAAGTAATTACTGTTTTGTGGTACTTCTAATGTAGGGTTCTGCAAACCTTTACGCAGTAGTATTACATCAAATTATCTCTTTCCCCAGAGTATGAAGAGACAGTGATGGCATTGTTTGACTGTGGACTGTTTGAAAATATACTGACAAATATTCATTCAGGTATGTGCAGAAAAGCTGTCAGAAAAGCAGCTGGTCTGGGATTTGGCATTGAAGTTGTTCAAATGAAAATTTTGATAGAACGATCATTTAAAATGAAAATTCCAAGGAACGTTTTTGTCGATGTTATATAAACAGCTGAATAAAAGCCATGGCTACCTGAATCTTTAGAAATACAGTATGTCAGATTTGGCTGGCTGACCTGAAGGAGGGAGCAACTCAAAGTTCCACAGATTTAAAAGGCCAAAGGATCTCCGCCCCAGGGGAACTCCCTTCTCCTGCAGCTTATTTGGGTTCCTTCTCTCTCCCTTCAGCAGCCTGCCAGCATTACAGCTCTGCTGCTGGCTGACAAGTGCTGGTCAGAGTAATGCTTTCCACTGAAACACAGCAGCCAAAGGCCAGCAGAACTCACCTGGACTGGGGGGCAGTTGTGCTTTGAAAAACAAGATGAGAATGCTCCGAGTGGAATGCAAGCAAAGACAGGAACAGTTGCTTGGGAGCACTGGTGTGGGAGGAAACTGGGGCTTGGACTCACAGCTGTTTGAAGCAACAAGGCTGAATGTGTTTTTCAGACAGGCAAGTCTCCTGCTTCCCATTTCCCTCTCCCAACAGTTGTTCTAACTTTTGCTTTATTTTATTCCAGTGAAAAGGGTTTTAATTAGCTAATATTGAAGTTCAGTATGTGAAGATGACGTTTGCTGTTTCCCCTTCACTTGACTAAAAATCCAGGCTCCTCCCTCCAGTCTCTTGTTCTTGCATTTAAATTCCTTTTTCAGCAGTTGGAGTGTCTGGTGTTGCAGTTGTCTGACACAAGGTTCCACCAGTGCCTCAGTTTTGGACATTAAAACATCTCTGCTCAGAATTCCTCACGTGACACAACCTTGGATCACTTGTTTGTTTCACTGCTGCATCAATTATTTCATCCTCTTCTCAGCTTACAGGAAAATCTCTTGATATTGGCACCTCTGTTCACACAACCATGTGATTCTCATGGGTACAAGTTGTTCCCTCTCCAAATCCCCACAACTCAAGCAGCTCAATTCTTCCTGTAGCACACAGTCTTCTTTTTTGAGACCTTTTAATTTCAAGGTCAATAATGAGGTTGGTTCCAAAACTGATCCAAGAGGAGCTCTTAAAATGAACCAGTGAGAAAGGAATGAAAACTATGTTAATTACATGTGAAACTGTAGAGAGGGAAGCAAATCACCAGCTGCTTTTTTTTCTTCTTCTTTTTTTTGGTTATTGTTACTGTTGTTGTAATCGCTTACAAGCTCTAGCTAGCAAGTCTCTGTGGTGATGAAATAAGTCAAGGACTACACAAAGTAGGACTGGTATAAATAGTGTGTCTCAAGCTGATGGTTTTTGGGTCATCTGCCATGCTTCAATCCTTCATGCTTCAAACTTCAATCCTTTTTTGCATTTTATCTTTTGCCACTTCTTGGATCATCATGCAAAACCTATTCTAAAGCCTTACATGCCAACACAGCAAGGCTACTCTGAATTATAACTGTTGAAAGGGCTTTTTAAAATCCCTTTTATATGCAGGGATACACAGTCCTTTCGCAGCATGCAGCTTTACTGCAAGCTTGACTGCATGTAAAACCTTCCGCACGGGATATGCTGTTGCCTCAGCAGCAGTTTCATGTCTCCAGGTTGGAGGTTCTTGTCCTCTCCTCCAAGGAAAAGTGACTTAGTTTTGCTTTCAGTTCTGTTGTGCATCGTTCTTGGGCAGGATGCTTCCATCAGCTTCCCTCTCCTCTGTGCTGGTCAGCTGTCTGGCCAGGAGCTTTTGAGCTCCTTGACAGCATTTGTTTTCAGGGGGTGTGTAGCAGAAAATTCTGCAATTCAGACAAAGGTTGTGGAGACAAAGGCCATGATACTTAATTTTAAAACTGTTGTGCAATTCCTTCACTGAGAGCCCTATAGCACTTGGGGCAGTCATTCCAGGTCCATGTCCCTCAGGCCATTCCTGATTTTACAGAAATACATTTTCTTTCTCTTCAGGTCATTTCCTGTATGAGGTGGAAGGTTCCAAATCTGTTATCTGCTTTCCTGTGGGAGCACTTCTGTATGCCAGTCATTCCCATCACTGACATCTTTCTCTGAGCTACTTCTATTTCTGCCGTGTCCTTTTGGCAGGAGAGAAACTGAGCTGTGTGTCTGAACTGTGTGTTCCACCTGTAGCTCTCCCAAATGCTGAATCATCACAGGATCACAGAGTGTTCAGAGTTGGAAGGGACCCACAAGGATGACCAAGTCCAACTCTTAAGTAAGTGACCTGTATGGGGACTTGGCATTGTCAGCACCATGCTCTAATCAACTGAGATGTTTTGTTTATTTCTGATCATTAATTCATACCCAGATACTCTCTGAGAGGGTTTTTTCCCCTGGTTCCACTTGTGTATGTCCAACTTCTTCAAATACATGTCACGTGACTGCAGAGAGAAGGGGCATTTGCTTCTCTTCAGTCAGAGCTAGGCTGGGGCACTAGGTCCCTCTCAGTGAATGCTACCACAATTTCCCAGGGGCAGCAGGCACCACCACTGCTCTGGCTGCCCATTTTCAACACCCACACCCAACTCTGGGTAATGTATTTAAAAATGTGTTCCTGTCCATCATCTTCCACATCCACCCACAGACAGCAGGTGCTGTGCTTTCTGACTACACAGGAAGCAGCAGCAGGGAGGCAAAAGGCCAAAGTGCTTTCCTTTCTCTTTTTTTTTTTCCCAAAACAGTTAAGGCTCCCTCATTCTGAATGGCACAGGGTAAACATTGGGAGAGAATTTCTCCACTCTACTCATTGCAACTTTAGAGACATCCTTCAACATCTTCTCCCCCAAAAGAGGAAAAATACGTTCCGTTTGTACAAAATGTCTTTTCCTTCTTACTAGAATCTGAACTCTCAACATTCTCACACTCTGAGAAAGTCACTTGTTGTTCACAGACCAGCCTTGCTGCTCGGGGGTCACCAACACCTCTGTGTGTGTCCTGTTAACTGAACAAAGCAGGTGCTTCATTTAAAACTTGCAATTAACACTCTAAGGTTGTGGTAATGCTTCTGAATACTGGCAAGGTTCCTTACTGAGCTCTCACTGACATCAATAATCTTTAACATTAGGGAAATGGAAGCAGCAGAGGGAAGCAGAAATGCAGTCAAGCAGGGCTTTGCAAAAAAGGTAAACAACTTGGTTAATCCCATCAGGATATTGTCAATAATGATTTTGCTGGAAGCAGGAGAATAAATGCTATTGAATTGTGTTTTTGAGAATTGAGCTGCTGCATGCAGTTGTCCAAACCATCTCTTTTTAGGTTTGATTGTGTTGTTGGCTAAAATCCATTAGGCTTGTAAATTTGCTTTAGGAGTGTAATTTAGAGATGGTATCTTTAAAGATTTTAAATACGTCATTGTTGGAGGAGTTCTCACACAAATGGGTTCTGAAAACAGAACTGTTCAAGCTCATATGCCAGTTAACATGGGGTTAGTAGCTAAACTCATAATTTTTACATATGCTGAAATGTTTTAAATTTAATCTCAAAACTAGCTCTGTTATAGATTTCAGCATATGGATGGCAGAGTATGTGACTCCTGCTCTGCTTTCTCTGACACACCAGCCAGGCTCTCTCAGCAGACACAGAGTCCAGCTCAAGCCTCTCCAGTGTTAATGAATATGCAACATATTTTATATTAATAACGGTTATGTATAGTAATAAAATCTTTTTATCCCTTAAAAAGAAAAGCTTTTTATCCCTTTTTCATAATAGGAACAGAAGAAAAAATCCAGGAACTTCTGGAAAACAGGAAAAGACTGGATCACAAGATAGAGCTGCTGCAGGACTTGAAAGAAGTCATCCTTCCTACTCCAGAGAACACGGCCAGTACATCCAGTACAGTGTCTGAATAACCCCTGTCTGTGATAGTGGCAATAGTTAGGATTTTCTAATTAAAATCAGAGAGCAGTCTGCTCAGTGTCCAATTGCCCAGCCCCAAGACAGGGGCTGAAAGGGTGCAAGAATGGGGTGTTATACTCATTTTTATACCTCACTATTGCAAGAATTTAAAGTTCTTCAAGCTTTCAAATCTTCATCTTCAAATTTTACAATGGAATATAAATGAGTGTTATAACCTAAATTTAGCTTTTGCAAAAATTCAAGAGAACCCTCCAGTAAAGAGGCTCTTTTTTCTCAAAGCCAAGGGAGTGTGCAGCTGCCACAGAACACTAGTTAAAGTCACTTTAACTGTAGGAGCCCTCTCGTGGCTGGGCAGTAGCTGCCGCACTTGGCTGTGTCTAGACAGTGATGGTTGAAGGAGCGCAGTGCTGCTTTGACTTTCCCAAAGATAAATGAGCAGAACTTGCACCCAGAGAAGCCTTCTGGATTCTAAACAGGAGTTCAGTTTAAAAAGCCAAATTATTCTTTCTTGACTGGTCAATGTGTAGCTGTTATGGCAGTGGTAAAGCAGGGTTTGCAGGCAGACCAGAAACGGTTGGGCATTTTACTCAGAACATGTACAATGTCAAATGGAGCAAAACTATGGACTGGATCTTCCTTTCTCCATTACGAAAGGATTCAACTCTCCTGTGTTTTGTCTATAATATATTGTTTGAATACAGCAAAGCTTTGTTTAGCCACGAAAGGCTAAGTTAACAAAATAAAACTTTTTTTTAAAAGAGCTGTGTGTGGAGTTGTGCTCCCTGTCCCCACTGCTGCACAGGACATGGCCAAGGAGAGGGAACGCTGTCAGGCCATGCTGTACCCAGTCCTTGCCTCAGGGGCAAGCAAAGCACCTGCAAACAGCACTTGGCATGACACGTGTGAGATCCTGCTACAACAGCCATGCTCTCTCTATGACCACTTAGAATTCCTGGCTTGAGCTTGTGCTAGAGGAAGGTGGGGATCAATAAGCACAGAATAACAGCATTCAAAACAAGCTCTTGAACTATTAGGTGTGCCTCATACAACAAAATAATAGTAACTTTAATTGCTTCCAGTTTGTCTGCTGCCCCTCTGGGCCTAGAAACACCACCAGTTTACTGCCCAAGCCCAGGACCTGAGTGCCACTCAGAGCTGTTCTGCCTACAAAAAAACCCACCTAAAACAAAAGTGCATTAACAAGGAGCTCTGTTATTAATAAGAACAGGAACGATGTCTGTACATACCTTCTGAAGGGTTACAGTCGCTTATGGATAACTTAGTGTAAAAAAATCAGATCCAGAGAGTGAATCACTGAGGTCTAAAATTAGTGCCTACAAAGAAATCTGCTCATTTCTGAAATCAAGATCACAAGTATTGTCAGGAACAGTGAAATCAGCAAGATTCATTGTCTGGGGTGAGTTGGGGTTTGGCTTTATTTTTTGTTTGTTTGCGTTTTCCTTTGTTGTTTTGATGAGGTTTTTTAAATGAAGCAACTTAGATGCTGTATGTAAGGCAAAAAAGGTTGCAATGCTCTTCAAAATCCAAAGTTTGCTAGTGAAGAGGTACAAAAAAGTGAATTTTATTACATGTAGTTTAAATTTAGACAATAATTAAAAGCAAACCCCCACCCAGCTTTCCCTTCCCCCTCAGAGGGAACCAATGTAATCTGAAGTCACTGAAGAGGGAATTATTTCCATTAAGCATTATAAATATTGCTTGAACAGATTACATAAAGTACACGTTACAACTTAAAATATACCCAAATACAGAGATTTACTTCAAATTAGTTTTTCTAGTGACTCCTTTCTTCAAAGTCACTTGCGTAGGCTTTGAGGATACATTATTTTTGCACACTTGAAGCACTGGATACACTTGGTTAATTACACACAGCAAATGGCCAATTCATTCACAATCATGCAAATGCAGGAAGAGATAACCGTACCATTTGCTTCTCCACAATCCCAGGGAGTTAATGATTTAAGTGACATCATTCAGTGGCTCAGGTCAGACTATTTTCCAACCCCAAACAGTAAATTGGAAATATGAGCAGGCGGTTCTAGAACTGAGATTCCCTAGGCTGGAAAGGCAAGTCCAGAACACCGGCCGGAATCCTTTGCACACGGCAGCATTTCCTCTCTGCCTGAAATCTTGAGCTGGTTCCACCATCTGGGTTTGCTACATGCAAGTGAGTATTTTGCCTGACATTTTTACAACAGTTCACTCTGAGCACAGTGAAAACAAATGTTTTCAACTGTGGCCCTTCAGGTCCTCTGGTGCAAGAGACCATGTAACACTTGCCTTGATGACACAGTTACGTTGTAGCTGCAAAAACACCCCTACAAACATCGTGACTTACGGCCTCATTTTTTCAGTTCTTAAAGGCTCCACATTTACTGGCTTTAGAAATGAATTCCTTTAGCAGGGGACCATCCATTTGCCAAAATGCTGTAGTTTGTGTCACTTCTGTCAAATGATTGACACAAAACTTAAAGCAGAATTCCTCTAAGTCCTAAAGAGGAAAAAAAAAAAAAGTTATTATCTTTGCTTTCAATCACAGAAAATTTCATTGAGGCACAAACGTCTGTTTATGTTTCATTTTTGCAGTGAATTAGACAAACACACCCTGTGGCTCTCAGTGTTTCCTCCCCAACAGTAACTATGTAAATGCAACAGAAAATAATAATTCTACCCACATATGTCACTATGTAAATGCAGTTACAAGGGGAAGTAACCTAACTTTGCTTCTCACTATATAGCAGCAGTCACAAAAATCAGCTGTTCTGAGCAATATATATTTTAAGTTCTCCCACTTGAAGAGTTTCATCTGCGTTCACTGACAGCTTTGAAACTCCCAATATAAATAGGAGATCTTAGGGTAATGATGTATAAAACAAGACTGTGGCTAAAGAAAATTCAGCTCTTTCGTTCCATAATATAAACTCAAATGTATTTGTAAGGTTGCTTGACTTCCTTCCTGCATACTGAAAGGCTTAGCTAGAGCCTTGAAGTTCCATGTCCCCAGGCTCAGTGCACGTCTATCCTGACTGGATAGTTTGTACAGCAAAGATTACGCAGAAGGTCTTTCTGTGCATTAGAAACAGACTCATCTTACAAAGTACTTCACAGGTCTCCCAAATGTGATTCAAAAGCAGTAGTGGAGCACAGTGCAGCACAGCAATTCTTGCAGAAAGTGAGCTCCAGATTATTTGAGTTTACTTGGAAGTGCCTTCCATGTAATAATTAGAAAAGCCTCACAACCATCATTGCACCTGGGTGACGTCAGACAGAGAGGATGTCTTAAAGAACACAAGGCACAGTCCTTGTCAGTGAAAGGTTCCCCACAGAACACTTCCCACTCAGATTATTTCCAACTCCTCCTTTGAGGAGGAAATCTACTCTGTGGTGCAGATCTAAGCTGCTGTAAGGAGGATGCTGCAGCCCTGACAAAAGGGCAACTCCCCACACTGTTCTCATTTCTTTATTAGATGTTTGTAGGACTCTCTGTATGTGAGAACACACCCTTCCTTGGCTGCTCAGCAGACTGGGCACAGCAGGAAGGCATAACAAATTTGCAGAGCTCTCTAAGCCCCATGAGGTACGAAAGACTGAATAATGTTCATGTTCTCTAAAGGTCAATACTGAAAGCTAGAGCAACTGTGTGTGCCAGTGAGAGTTCTTGACACAACAATAATATAAAAATATATCCTGGCCTAAAACCAGGCATTCTGAAGCTGCAGATCTTGACTTGTGTGGCATCTGTGCAACAAAAAAAGACAAGCTTATTAGAACTGAACACTGATGGTTGGTTTTTCTTTTAATAACAGAATTAACTAACATTTTAAAGAAAATTACATCATACACGTTACAATATTTTGCACTGCTTTATTAAAAAATTCATATTCCAAGTCAATGCAACAGAAGCATACAATAAACAGAATTATTGTAGTATTAGTAAGTAACTCTGGAAAATCTAAAGTTCTGTATAAAAAGAAAGGCTGAGTTTCATTTGCAGATGGATGCACTCCCAGCAAATTGTACTTATTATAGACTTAGGTGAATAAAGGCACAAGGTACAGCCAAGGATTATTTTAAAAGCTACAACGAGAAGCCAGCCCTGACCTAATTTTAGCCACTTCAGTCAGTCACCAAAAGAAACTGCAGGAGTTTCATGTCATGGAGGTATTTTAAATTAGTGAAGCAACTTCTTTTAACTGTTTTCTTCCAGGCACACACCCCCCTGAATGAACTACATCAGCCAAGCAATTCCAAGCCCCTAGCCAGCATTACAGCATGTAAACCCAACTTCTTGTTAAAGCCCAACCCCTCAGTGTCACCCCTTCTCTCCTGGAAGCAGTATTGAAGCCTATGGCTCTAACTTCACTTAGCTAGTGAGGTACAAGTAAGGCAGAGTAACTGGATTTCTTACAGCTGTTACAAGCACAATAAATTACACACTGAAAACCCACCCTGCAAACAGTCTTTGGAGGCTAAAATATGGGAATCTTCCTATTTTTGATGAACTTCTATCAAAGACATCACTATACACAGTAGATCAGAAGCCGCTACAGACACTAACACAGCCTTTGGGTGAGATGTATCAAACAAGCAACACACTTCAAGGCTCTGAAATAAGTTAGGGCAACCTGCATGCCAGTTGCTGGAAATTAAGTACAAGAAAAAGCAATGAGTTGATTTACTGAGTACCAAAAACTGCTTTATAAGCATAAGTAGCAAGTTCAAAACCAACCAATTGCAAAGTTGCCAACACAGTGCACAGATACCACAAACAGCCAAAGCGAGCCTGGGAATACTTCCCGATTAGTTCCCTAAGCAGCATGTTAGTGATCTAGTAGTGAAGTCAGACATTCCACAGTAAGGAGGTTTCACTCCCCTTTTCACACACTGTTCCTCTGTCTTCAACATTTATAAGGCCCATGAAGCAGTTCTTATCCTGACACTTCATTAGCATACTGTGAAAACTGGAAATGTATTTGTACCTAACGAAACAAAAAAGCCAAAAAACCCACCCGACCAACCAAAAAAAATCCCAAATGTACTCAATCCCTAACCTACCACCATGTCATCGCACACAGCACACAGCCTTACAAATAATTAATTTAAGGCTTAAAAGACTGCTTTTCATTATGTTATTTTACTTTTCTTTGTATTTAAACCCTCCCCTCATTTCAGAGTTATTGTTTCCATCCTTAGAAATATCTGCGTACTAGTTCACCTTCCCAGTACTGATTTACAGGGAAAAACAAAAATAAAAAAAGGAGAGGCATCTCATGGCAAATACAGTTTTTGTATGTCCAACATTCTCAAATTCTGAACGTGGCAAATAGTATTAAATGAAAGTAAGAGAGAGCTTATATGAAAATGTAACCAGCTGCTTTTCTCCACAGTTTAAGTCAGGAAGCAGCCACCCACTTAAGAGATCAAACTTTAGAAGTTTACCTCTGCATCATATCTGACAGCAGCAGAGAGCAATGAAAATGCATTTTCCACAGTAATTCCTCTCTTGATAATGTGCTGACACAGTTTTTTCAGTCTGTTTTCACAGTATGAAGTAGCCAAATCCAAAAGCCCTGCAATTAAAACACCATCATATCAGTCAGTTGCAAAACGATCTCTGCTCTTTCAACATCAGTTTCTGCTCCTGCAAAGCTCTGTATCTCTATAATGTGCTTTTTCCTTACTTACTCCTTAGCTTACTATTCAGAAAATGCAGATTATAGGTGAAGAAAGGCTTTTTATTACCTCATGCTGCACTCCTGTTAATCTCTGTAAATATGAAAGCTGTCCTACTGACTTGCATACCTAGTGGCAGGCACCACAACGTGAGTAAAAAACTATTATCAAGATATGGGCTTGAATTACAGCTTGCTGTAATTGCTCTGCTGTCCAAGGTTCCTCCTCATTAGATCAACAGAGATTCTTTGATATTATGCCAAACAGTAATTGACTCAATTTAGTAAAATATATTTTCACTATTTCTCTGGGTAAAAAAGCATTTTCACCCAGAGAAATAGTTTCTCTCCCAATCTTGACAAAACTGCTCACAGTTTGTTTCTAAACATGCACCATTTTTGCTGTAGTTAAGTTTGCTACAACAGCATTTTAAAGACAGCTTAGTTAATCACCAGTAAAATGCATTATAGGCTAGATTAGAAGCCTGTATTTAATCACTTATTCTGCATGCCCTGTCCTGGTCTTTCTGGATGCTGCTTTCTGACAATCAGACCATCAGCAGTACCTATTGCATCTTCAGGTGGAAGGTCAACGCTGTCTGTGTACAGGTACTCGAGAAAGGCACGATACACAGGGTAGGAAAACTGGTCTATTTCTATCACCTCCTTCATATCCTCATTCCAGTATGACTGGAACATGGTTCTGAAGTGTTCACACCTAGAAGACAGAAACATCACCTGGAACACTATTATACACATACGTGAATGTTACATTTCAGTCCCCCTGAAATACATATTTGGGGCACTCTGCAATACTCACAAATATTTTACCATGCCCTATCAGGGTCAGCAGTCCACATTTTGGTTCCCTAACACTGTAGACTTTGTAATGCATCAAGATATAACTCTTATTTTGTCCATGCAATAGAAACATCTGCGTATATATTGCAATCAGACCAACTTAACATAATTTATTATCCTGGGAACAATGAACAGGCTCAGTGGAAAATGGATGTGGACCACCCCTTTTACAATCACTTCATTTAAAGCTATTATGGATAAATGGACGCTACCTACTACAGGTTTAGGGGTCCCTCCATCCTCCTGACTTTTTTTTTGCCCCTTTGATGCTACACTAAGGGGTTGTTCTATACAAACAACAGCTGTGAAACACAACCACTACCTGATTTTCAGAACAGCTTTGTGGACATGGATGTACTTTCCATCCACACGGAACTTCAGATCTGAGGTTTCCGGGCTGTCAAACTCTTTCTTCAGAGACTCTGCTACTGTTAAAAAGTCTTCATGCTCTACAGAAACAATTTCAAAACAAACAAACAAAACAAGATGTTAAAAGCATCTTAAATGGAACACACACAGCTCAGCTAAGAGCATGTCAAGGAAAACATCTGTGACAGGGCTCCATTGGTTAAGCAGCAAAATGGGAAGGATTTATTAATCCAAAGCATTCCCTGCTGGGAAGGGTTGCTCCACAACAGCTATGGGCAGCAGTGGTCAGCAGTTCCCATTCCATCCCAGAGGTAGCATAGCACCAAGGAAAGTACCTGGAGAACTCCATCTCTATGTGGGCACTACCCATGAGATTTCCCAGCCTCCAGGCAGCTCAGTGCTCATGCTGGCTCAGCTCAGCTCTGCCCCCTGACCCACACAGTGCTGCTAATGGAAGTCTGCAACACCCCTGAACTCACACGGAGTGCGGGCTGCAGCACTCCAGCCACACTGACACGGTGTGGGCTGGGCCTAGAAAAAAAACACGTCACCACTTGGTCACCTTTCCGTGCTGGCAGATTGGATACAGCCTGCAGGCTGATGAGGTCTTTGCCAGGGCTCATTAACATGAACTATCACTGACACCAGTTACCCAGTTTACGAGTCGGTTGTAACACCACAAAATCCAGCAGCAGTGCTGTTGAAGAAGAAAGACAGCAGACACCGTGTTCTTGGTAAAACCAAGGACACAGAACCTCAGCAACTTTGGAAGTGGATTAAAGCAGAGATAGCACAGTTCTCTCTATTAAGGCCTATGGCACTGGTCCCACAGAGGTCTCTCTCTGTGTCTCTAGAAATCATACAAGAGCTGCAGTACAAGTTGTCTAAGGCTTCTGGTAAAGCAAGGCCTCCAAAGTTTTAGAAAACCCAATTTAATCCATTATTTTGATGCATCTTAAAAGTGTGTTTCAAAGCACATGGCTTCTAAGAAGTGAAATACGGAAAAGAAAAATAAGTGGATTTCCACTAAATGGGATGTAATCTTTCTCCTGTGTCCCACAGGACTGAGTATTGTTCATCCATATACAATCCACAAACCACTCTTCACCATTAGGGACACTAAATTATTTCATATTTAAAAAGAAATACTGCTGGAACAAAATACTCAGAACTGACAAGTCATGCCTGTGCCACAGAAGACCTTGTACTCCTCTGACTTACACGAATCAACCACAGAAGCTGCATCTTCTCTGGGCTAACTAAACTATGTTCCAATCCCTCTCCATTTGCTCATGCCATCTTTTTTTGCTAGGTCATGAGCTTAGCTTAAGCTATGTAGATCAACTTTCACTCCAAATACTTTCAGTCCTGCAAAAAAGGCTGCAGATTTGTACTTCACCACAGCCAATCCTGACTGGCTGATTCATTTTTTGGCAGAGCCAGCATAACTGTAAGTAGAACAATAACCTTTACACAGAGTTAGCTCTCCCTAAGAAAACAAAATAACACAAAAAAACCCCAAAAAACAAAAAAAAAACCCCAAACCAAACCAAACAAACAAAAAAACCCCCCAAAAATCCCAACATCCATAAGAAAAAAAAAAGGAGTGTTTACTCCTCTATGATTAAAACACATGGGAAAGGAAAACATGCATATGGAAAATGGAGGTTTAAAAATGCCCACAGAATTAATTATTTTGATTTAAATATTCAGGAAGATGGCCAGAACAAGTGGGGAAGAATCCCCAAAGGCTAAAAGGAATTAAAGTGCAGGTATAGAGGTCAGACACCTGGCTATACTCAGTCTGGGAATACTTCATAAAAACCTGGAACTTGAAACCAGGGAGACATGTCATTTAAACAGCCCTCACTATCAGCAAAAGGCAACAGACTGGACAACCATGAGACCTCCACAAGAGGTGGAGGCAAGAGAGAGCAAGACCAGCACATATTGCAGAGGATTAGAGAATAGAGAAAGTGACAAATGGGATAAAAGCAGACTTAGATTTCCTCGGGAGCAGACCGCTCGAAGCTAATCTTCTCTCTCTTTAGTAACTCTACTCAGTTCTCCCCTACAGGTGAGATGCTGTCATCTGGACCTCTACCAATGTGGTAACACGCTAAATGAGAAGTTAACACAGAGAAGCTGGGTTAGGACAAGCCAAATGCAACAGTAAAGAGACTTTACTAGAGAAAGGTTACTTTGAATGTCATCCATCTCTCCCTGAAAACAATTCCATACAGGGACCAACAAAATTAGGGTCTGTTGTCACTATGAAAATAGATTAGACGTCATAAGAGACCTTGAGAACTGAGGCAACAGATGTAAGATGAAACATCCCTATTTTTTTGAACATGAAAACACCTTCGTTTTTTCCAGGAAGTGTAAGCTAAGCCCTTTATATCCTATTTGGGGTCAAATAAGAATTAGCAGCATGTGGATCAAAGAAAATCAAGAAAAAAGCTTTGACCTTATTTGTTGGACAGAGACTGCATCCCACAGAGAAATCCAAGGCAGTATAAAAAGAGAGTTCCAACAGAAAAAGCGATTATATAAGAGTCTTGTTTCACAGGGATTATTATTTACAAGTATGTCTGTCTTTAAGGAAAGTCAAACTAAACAGACTTGAGACAAATCATCTCACAAAATGAAAACTTGGAATTCTGTTACTTTCAAAACATGAAACATAGGAGAGAGATTTGCTCCTTCATATTCGTATTAAAAGGGCAAATACTTATGAGGGGAAAGCTACAGATGACATTTAAAATCCAAAGTTGTGAGATACAAAAAAAACCAAGCCTCAGGAGTAGTCTTCCAAGCAGAAATAGTTTTAAGAGGGGGAAAAAAAAAAGAAGTTTTGTTAAATGACTCAGGATTCCTTCCCGGACCCGAGCTGGAGTTCAAACAACACAAATGTAAGAAATATATAATATTCATTGTGCAATGGTAAAACAGGGTTTGCTTTGGACATACATTGGCAAACAATCTCGTTAACCCCACCCTGGATCCTCAGCTGCTGAAATAAGACTTTTCTTCAGAAGGAAAAAACAACTAGCTGCTGACCCTCCCTGGAACAGAAGCCTGCCAGGGAAGCAGTATCCTGTACGAATCACTACCAATGGACGCAGGGATTGCGGGAGCTGGAGCTCACCTACGGAGAGCAGGCGCCACATGACGGCGGGGGTGGCGAAGCAGGCGAACACATCGTCAGTGCAGGCAAAGTGGGTGAGGTGGGGGAAGGTCACGGACTGCCCCCGGCACTGGCCCCACATGTACACCTGGCCGCTCTGCGTCTTGGCAGCCGACGTGTGCGCCGAGTGGCACGCCGCGATCTCCACAACCCTGCGGACACAAGGAATCCGGTAAGACACTCGCAGTAGGGAATCCAGCGACTTTCCAAAGGCCTCACCAAAATAACAGCCAATCAAACTACGCATCGACATTCCTGGACTTGGGTTTTTGTCCTGCCGAAATGTGATGCTGCTTGAACAGGTAAATTAAAAAATCCCACAGTGACATTTTCAGAGTGCTTGTAGATTTTATTGTAATCAGAATTTGGTTTAACTATGTCATTCTCATCAGCTGACATTCCTCCTATTTTTTTCATAACCATGGAAAAAGGGATGAAGAAAAAACAAGTTTTGTTTATACCCTTTAAAACCAGCACACATCAGAAACTTATTCTAAAGAAGAAATTTCTTCTATCCCCTTTTCATTTTATTTTTATAGGTTGACAGAGATAAGACCCACTGCCTGTACTTCAGACTTCTTATTTTGCTGTTTACTTTCCTCAAAACTGAAATTCAACATGAAACAGACAGTGCTTCCTTTGAGGGGAATGAATCCTTCAAGAGGTATGGTTGTTTTTTAAATAAAGTCTACATAATCCTTTCACCCACCTCACACAGTTTTTTAAAACACTAAAGCTGCTGATGCTCACTTATCTATCCTGTTCTTCCGTTGCTCAGGCAATCCCTAGATTCTTATCTGAAACATTGCAAGAACTGAGAAGAAACACAATTCCAATTAAAACACCACGAAGACATTGCCAGAGTTTCTGTGCATGTGATAAGCAAAACAGGGAGGTTCCCGTGTTCAAAATAAAAGCTATGCTTTCCTGTTTTTTCTCTGTGGTAAAAACACATCAGAGGATTTCATGCTTTTGAGCCAGACACATCAACCAGGACAAACAAGTATCTTTCCTAGCAATCTAAGAACACACACACATAAATGTGTGTTCCTTTACAGAACAATATCCCTGAAGAGTTAGATTTTTAGGCAAAAAAACCCTCCAACTTTTTTAGCACAAAGTTCATATTTTAAGTGCAAAAATTATTTCAAGACAAAACTCAAACAATCTACATCACTTTCAGTATATGTATTAAAAATTTCTGGCAGAAAACTGATTGGCTGTTTTACACTATTATCAACTTATGAAGCTCTATGCAACATCGCTACAAGACACATCATCGAGTATTTATTTCAGGGACAACTTACTTCTTATCACAGCTATCAAGCTAAACTACTTCCTTCTCCAAACTTTCTTTCCTTAGCAGAACAGATTTTTTTTTTTTTACAGACTATACTGTACTTTAGCAGTACAGCAGAACACGTACTATAACACACACATGGTACATGTACATACACTTACAGTGCATGTACAAGGTAACATGTTAAACATGCACTTAACACCAAATTCAGGAAGCTGACCTTCACAGCTGTTCCTCCCAGCTAACACAAAATAAAGTCTAAACATTCCTAACAAGCTGTCTCTGCAATACTTTTCAAGACAGCACCAAATGAAGCCTCCTAAGTAACTGTTGCTAGCATTAAATATAAATGACAAAAGAATTCCATAAACTAAAAGATCGGGAGCAGCAGTAATGTGCTTCATGGGAAATGACAGCTCACCCACTTTTAGCACCGTTTCCAAGGGAGCCAAGTCAAGCAAGATGAGTAAGTTCAAGCAACTCATCTCTCCCTTAGATTCCAAGCAGAAGCTCTATGGTATTTTCTCCCTCCTTCAGCCACTGAACAAATGCTGGTTTTATTATAACCCCATGCTTGAGTTCACATACAGTTCTAAACTGTATGCAACAGTTCCCCTTAGTTCACTCATAAAATAAATCACTAACAAAACGAAGTTGATCTATCTGCAAACACACACATTTCTCTTTCACAGCTTTTTAAATAATATTTCATTTTGCTTTGCTAGTGTCAGTTCTTTCACAGACAAACCAGCCCCACCTCAGTGGTTTTTATTGTGATAGTTCCTTTCCTCTTCCCCCCATGCCCCCAATTTTTTAAGCTCTTCAACATTCTCAGTACTGTGAAGCTTTTAAATTAATGCTAAGTGAGAGAAACAACAAAAAATAGGAATGACCTCCCAGATGGAGGAGAAAAACCAAGCAGAAGTGTTTCCTAGTTAAGAGGAGATTGCAAATTAAGAGATCTATAGACCAAGACAAGGCACATTAATCTGCAGGTACACACAAGGGCCCAGAGAACGGGACTGAGGTCCACATTTGTAGGTGAGCAGCAAAAGAGCTATCCCCAAATATGAGGATGATAAAAGAGGATCAACAAGGGTTAATTTCATTCTTTTATGAGTCCAGGAAACTAAAAAACTACTAACTGGTACAGGTAATAAAAATGGGTACTAACTGTCCTTAGCTCAAGCAACCTTGCAAATTGAGTTCTGTTTTCATGGTGGACCATTTTCAACCTCTCAAAATTTTTTTTCCTCTCATATCACTTCTTGCAAATGTGGTGCTTTCTTTCTCCCCGCTTCTGGTTTTTTTTTTATGTAGGCCTCAATTCATGGCTTGGTTTATTGATTTCATAGCTCCAATTTTAAGCAAAAGAACCATATACAGAATAGCATAACACTTATTCATTATCTTTCAGTATCAGATAAATGCAAAGTGTGTTTGTGTTCAATAACCATTACAGACAGCAAAAAGCACTCAGTCTATTATAAACAGTAAGTTATCATCCTCTCCCATGTTTTTAACATTAGCAATAGAAAAACAATCCACCGAGCCCTACACACGCATGCTTCCAGTGCTAGAGACTGCATAACACATGCTCAGACTTTATCAATCCAGGAACAGCTTCAGCAAGATTACCTTTCTTTTTCCATCATGATCTGCACAGGGCTGAGCTGGTTACTTTTATTGCCAGTCCCCAGCTGCCCGTAAGTGTTAGCTCCCCAGGCATAGAGCAAGCCCTCATCTGTTAGTGCTAGAGTGTGTGCATAGCCACAGGCAATCTGTAAGTAAATGTATAAAGCGTTACTCCTGAACCAAACACAGATGAGAAACAAAATATCGCACACATTACCTTCCACTAGCTCATGGTAAGTATCTCAGGCATTCTTCACTCAGCACTACAAGGTGTTATTTCTCAGTACTTACAGCTAGCACAAAGTAAGTTAGCTGTAGGTACTGGAAAAGTCCCAGCTTCATTAACTTAATTGGCCACTCCCAAGTAATTTACTGCACACTAGACAAGTCTCCCTAGATGCTGCCTACTTTGTTTTCACATGAAGAACACTGCACTTCTTCATCACATCTTGCAATACTCTGAAAGTATTTCAGAGCTGGGTTATTCTGAATACCACACAGTATGAGTACTCTGTAATGAGGAGAGCTGCAGCTCAACAGCCAACAACCCTTCAACCCAAGTTATCACATGCAACTCTGCAGAGCCTTTCTAAAAACCCAGGAAACCCCAAATTTTACTTTGATTCTTTAGCTAGAAAAAAAACCCCAACCAAAATCCAAACAAACCAAACTAAACACAACCATCAAACAATCAAACTCACCCCCATGACTCTTATCTTTCCTCTCCCCTTGCTTCTAAAGGAACTTCTAATTAGAACATTAGAATTAGAATACTTAGTAGAACCAATTTGAACATCTGATTTGCCTTTATTTCTTGTATCTAGTATCTTTTATTTAGCTTTGTAACAGAAATGCAATCTGTATCCAGAGCATAATTTACAATAGTTACAGTAGCTAACTTTAAATCTTCCCAAGCATTTACCAAAGCAAGTATTTTACAGCTTACTTGCATTTGTATAAGCAAAATATAATTCCTAGGAGCTAACAAAAATTCAGCATGGGAACTGTGAAATCTAGCAGCAGGTATAATATTCCAAAGAGAAGGTTCCAGCAGAAGCTAGCAGCAGGAATGCACTTTCATTTCCACATTGGGCATACCTGGAGCACACACACACTGTGCAGCGCTGCCACTCTGCATGGTGTCAGCTGATTGCCATTGTTTCCCAGGCCGAGCTGACCATTGCCATTGTAACCCCAGCCATAAACCTGAGTGCACGAGGAAAACAAAATTAATCCACTCTTCTCTAGGAGTACAGAGCATTTAAGACTTAGTGTCAAGCACAAGCCAAGAAAAGTACTTATTATTAAAAAACTGTATGCTATTTGAAGAGCAATACAGAGAAGGCTAGAAGATATTAAGTAAACTGCAAAGACTTACTGCACTCAACTTTTCCACCCTGCATCTACCTTTTAAAGCTAAAAAAAAGTGTCTTTGATGCACTAGGAATTTTGCAATTAACTTACACTATACCAAAATCTCTCCCACAGCACCAATACTTTGACTTTTATGCCATCCTTTCTCCTTACTACTTTTACTTTTTTTTTTTAAAGAGAACATGAAATTAGTTATCTTGATAAGCTGATTAGTTTAAATGGAAGTCCCCAGTTTAATTCTTCCCTTAGTTTTATTACAGTGGACACACCATGACATGTACGTACAATGAAAGCTCATCTCAACCTCAGGGACTTTACAGTCCTCCCATTTATGAGGAGATGCTACACTCTGAGTTTGGTGAAGTGCAGCAAAACTGAGGTTATAGTTCATACCTAAAAGCAAGATAGCACCATAAACTTATGTTAAATGGAACAGCTGCACAACGGGAGGACAATGTTCAAAAAAATATTTTGAGTTTGTTACTGGTAATTAAGCAACGTGTTTAAAAAACAGGATCAGCCAATGTATCCTTGCAGAAAAATTAACTGTTTAACTGTGCATGTTTTAAAGAAATAAACTGAGACTAATTTAACAAATTAAAAGAATTTAACCTTATTTATGTTAAATAATCTATTGCAACATGAAGACAGACATGGTTAATACAACTGTTCAAATTCTTGCAGTTGCAGACTCGGTAAGAATTGTGTTCCAATACAGTCTTTGCCATAAGGAGGAATGTTTAAAGACTGCATCTCCAGTTACTTGCAGTGTTTTCCTTCAGCTGCTCTCACAGAAGTTGTCAGAATAACTCTGTCAATACAGCCCTAGCCTGAGCACTCCCCGTCAGCATTTCTCCATATTCAGACACCAACTTGGTAGGTTCAGGTAACAGAGAATGAGAGAACGCAGCAGCGCTTACCTCACCATTGTTTACCACAGCCATGGAGGAGGTCTGGCCACAAGCAATGCCAACTACAAATTTACCCTGCAAGCAGTTGGAAACTCTGCGAGGAGTTGGCTGGTTGGCTGTAGATCCAGATCCAACTTGACCACAGTTATTGTAGCCCCAAGCATACAGCTGTCCATAAAAACAAACACACAAAACCACACAGTTTAAGCCTTAATAATAGTAATGATAGTAATAGATTATCTTCCTGTAGTCATCATCAGATTGGGTAAACTATTCTATTTAACAAGCTAAAATGCTTAAAGTTCATTTTCAACAGATGAAAATTATAAACAGCATTAGGACTGATCTAGCAAATATTAATATAGCACTTTTTCCAGCTTATTGGAACAGAATGAGAGCATCTGACTAAAACAGAAAACAAAAGGAACATATTTTCATATTAAATACAAATCAGACTGTAAAGCAAAGAGCATAGTGACTGTCTTTATAATTTCATGATGTTGGGAAAAGGAATGCAAGCCAGAATGTAATTTGTTTCCCAGACACACTTTAACTCCCCAGTTTAGAGCTATGTAGTTTTCTTCATAGAACTCTAAACCAGGTTATTGCTGGATACTCATCATACCTCTTCTACATCTTTCAAGAGCTGTGAAAGAACAGCGTTCTGTCAGCTCATGTTTCACACGAGCTAAATTCTCTCATACACTGGCACTAACAAGAAAACCCACAATTTCTGTCAGTTTAAAGTTTCCAGTGGCAAAGCAGTACTAATACAAGCAAAAATATTAGTTCCTTTTATCTGAAAGTCATGAAGACAGGGAAGTAGTTTGCTGTTAAAAAATACTTATAACTTTGTGTTTTCAGTGCCTGCAATTTTTATTACATGCATACATGCCCACAGCCTGGCATAAAACTGTTTCTGATGGTTCATTCTCTGGTGCTTCACCCAGTTCAAGAGTTTACCTTCTTAGAAATACCTTTCCACAGACATGCTTGGCAGTACAAACACACTGACAGGTACCCTCATGAGAAGCCTGCACATTCTTTGGTGCTAGAAGCTGCCTGTTTACTGCAACACCAAACCAAGAGTCACGGAAAGTCATTAAAAACAAACACCTTGATCAGCACCAAAAAAAAACCCCAACCTACCAAAGACAAGAACAAAAGACCCTCCACCAACACAACTCATTTACAATGAATAATATGAACAAAAAGAATCAGTCCTTTGCTTTTTGTTACTTTTAACTGCTGGATTTTGATTCCTACTGAATATTTGCAGATGCTTTATAAAATACTTTAATTTCAATAACAGAAAATATTTAGGTAGAGAATCTCAGAAGGACATGCCAGAGAAGCATGAATGTCTGCATTCCTTTAATTCTATCATTAAAAGACTTCTTTTCAAAATTTGCACTGCATTAAAACTGCACTGAACCATACAAACAAATTATGCCAGGTATTTCCACATATACTTCCAACTTCAATGTCTCCCTGAGGCTTCAGGTATATCAGGTCACAAGGGGGTTGGCAGCCAAATCTTTCTGTAAATAAAGCTGCTTAACACATTTTGCTGCTTTCAGTGCACTCAATTCTGATAAAAGCTCAGTGCACAAACAGACCAAGTTAAAGTATATTAACGAGCCACAACGGCAAGCAAGCTGCAAGTATCAACTCCATGGTCAACACAAAGAAATTTCCCCACTTCCACTGAGATTTCAAGCATGTCACATTTATGACAAGATAGCATGGCCTTCACAAGCAGCTACCACACAGCAGCTGGCACCTCTAGTGTAAGTAATGCGTGACTGCCCTCTCCTTCCTGCATGCTCACCAAATTTTACAGTTTAACCAACTCAAACATGACAGCACAAAATCTTTCCTAAGCGTAGGCTCTTCTTTCAGATAAAACACAGACCACTTAATTTAATCCAGTCTCTCTTTCCTCCCCTTAGAATACTTTGTATTATTGCTGCACTATTATTCCATACTGGACCACAACACAGACATGCTCAGATTACCACAATGAAAAGAACTGCAGTTTCCGTTTTCATTGTTAAAAGGTTTTAAAATTAGAGCTTTTCTTTTGCCAGTGCACAGCTGAAACCAGATTTTCCACTGTGCATACATTGGTCAAATCTGCATAACTGGAAACTAATTGTATGTGTTTCCCATGACACGTAGCCCGAAGCCATGTAAACAAACAGCATGAAGCAGACTTGGATGTAAACCCAGTGCCCTTTCATTAGCTACACACCAAGGTATTCAGAGGTGTGCAGAGCAACATTCTTTTGCAGCGCCAGTGTGGAAATGCAAGACATTTCTATAAGAAACAGACTAAATTCTAACCCAGTAAATATAAACTCAACATATCCCCTAACAGAACTGCAAGCAAATAAATTACATTTTGCACCTCACAAACCATTCCTTCATCATTCCTTCAAAGTGGCACATCTTTCTAGTCTTGCCCCTGTGAGAGACACAAAAGTTTACTAAGCTTTATTTCCCTCGGTTTTGGTGTTGTTTTTTTTTTGGCAGGGTGGGTTAATTTGTTTTTTGGGGGTTTTTTCAGTTGTTTTCAAGTCTGCTCTGAAGAAAAGGACACCCTAGTTTGAGGCAGCAGGACAAAAAGGTTATGTTTGTAATTACACTGTAGAAACAGAGAGAACTTCAAACTGCAAGGTCACCTCCGCTATTCACTTCAACAAGGAGATTAAGAGATTTGAACAGGTTTCAACTTACATCCCCATCCAATGAGAGTGCCATGGAATGATGAGAGCCACAAGCTACTTCCACCACTTTCTTTATTAACAGATTTGTGCAAACTTGAACAGGAGTAATGCCCTGATTGGTTGTGCCGTTTCCGAGTTGGCTGTAACCATTATGTCCCCAAGCATACACTTCACCCTCTGCAAAAATATTTGTAATTAAAACCACTAAAAATTCCAGGAACGTTAAGACAGAATTTTAAGACATTAGCAAATACCAACACAAAAATGAAAGGATGTTAACAAAAAGGGAAACTATTACAAGAATCATCTGTACACTAAAAAATTATATACTGTGTCTTATATTCATATATCACAGCATAACCTCGAGATGTGGAATACATGAAAGTGCCTCAACATAATGGAAATGGAAACTTTACCTACTACAAAATCCATTTACTTCCACTTAAGACCAACAAGAACCTCTTAGTGTACATTAGCCAGTTAACAACTTAATACAATTACACCTTAATCCATTCCTGTTAATTGCAAGTGGAACTTAAAAATCTCTAACTTATGTTTCTATACTAAATGTTAATTTTCTACCTTCAGTACAAAGAACAACATGGGGTCCACTTCCATAACTGAGACTGGAGATCTTCTTTCCACATAAGGCTTCTAATTTCTTTGGTACTATTGTGCTCTGATTATCTCCAGTTCCCAAACAATTACTGCAATTCAGTCCAAAAACAAATACCTGAAAAACAAAGGAATACTTATTTCAGATGATTTATACTCAGGTATGCACAGATGTGTAATACTCAGGTCTTAATTAACTGGGGACAGAGTTTCACCTTGGACCTCCAGGGGCCAGAGACTTCCCACACAGAAATTAACAACCCCAAAAGTCAGCACAAGGGCAATTTGGATGTTAACTGATGAGTCTGAATTATTCAGATTTGTACAGTCCTGGAAGTTAGGCTTTCTATTTTCAGGAACTGCACCATAAAGTCTGAAACTGTGAAAAGTGGAAGACACCACCTTCTTCTAATAACAGTTTGTAAATAGCAAATAAAGCATAAGCACGTAAAGACCTATACTGTGGGAGGCTCATCCTACAGGCACTTTTGATAGGACTTAGGGGAAAAAAAAAATCCTTCTGTACCCAGACTTATGAGAAACCTTCCCATTAATACATCCCAGAACATCCGCCTTGTTTTCTTTCAGCAGCACTGTGCTAACTCATAATGAGTTTCTGAATCATCAAAATTTACAGATAATCTTCCACTGTATTTTTTACTTAGCAAGCCATAACCTCATTTTCTATCTTCATGCCTGTGTGTTAGCACTTAACTTCAAGCTACCACAACTTCTTTTAAATTATGCCTGTCTTCAAAAGTGCATGTAATCCATCGTGGCCTTTGCCATTCCAAAGTTTTCTAAATAGTCCATCTATATTGTCCCCACACAAAACTTAGGGGAAAAAAAAAAAAAAAACCAAACAAACAAACGTTACATCCACCATGTTTCAGAAAACACAAATTTCACATAATGCTTTTGAGAAGCTATTTATCTACAAATATTGAAATAGCTAATTGTGGAGCACCCACAACTGCGATGCCAGGCTCACCTCATCGTTGTGCGTGATGTAAATGGCTTCGTTGGCCGACGTTCCGAACACGCACGCTTTCCGAATGGAAGCAATCTCTTGAGGGGACAGTAAGGTAAATATTGGCCACTTGCCTACATCCACCATGATGCTGCTGTGTGTCATGATGCTTCTACAAGCAAGAGGACATTGCTGTAACAAAAAAACCCAAGAAGCTTATTAAAAAGCATATTTTGCGCTTTCATCAACAGACAATAAGGCAAATTCCTTTATGTGGAGAAAAAAAAATACATGTAGCTCTGAAAGTAAACATTCTCTTCTGTATGAAGTATGTAATTGCATTTCCATGTATTTGGGTGAACAAATAGCTAGTCACTGGAAAAACAGACCTCTTCCTAACAGGGTATTTAGGTAAACTATATCCAATGCAGCTGAACATCTGCTCTTTTAAAAGCAAACTAATTAAAATTTTGTGATCTAGCAAATATCCACTGGTGGCAGAGTGGCATTCTGAGGGAGTTTTCAAAGGGAATTTCAGTTGCAATTCCAATTTATAAAATTTTCACTTGTGAATTTTTTTTGTAGTCTTACAAGTTACAAATGCCATTTAAGCAAGCAGTTGATACGTATGCGAAACATGCAAATAAAAATAAGGCTGGGGCTGTTGTGAACATGACCCAAATCTGCCATCTCTTGTGTAATCAAAAGCTGTTATGGTCAAAAAATATTTGTGAGAGCAGGAAAGTGTAACTTTGTGCAATTAGGCAGTGAAACATATCAGAGAAAGGTAATTAAGTAAAATTGCCATATCTGTTACTTAGAAACAAGGTGGATCACATTAAAAGCTGGAAACATGGCTGGGTATAGAGATGTTTGCCAGTGAACACAGATGTATACAATCCATCCTTCTCCAGTGCTCCCTCTTCCCAGTTTCCTCGGGGCAACTGCAGCAGCTCAAGAGCAAAGCTGACAGCACAAACATTCAGAGCTTATCTAGGCATTCAACCCTGCACATAACATCACCCACACCCTGAAGGAACTCTGCCACTTACAATCTATGATCCATGCCCAGGGGTATCAGCAAGTTCTGTGAAATGTGGACAGCATCAGGTGAAGAATTCCACAGAATGTTAGTGACAAGACAAATCATCATAAAACAGTAAAAACCAAAAAGGTAGGGAATCATTCCAGGGGTAAGAATTGTAGTCTCTACCCAGATGCCATCCTCTCATCAACACTTAGTTACTTCCTTTCCATTTGTTTGCTTCAGTGCAACCCAATCCCCCTATTCTTTGCTGTGCTGCTTCTTGATGATACCTGGGTACCAGATATGGATGACAGTGAGAACACAAGACAGCCTCTTTGCTCTTCTTCTGATGCTTGGTTCTCAAAACTGTGTTGGCAACCAAGACTTGGCTTCAGAAAGCCATTTAACAACAGCAGTCAACTGTTACTCAGTGCAGATGTTTTTTGGAAGAAGGGGGTTTAAAAAAAGTAATAATAATAATTTAAAAAGAAGTTTGAGAAACACTGAGGTCACACTGGAATTATGTCCACAAAAAAAACCCTAACACAAACAAAACCCAGGCAGGGTTGCTTCCTTACCAGATTTCATAACCTTGATCCAACAAACCCAGCTCTGCTCTACAGGCACCCCTATTACTAAGAGCCTGACTTAACTCTGCATTTCACATTTGAAGCAGTTCTTGAAAACATCTGAAATCTCAAGATGTCAAATTCGTAATAAATCTATTTGTAGAACAGCTTTTTTTTTTTTTTTAAGTGTACCTGATACCAAGGCACAGCAGATTCTACACAGCTAAACAGGTTTGGATGCATTTAAGTCTTCTTAATTTCTAGTCCAGTCACAAGCACAGGCTAGTTTAGCTTCTAAGATTTGTGACCTCACCTTGGCAAATCTTTTAATGTATGACACTATCAATCAATTGAAACAAGGCAGCAATGACTTGTTCTTCTGAGCAGACCAAGTAAGTGCCCCTTCTGACTTCACCTATTTAACTTGCCTCATGTAATATACAACTGCCAAAGCACAAATATGTCAACCTGGATATTAAGAAAACTATTTTCTTCGCTGAAGTAATTTTCAACATATCCTGTGAACTTAAGACATGAAGACAACATGTTATTTTGCTAGAGAATATCCTAGTAAATTGACAAGTTTTACAGCACCCAGAGAACCTATTCTACTCTAAAAGTAACAAGTTTAAAATGCACTACCTTATCTCTCCCTTCCTGATCTATGCACTAGGTCTCTAGTCCATTTGACTTCTTTTCTGCTCTGTATGACTCAGTTAATCACTGCTCTTTGATAAAACCTTGCCAAGCACTTCCAAAACTCATGCAAGTTACACTGCACTTCCTGCACCTCACAGCTCAACCTGACATCTTGTCAGACAAACTAATACCGGTAGATAATGGCTTTCAAGCACATGAGACTTCCCAAACTGGAGATATGAGCAATGAACTCCATCCACAGGTGAAGAGCCTTACAATTGTTAACAGGTGTTAACATTGCTTTATCCAAAACAACACTGTATATTTTCAGCTATTTCAACTGTTACTACAGTTCTACAGTTATTTCAGAGATTTTCTTCAAAAGGTTCTTAAGGACAACTCACTGCCACCGGCAAGTTCATTTCTTTAATAAATCTCAATCCTGAAGTCTATCCAGGTTTACCAACCACAAGGTTCACAAAAATCCTTAAACCAACCAAACAACAAAAAACCCTCTCTTGCCATTTACGTAATATGTACTGTTTCTCCTCAAAGACACACTTTTCTCCTCCTCTTGAAATATTAACTACTGTCCTTAGATTCTGCCATTTGCTGGTGTACCTATAATTGGCTTTCAACATTTCTACAGCAGCAACAGCAGCTACTTTTCTTTATCTTTTTGTCTAAAGAGAGAGAAATTACACACAAACCTGGAAGTTCTGGGCTTTATATACTGACTACTGTTTCTTAACTGTAACTGTGCAAAGAAAGCTGATATTACTACTTATTCTTCATTTTCCACAGAAAATAAATGCTCCACCTAGGTAGAAGCACCACCTTTTTTCTCTCTAAAGACAGATTCCTTGATAAGCCCAGCCAACTTCCTAGTTTTCCAATAAAAGTTCTGGCAGTCACAGGAAGGAAAAAAAAAAAGTCTACAGTGAGAAAAAAGTATTTGAGGAATCTATTTTTAAATACATGACTAAATGAAGGTGTCAGTAAAGTAACTCAGTGTTATCAAAACTGAAACCAAATTGGTTCTAGCAACCTGTAAGACACACTGAACACTTTCCAAAAGGGTAGATGCTCAGTGATACCATGACACCTCACACCAAGCACACTCACGTTTCATCCCTGTGCAACATCTGCCTGAATCTGGGGGGACAGGCATGTGCAGAGTTTCTTCTGGGCAAGTCCTTGCTATGAAAGGCTGATGATTCAGGAGACTCCAGACATGGCACCGCAAGCAGTAGCACAGAGAATCCCAGTGTCCTTCACTCACCCTTCCTGCAGTGCGTCAGTCCCAGACCTGAGGTTATTTACTTTTCCTGATAGGACCCTGTTATACCACACACTGTGCAAGGACTGAAGTTTGTTTGTAAGAGAAGTAAGTTTGTAAGAGCAAATGTACCAGACGGAGCCCCAAGTAAGCAGGGCATTTTAATCTGCATGCTAATAGCTCTCTCAATGTATTAGCTCTCAAGCTATTGTTCAGATTCTGTGTGCAACAAGGCAGCAGTGGCTCTGAGGAGCATCTGTCATATATCAACACACAGCTTTTAAGTTAACTGCAATTAAAAACCTTATGAGTGTAAAACCCTTGAGCTTAAACTGGGTGCTCTAGCTGCTTTTAAAAACACTGTATGCCACCTCTTAACTGCTAATTTCTGCTGCATGATGCAGAGATAAATAATTATACAACACAAAGCTTTATTTCTGCTGCAAAATCAACCAGCAGAGGGAGTTTACATCAACACCACCTCTTTCACGGTTCTGACATCTCCGAAATGACCCAATAACCTCAGTATCCAAACAGAGATCACAGCTTGAGTTTCACTTAGGCTAAAAATAAGCAAGAAAGGACGACTTGTAAAAAAAAAAAGGAAACTGAACTGGCCACATATTGTGATGAAAAAAGAAACTGACCTCGGAGTAGGCAGCAGCATTAGGGGAAAACATCTACATCTGCTCACAATTTTAAAAAGCCACAACACTTCTGGAGACATAGGCCCCTCAAAAATTCTGTGCTAATCTGCTGCCTACACATTCATCTCCTCAGTAATTTGCTTTCTAAATAAAAAGCCTGCAAGCCGATTCACAGTGGCACATGCAGGCAAACACGAATCCCAGCCTTAAAACAAAGAAAAGACAGTGTTTACAAAATGCTTCGTTAAAATGATTTTAGATACCGTTCTACAGAGTTTATAGGTCAGCTAAATAAATCCACGCTGGATAGAATAATAGCCTAACACAACATCCTACCGGGAAAACAGTACCAACTGTACTCGAAACAAAACAACTACAGTTAACTCCTCAAAGATTATCCCCTTATTTGCAAAGGCTGTTGGAACACAATCGCACATTTGTTTGTTTCACTATTTCCTCAGGCTCCAATGTTGCAGTTTATTCCAGCTGGGCAGACCTACTCCTGCACAGAAAAACTGCAGGCTCAGGCCTTCGTTTCTCCTAATTGTCTTTGGGAATTATGAACAGAAGTGAGAACACAAAAGCTGGGATATCTGGCTTTAGAACAATATAGAGTGACCGGCACACTTAATCCCTTTTTAATTTGAAGTACACCTCAACCAAGAAAGATTCAAATCCTTCACACAATGCTGATCTTCCCCCGGTCTACGTTTGCTTTTTTTGATTTCATACTTCAGCATTGAGAAGGAACATGGAAACAATATATTATTATTATTATTATATTAACAATACTATTGACATTAATCAGATGTGCGAACCAAGTGACGTTACTGAGGCATTCTCCCTGCCAATGAAAAGAGACCGTACTCCCTGAAAACACGTGCCTTAACTTACTTTCCTTGGACCTTCTAGAAAGCAAAATTTCAATGGCAAAACCCACGTGTTCCAAACTTCTACACAATTTATTTTCAGATGCCTTTAATGAGCAATACAGAGGAGGAAAGAACTGCTGATCCAAGGGCCGATAAACAGACCTCCTGGTTGCTTTGAGCAACCAGCTGAGAGAGGTAAGCAAGCAAAAAGCATCATCATGCACGTGAACACTATTGAACACGACTGGTTTAGCCACAGGAAACCACCCTTCTGAGGATGACAGTCATCCACCCACCATAACAAAACTCCAATTACAAAACCGTAATTATAACCACACTATGCCTTTTTCCTTTTTTTCCTACGCTGAGCCATTAGTGCAACTTAACAAATCCATTCACTGAGGACAGGACAGCTTCTAAAGCAATGCCTGTCTTTCAATCGGATGCATAGAGAGATAAGCATTCAAGTGAAAACATTCATATTAAGGCACTAAAGAATGAAGGCATCTTCCAAACAGCTTCCAAAGTTTTTCCTAAAAAACTCTGTGCTCCAAATACATTTCCATTTATGATGCTTTGTACCTTTTTCTCATAATCCCACCCCTTGTCGGAACGATTAAAGCCCATTTTACCTTCCGTCAGTAGAGGACAACACAAACAGGTCACTTGAACTTTCTAAATCAGAACCCGGCAATTCCTTATAAAAAAAGCTAAATATTCCTTCAGTATTAATTTCCAAGAGCTTTCTAAATTGGAACTCTGCAAGCTCCTTAAAAACAAAACAAAACAAATACCCCTTCAATTTAGAAGAAGCGTGTTAAAAAGCCGAAGAAACGCCGTAACTGTTCATAGAAAGCCGAGCGAGGAAAAACAAAAAGCGTTGAGGTTTTCCTGTCTTTTTTTTTTTTTTCCGACCAGCCGGGTATCTCACTCAGCCTTCAGGAAGCCGGCGACAAAAGGGAAGGATGAACCGAAACACCACGAACCAGGAAAATAAAAAAGAAAAAATCGGTGAGAACACACAGCGTTAAGGACATGCAATAAGAGGCTTCCAGAGGGCTGTGGGGAGAAACTGGCTAGCGGCGAGACAGAGCGAGAGTGAGGGTCCCCACCCCAGCCCTGTTCTGGCGACAAGGACCCTCTCCCTCTCTCTCCCTCCTCTCCTCGCTCTCCCGCTCCGCACGGGCACCGTCACCCTCGCAGCTCCTCACAGCCGCGCTGCCCGCCCGCTGCCCGCAGCGCCCTAACGGGACGGCGATGGGCGGGCGCTGCTCACCCGGTGCCCGTGGCAGGTTCCGNCTCCCGCTGCCCCTCACGGCCGTCGGGGCCGCGCGCACCGCCGGCGCCCGCGCACGTGACCACGCCGGGAGGGGAGCGGGGGGGGCAGAGTGGCGCCGCATCACGTGACTCGCCCGAGAGCCGCGGGAAAGCTGGGGAGGAGCCCCCCCCTCCCTCTTGACCGTTCGCGCGCGCTCCGTCACGTGGGCGGCTCCTCGCTCCCTATTGGGCGCCGCGGGTGCGCGGGCGCGTGACATGTCTCCGTTCTCCGCTCGTTCTCCGCTCGTCCCCCGCTCCCGGCGCGGGTTGCGGGGTGACGGGGACAAGGAGGCTGGAAAAGACCCCTGGCATCATCGAGAGTCCAGCCTCTGGCCGAAAACCACCGTGTCAATCAGACCATGGCACTGAGTGCCACGTCCAGCCTTTCCTTACGCACCTCCAGGGACGGTGACTCCACCACCTCCCTGGACAGCCCATTCCAATGCCCAATCGCTCTTTCTGTGAAGAAATTCTTCCTAATGTACAACGTAAACCTCCCCGGGCGCACCTTGAGGCTTTGTTCTGCTGTCCTGCCACTAAATTACCTGCGAGAAGAGGCCGACTCCCACCGGGCTCCACGCTCCTTTCAGGGAGATGTAGAGAGCGATGAGGTTCCCCCTGAGCCTCCTTTTCTCCAGGCTAAACTATCCCCTCAACCCTAAATTCCCTCAGACGCTCTTCATAAGTCTTTGCTCCTTCACCGGCTTCACTGCCCTTCTCTGGACCCACTCCACCACCTCCGTGTCCTTCCTGAACTGATGGCACCTGACCTGATGGCACCTGTCTGCCCCCGCATCCTCGCCGGCGCGGAGCCGAGGGCGAAGCGAGGTGGGGCTGCGGCCGGCCCAGGCTCCCTGCCCTGGCCGCGGCTGAGCAGAGCCCGGCTGTGGCAGGATTCCTGCTCGTTCTGCTGCAGGCTGGCACCAGTAAGGCCTGAGTCCACAGGGATCGCAGAGACAGGGCTAAGGGTCTTCTGACACAGTCACATAGCGAATTTCCTTCATTCAAGGGTATTTAGGCAGTATATAAAACCCTGCTAGACCTTAGCATTGGCACAGTCTTGTCCTTTTACTGTTTCCGTTTCAACACCTGCAGATCGAGTAGCTGACTGAGTGGTGCGGGGGGATCCAGGAAAAGGAAGATTGGAAACCAGCCTTTCCAAGAGAGTTCTTCTGTTAATACAAAGTCGTTGCCAGGAAATGGCTTCCTCCTTTCTCAAAATTTGCTTCTTTTCCTGTCAGTGGGTCAGAAGGCAGCTGGGAGTTGCAGGGAGTGGGGAGCTGATGGATCTGAAACATAAAGCAGTAGGGTCAAGCCCACTGGAAGTATCAGTCTCTTTTTGGTGGTGGTGGTCAATTTAAGAAAAAGCTAAATTCAAATAAGAAATTATAATTAAAAAAAAAAAAAAGAAAAGACAAAAGTCAATTTCAGTAACCCCAGGATCAAGTGTGGATGGATTGCCTGAGAGGGAATCAGTGATGCTGAAGAAATTCTGCCCTGGAATATGAGGCAAGGAAAGCACAGTGGTGGGCCCAGGGTAAAAAGAGAATTTTCCTGCCAAGTTGCTGCTTACTGTGCTGCTGGCATCAGGAAAGTACTGCTGAATACATTGTGGGAATTCTGGAACAACAGAAAGAAAAGGAATAAATAAGATACATGGAAAAGTGTCATCAACGCCTCCATGGGAGGCCCAAAAGAGCCAGAAAGGGAACATACACAACACTTGTTTTCAGCTTGTGTTTGTGGCTTTGCAGAGGAATTGTCTGTCAAAAGCAGCTGCCACTCCTGACATTGCTAGGAAATGGTGCAAAGGTGGAGCTGCATAAACAGAACTGTGATTGTAGTTCTGCAGGACAGCCCTGCTTAGTTACCATATGCAGGAACCCAGTTGTTTTAACAAGCACCAGAACACAAGCTCTGAGTTAGGGTTTTTTTTTATTCACATGGGTTTCTTCTTATTAGCTATCACTAATTAGTTTTCACACTAATTTCATAATGCAGTAAGTCCTTAAACAGTAGTTTAAGGCAATTTATATTGTATCTGAGCTTTACAAGCAGCTGAAACAGCTAAAAATGTGCTCTGTGTGGAGCAGAAATAATTTTATTATCTTGCAAATAACTAGTTTCAGTTCTTTTTCTCTCAGTGTGGCTTTTTGTACAAGCCAGCAATAACAAAAAGCAACCTTCTTCTAACATTTCTTTTTCTACAAGGAAAAGGGTTATGAAACCTGATATCCATCTTGGAAAAGTTGTGACCGACTGGAAATGTTATGAAAGCATTAAATAGGCCAACCAGGCAAAGCGATGCTATTCAGAGACAAGTTTTCTAGAACAAAAGGAATTGTTGCCCGAGACATCACACAGATAATGTGTGTTGCTGGCCGTGGTGGGTCAGCTCAGCTGCTGATCCCTCTCTCTTACACTGACAACATCACCTTTCAACTCTTGATCACAGTAACAGGTGACTGTGAAGGGCTTTCCTTAAGAGACCAAAGTGTGGACACTTGAAATTCAAAATGGAGAATAGCACAGCATGGAATTATACCCCAAACCCTAATGCAACCTGATTCTGTAATTCCATCCTAAGGATATGTTGTTGAACCCAGAGATCACAAAGGTGTGCATAGTCATAGATAAACCCAAGTGTAGGGGAATTTATGATCTTGTCAGTTGTGGATTTAAAAGTTTGTTCTGCATCTGCAGCTCTGTAAGTGACCACGAACAGTGAAGAGTCATGATAGCAACTATCAGTGACCTGTTAAAGGATATTAAAGGAAGAAAATTCTTCAAAGTGTTTCTTGTTTCTCTCCTCATTAAGTATTTTTTTCCATCAGTAGGTTAACTGTTTTCACTCAAACTGTGGACTTCTAGGATGTGATGCCAGCTAAATCTGATGTGAAAACAGTCTGGAGCTAAATGTGACCTGCATGGAGCTGACATCTCACTCCACTTCTGTTCTGCTGTGCTCACCATCGGCTTCCTGTGGGTGTGAAATAACAGGCACACAAAACAAACCTACAGCTGCTGTTCATCAAAACCTGTTTCAAAGTGATCCAGCTGCAAAAGGGTGTCGAGGGCCTCCCCCTAAATCAAAGCAGGAGCTCTGACATCTGCTGTTCGGCAGGAGCTGATTCCACTGGAGGTAATCTCTCTGTTGAGAAATGTGTGGGAAAACATTGACACTCTGTGGCCAGACAGATAAAATGCACCTTCTGAAATTTCACGGGTTTTCACTGCTTTCATCCATTTTACCAGACAGAAAGGTAGTAAAGAACAGTTTGTAGCTTTTATTCTCGTTGATAATTTCCAGTATCTTTTCAGTAAATTTTGTTTATTGGTCTAAAATGTCCTAAACAGGCAAGCTAAGATTAAAATTAAAAACAAATGATAAAACAAAACTTTGCATCCAAACCTCCTGAATCCAAAGAGCACTGAGCGTGAGACTTCACTGTTGCTCCAGAGCCTGGCAAGCTGTACAAAGTGCATTTTCAGGTCCATGCTTGCACTGTCATTTTGATCCCATTTTTTTCCTCTGGAACTGGAACAAGGGAAGGCCACCTTAAAGGGAATTGGATTTGTGTATTGCAAAGCAGGATTTCCTCCACACTAATCTAGAGAGATGAACTTCATCAGCATACCTCCAAGGAATAATTTTTACTTCTCATAGAAGTAACAGATATTATCTGTATTATATTTAGTGCAGATAGGGAGTAGGGTTAAGCATCGTTACATAGTCTCTGTAGGGCTTCCTCTTGGTAGAAACCAAAGGAGTACTAAAAAAAGCCTCAAAAACATCCTTGCTTCATGGCTTTTACATTCAACAGATGGAGGAGCAAATACTAGGATACGGGAGCCTTTTTTTGATCCACATAACACTGGTATTTTTGTAAGCGTACACATTTTTTGCTCTTTTTTTTTCTCTTCAACTAGAAACATTAATAATAATGAAGAATTGAGCTTAAGGCCTTTCATAATAGTCAGAGCTGTATTTTAATTAGTTTCTAAGGTGAAAATGGAATGTGTGCAGTATGTGGCATAGATGAGTGTATGACCTAAGCTGGGATAGAGACCAACTGTAAGAAGAAGAGTTAGTGAGTAATATCAGGAAAGGGAATGATGGTGTCAGGATATAAGTAAGGATGCCAAAGAAGCTTAGTTTTGAATTGTCCTGAGGAGACAAAGCTAAGATGTTAGGGATCAAGGAGAAAGAGATCTGTGAATTTAAGACAAAAGAAGAAGGACGTGGAATGAGAGTTTCAGTGACAGAGACAGAAAAATACAGAGCACTGCCAATTTATGTGGGAAAAACTAAAACAGTTTGGGTAGCACTTGAATAAGTAAGTCTAGAGAGAGGACCTGCATCCTGGTAAAATTCGAAACAGCTTTGGGAATTATAAATTCAGAGACTAGAATAACAATATTTATGAAAAATATTCTACAGTCATATACAAAAGACATAGTCATTCAAACAGAAATCAAAGCAAGGCAAGTAATTTTCCTTTCCTCGTCATCCTGCTATTGAAGCACCTGCCAGCTAAGGGATGAGAACATGAGGGGGAAAAGTCTTTGCTCTGTGCCGTATTTCTCCACATGCACCTTGTTGTCAGGGTGCAATGCAGAGAGTTATGGCAGGGTCTGGTAGTCAGGACCTGTCCCACTGTCCCCAGCCAGGGAGCAGGCAGGCTTGGGGGGATGCAGGAGCACCCCCAGCCCTGGCCATCAGGCATCTGTGTTGGGCAGGACTTCACACCTGTGAGCATGTTTGTGTCCTAGTGGCTGCCATCCTCCAGCATGGGGGTGGGTCCCAGCAGGCCGGACAGGTGGGGACTGAGACAAGGACCAAGCTTCCTCCTTTGAGAACTATGACATGGCATCAGCGAGGGGTATAGCAGGTGAGATTTTGTGCTTTCCAGCTAGAGTCATTCCCTACTGGGAAGAGTTAACTTTGGAAAGCACAAAGCTGATAGCCTATCTGCTGCCAGTTGTGCTACCAGAAAACGTTTTCCTTTATCAAATGTTTGTCCCAGAAATAAGGGGAAAACAAGGACCACAGGATGAGCTGGACTGTGAGAACAATGTCCTATTCCCAACCCCACCAGGAATGCCCTGGAGGTACCAGCACCTCTCAGAGTGCTTGATGGGCACCTGAAGGACAAATGCTTAACATCTGTGTCTTTTGTTGTGTGAGTCTTGTCATTCTGAACTTTAGGGTGTTGGTACAACTTTAAGTGTTCATGTCTTGTCAAGAGACATCACTGCAGGCAGGCTTTTCTAGGGCATGTCATAGCCTGTGGCTGTCTTGTGTAACTTTCAGACTATGCTAAGCCATGTTTCAGGCCTCTGGGAATTCATCTCGGGAGGAAGCAGCTTGCCTTCAGCCGCCAGTTCTCACAGCTACCCACTGACCCTGATGGAACAGGCAGCTTCCTGGGCACATGCCAAGTGAACTGTCATTAGTCTGTTAGCAGGAGTGAGTTTCCTGCGGGCACACCAGAAATCAGGGGCAGAACAAGAGGAATGGAGCAGGATGCAGGAAAGAAAAAGGCCAAACTTCTCTAAGCCTGAACCATCACATTTGGCTTTGTTGTGATTTTAGGCGGCTAGGTCAAATCCAGTGATCCCTGTAGGCCCACAAGGAACTCTCCTAGGCCAAACTCAGGAAAGTCCCCCTCAAGGTGGCTGCCAGAAGTAGACAGGTGGGCTCTCCAGGTCAAGACAACTGCCTGTATCCAGGGCCTCCTTCAGCTCCCAGTGGTCTTTCTCACCAGCTGCTGGTCTGAACATCCCCTCCATGGGTGGTCCTTCCATGTATGATACAGTGAGGACATCCTGCAGGAAACATGGGCAGGGCTGGTGGTGGCTTTGGTGGCCTTTCTCAGAGACACAAGCACGTCTGGATGAGGAGGCACACTCTGCCTTCACTGGGCTGAGATCTACTTGTTGTTCCAAGCAGATGCCATTTGGATGAACACTCACAGTAAGGACCAGAACTACGCCTGTTATTCCTGGCTCTGCAAAGGGTTGTTTCCTTGGAGCTGCCTTCCAAAGAGGTGGCACAGGTTCGAACAAATGACAGTGAATAGAGTGATCGGGACAAAATCCCTGTTAGTGGAATGTTTGGGGCATGGGAAGGAGGGGGCATTCTCTCCTATATTGCTGGTACTGATTATTGCTTTTTGGGGTGATTATCTAGGAAGCAGAGAAATGCATGCCTAAAAAACAGCAAACAAATAAATTGACTGAAATTCTGCAAAACTATAAATGGAATTAGCATTGCTCCTGATAATTCGGGGAAATGAAACACAAGACAAGAACATTTATTCTGTCCACAGAAGACACAGCTTGAATAGGGGCTGTCCTTGTCTCTGAACACAATGTCTGAATTATTTAGTACCTGGCCTTTCTGTTCCAGCAATAGATGCACTCAGAGCTCATCTTGTCTGCTTTTACTTTCTTTTCTTTCATTCTATCTTTGACTTGTAATTGCTCCTATGTATTATTTATTGGAAATACTATGCTTTTGTAACATAGCTGTGGGTGGAACGGGCTCTGTAGGCACAGTGTGCACCCTGTATTTGGAGTAATTGTCAGGAAGAAAGAAAATAGGCTGTGGTTCAATACATAGGGTATAAGCATGTAAAAAAGAAAAATAACACAGAGTTTCCTCTATTTGCCCATGAAATACTGTATTTTGTGCCATAGAAAACCTGAAGGGAATCATCAGTAAAACAGTGCTTAGTTGCATCCTTTGTTCCGGCTTTATTTCTTCCTTTTCCTTTTCCTTTTCCTTTCCCTTTCCCTTTCCCTTTCCCTTTCCCTTTCCCTTTCCCTTTCCCTTTCCCTTTCCCTTTCCTCCCTTTCCCTTTACCTTTCTTTTTTTTCTCAGAAGCAGCCTTCTTCTGTGTCATGTGAGGGAGTGATGCAAAGACTCCATCATATTATATTTCAAATACGCAATTATTCACTGAATGGTAGAGTCTCCATCCTTGCTTCCTGTACCTATATTTTAACTTACTTGAAAGAAATTACTGTACTCTGAATGTCTAGTCAGATGAAACTGATGTGTGTCACAGCTACCTGCCGAGTCTCTGAGAAGATGAGCATCAGCAAAGGCAGGAGAAACACGAAAAGATCAAGACACAGTTCACTTGACACACTGTTGTGTCTGAAAATACCAACTATACTGATCTTAAAGGACAATGACATGTGGGAAGGAAGGTTGTTCCGAAATGGTGAACAAGCAGATCAAGGAGCCAGACACCAATGTAACTTATTTTAAAAAGTGAAGAACATGGACAAAATGATAACCCTCGGGCAGCAGCACACACTTCAGGGTGTACGAACAGTGCCCGGAAGGGCCAGAATCCACTGCGCACTGCCAGTTCTCTTTTTTTATCCACATCTAGAGAGCTTTCTGCCTTTTTTTGCACTTATGGACTGGTTTTAGAAAAAATCGCACATGAACATACGCTGCACAGTTTTATTGTTGAATCTTGAGAAAAGAAGGCTTATGAAAGTCCTTATCACTGTGTTCCAATATTTAAAGGGTGGCTGCAAAGAAGATGGAGAATCCCTTTTTTACAAGGAATCTGTGGGAAAGATGAGCAGTAATGGGTACAATTTACTCCTGAGGAGATTCTGATTGTGCACAAGAGGACAACTTCTCACAATGAGAACAATCAGCCATTGGAATAATCTCCCCAGGGAAGTGATGTGTTCCCCAGCACCTGAGGACATTTTTAAGATTTGGCTGGAGAGGATGCTGAGCTTCTTTTAGACCATGCTTTTGCTTTGAAATGTTGGTTGGACCAGATGATCCTCGAGGTCCTTCCAGTCTGGTATTCTGTGATTCTTAAAACCTATCTTACACATTCACAAGCTGCATAAAGCTGGTGGAGGCTCTTGGTGCCAACCGGCTCTGTGGGTTAACTGTGGGAGAGACATTTATCACAGAGGTATCTTGCAAAACGTGCTCTGTAGGACCCCCCTTGCAATCCCGTGCAGCCTAAGTGGGCTGGACTCCTTGTGCTTTTTTTTTTTTTTCTCATTCATCTTCCTTTCTGTAGAAGATGGAAAACTGAAGTATCTTGCCCCCAGAGGAAGACATATGCCTCTCAGTGACCACCAGCTGACCAGAGAGTCCCTTCCCCGTGCTGTGCTGAACTTCATCCCCAGCAGAGGTCGTGACATGGAGCTGTCATGTGAAGATTATTGCTGAGGAAACTGCGTCTCCCACAGATGTGTTAAAAGTTCCCCTGTGGTCCCAGGGAAAGCAGGGGTGATTCCCATTTCCTTCTCAAATAAAGGTGGCTAGAGAGCAGCTCTGTCTTACTGCTGTGAGGTGAGGTCTGCACACCTCTGAGCAGCCTCTTAGGAGCAAAACCAACCAATAAAGAAGGTAAATAAATACTGGCTTTGCTGGGACCCTGCTGGCTGTCATCAGCCGCTCTTGCACAAGCGAGGTCGGGAGCTGTTGCAGCAGCACATTTTTGCCTCTGGCATGTTAAGTGCAAGGGATGCTGTCTTGTTAAACAGTTTTCCACTCTTTTAGGAGGTTTTTATACACCCTTAGCCACCTCAGTCCTCCCAGAAAACTGACTTTGCTTCACTTACAAAAGTTGAAATGTCGTAAATACTTTGATGTAAAGAATTTTATGGGTTTTTGCCCCAGGAATGGCATTTTGACTCGTATTTCAGTGAGACATTAAAAAAACATACTTGTGTGCGTTTTTTTTAATTGCTGTTGTTACCATTTGTGCAAAAGGTAGTAAAAGCTGATGATACAGTGATTTGTTTTGTACTTTTTAATGTAAGACTGGCAGAAAAATCGGTGTCTTGTTGCTTAAGAGGCTTTCATTCCCCACCCCTGAGCTGTGATTCAGCAAATTCCCAGAGTAACCCTGGTCTGAAACCCGGGTTCCTCCTTGTCGTGTCCTGCCAGGGGGTGGATTTCTCCTAGGCAAGCCAATGAACAGAAGCTCATTTATTTATGTATGTGGTGAGGAGGAAACTTGCTCCACAGTCTCCCCACCTCTTCCTGCAAAATGTTAGCTCTCTTTTGCACCAATCACTTTGGGTCCTGAATGAAAAGAAGTGAGTGGCAGCGGAGCTGGAGTATGGAAACTGCTGTTTTGAACATCAGTCCCTGGCTCTGCTCCACACCTCATAAATAATTGCTCTCACCTCAGCTACAGAGAGAAGCAAAAGCAGGCTGCCTGTGTTTTTCTTCATCAAACCTAAGGTTCTATTTCGGAGGGGCAGGACTGAGCAATCTATTAACTCACATCATCAAGGAAATACGCTTGCTTGCTATTTTTTTTTCTGGCTGCATTTTTTCCCCCCCACAGCTGCAGCAGTATCTTGATGGGGAAGCTGATCTCCAAAGGCTGGCGGAAAAGAGATGCTCGAGTTGTCATGCTGGGGCTCGACTTTGCTGGCAAATCCACCCTTCTGTACAAACTGAAGAGTGGCCAGGCTGTGGAGACCTGCCCGACAGTGGGATTCAACGTGGAGTCTCTTCAAACACCCTGTGGAGTATCCTTCACCCTCTGGGATGTTGGTGGACAAGACAGCCTGCGGGCCAGCTGGCCTAACTACCTGGAGGACATCAACACCCTCATCTTCGTGCTTGACAGCGCAGACATGGCCCGGCTGGCCGAAGCAATGGCAGCACTGGAGGAAGCCCTGAGCCACCCCAGCATGGCTGGCATCCCTGTGCTCCTCCTGGCCAACAAGCAGGAGGTGCCAGGAGCGCTGGCTCCTGCTGAGCTGGGGGAGATGCTGCGGGAGAGGGGGCTGGCAGGGCACCGCTGGCTGCTCCGGGGGTGCAGTGCCCACACTGGCCAGGGCCTGCAGGAAGTCCTGGCCATCCTGGGAACGCTGCTGCGGGGCTCAGAGCAGAGCTCCCTATCCCAGGAGCAGCCCGTCATGGGGCTGGCAGAGAGGAGGCAAGCTCCAGAGCAAACCTGAACCTTGAATGGACCCTTCCCACTCATTGCTGCCAGCAGGTTTGTCATGGAGGATTCCAGCCTCCAGGTATCCCCTACAATGAGCAGAGCTGCAGCTGGCACATGCTGTGAAACACCCAGGACCTGACCACTGAAACCCACCAGGAGGGTCTCTGAGCAAAACTCCCATCCAGGAGCAGTTTTGGTCACATCTCTTGGACTCTCATCACTAGCTGCAGCTTGTCCCACTGTCACCATGTTCTGCTCATCCACTGCACTTGTGTGTCCAGAGGTTCAGCAAGGATGCTTTTTGACATTTATGAATTATAACAGAGACCTGTGCAAGGGACAGAAGTTTTCTTCATTCCGCAGCTCCCGGCCCAGATGCATCCATCCAGATGGGGTGATCCCCACTTAGGGGGAGATTGGATGTGCTCCATGCTGCTTCTTTCTCAGCATGAATAACATGTTCATGGGCTGAAAAAGAAGGAAGGCACTAAAAGGAATGGCTGAATGGGAGCAGCATAAGCTCAGGACTTCAAATGGCCAAGCAGCTAATTGGTTTTAGTATGGCATCTACAGGTATGATAATCTTCAAGCCATGGAAGCAAGCCGGGATTTGATGGTGTAATGCAGTTTGAGGATGTGTGTATATTAATTTATGCATTTCTTGTAATAGTTCTTTCTTTCTCCATTCATAATTTTTATCAAATAATGATTTTATGAAAATGGTCCCTCGTTTTCCTTGGATTATGTTTAAATATAAAGAAATCAGATCTGACTTTAAGATGCTTGGAAATTCATCTCCATGGCCAGTCAACCTCTAAATATCCTCATGGTGGCCTGAATAGTTAAGACAAAACCCTGTCTCTTAGACTTTTGAAACTGCGTGAGACCACTCCACTTGCAATGGTTGATAACCGTGGGTGCCTATGGGCACAGGCAGGTTGTTGATCAAAGGTGTCTCCACACTCAGCTGTGTCCAGGGCAAATGAAAACGCCTCTGGCAGCTCTCAGCAGGACCAGGTCCCATGTGGCAGTGATGGTCTTTGTCCAATCCTGCTCAGCTTATCCCTGGAAAGATCTATAAAGTGTGTGCCTGAGGGCTCCCTGTATCCAAGATTCTGTTATCCAGAGTTAAAATTAAAATATTTCATAGTAGTCCCTGCTTCATTATGAAATGAATGGGGGAAGAGGAGAGATAGGATACAAAATTTTTATTTCTATTTTCCATTTCTGTTTTTATTCAGAAATCAGCTGCTTTCAGGGAACGGCATGCACAGCCTAGAAACACCAAGGAGAAATACATGGCAAAATCCTCTTCTGTTCATAGCAGAGCATTTTACAGTTGTTAAGGAATTAATTATCCAGCTGTTACTAGTGCTGTTATTAGCCACACTTCATAGAAGGCAGCAGCTGGAATAGAGAGCTCAAACAGTCACGAAGAAACAGAGTCAGACATTTATAGGAAGGTCTCAATAAAGGAATCCTTCCCAACTGTTTTAGCCGCACTACTGTAGAACTACTACGTGCTATAAAACAGTGCTGCAGTGTCAATGTGGCCTAAGCAATCACGGTTGTGAGTGTATTTTAACAGCACTGAATCATGTAATTGATTACATGACAACCTGTGTGCATGGTAAGGAGAACAAACTCACGTCTTCAAATCTTTGCAGGTGACATAAGCTGGTTGATCTACTTCCAGCTTGTTGCAGGTGGTCATTTTTTTGCCTCTAGCGCTCAAGGCTCCAACACCTGTGTCCAGTGACCTGATGGCCATTTTGAACATGAGTTCTAGAGGCACAACACAAAAGGTTCTGTGCTGCATTGCCATGCCAAAAAAATTTATCCTTGTTGAGTTTGCTGCTGTTTTGGTCTGGTGTCTCACATGGCACAAAACAGAGAATTGTGCATTAGGGTAAACTCAGCACAGACTGAAAGGCTGTTCTGGTGATGTCTTACTCCTAAGTGTCTCTTGATGCCTGCATTTGACTCCACAGAATTGTCTGCTGGTAGTTAAAAGAAACACTTCCCATTTTCCTCTGAGAGTTTTTTAAGCTCTTTAAAAAGATAAAAAATAGGCTCCTCTGGCAGCATATGGAGGTAACCACCACTCTTTGGTAGACATCACCAATTAAAAATTAAAACAGCAAGGTGGGAGGTGGGGAAGAAGGGGCAACGGGAATCCTGAATGTCTGAAACTGATGAAGCAACATTGCAGTTGCTGAAATTGTTCTCACTTCCCCTGAAGCAGTAATTTGGCAAAACACCCCATCTCATGGGGCATCATGTGATTTTCCATCCTTGTTTTCTGGAATAAGGCTTTTCTGGACGTTTGGTCACATTACTCAGCCCAGTTATGCCATTGTTCAGAGACTGTCAAAACAATGATGGGTCATAATATTTGAAATAGCAGTTCCGAGTTTACTTCTAATGATTTCTCTTTTCTCCTGTGTTGGACAACTGCTAAAACAAGTCAGTCTAATGAGCACTGCACTGCTTTAATTGCACCCAACAGCACTTAAACATTTCAGTGTCAAAACTCCTGCCTGGTTCAAAGGGAGCAGCATGGCAGTCTGCAGGAAGCAGCCAGCTCTAGGGAGGGAAGTTTGTTACCTCCTTCCTGGCAATTCTGCAGGAATCCTGCCACATGGAGTGATACTGATCCCTAAAACACTCTCCTTATGGATTTCAGCCAGGAGAGCACCCTCAGATTTAATTTCCATCTTCCTGGGCACGGGATAGATATCACAGTCTTGGCACTGCTTTCTAAAATAACACAACTTCTCTCTGAGTAGCAGGTAAAAGAAAAATCCTTAGGACTTTGTTTCAGGTTCCTCACAAATTTGAAGCATCCTTTAGGTGATTTGTCCCACAGCCCACTCTGGTTGCTCAAGATTCCTTTTTAGAAGCTTTTCTGGATGCACTCTGGTGTATATAAACCTTTACAGTGACATAACCAATATCCATAATTGTGCATTAATCTTCCCAGCCACCCCTCCACTGAGATGAGCCATACAGGTAAGTATCTACCCTTGCTTGGAGCCGTCAGAGCAGCCTCCCTGCCCAGGTCCATTAGCAATTCCAGCCCTTGGGCCTCCCATCTCTTCTCTGTTTTGCAGGGATCACTGCAGTGGGAGTTACCAGCATGTCTTGCTGCTTTTTTCAAGGACACCAAGACACTTCATTCCTCTTTCACACTGTTCATGAAAGGGCATAGCTCATTCCTCACTGATTTACTAACATTTCTGAGGGACTGGTTTTTAAAGCAGCTTCCTGAGTATGAACCCAGCACAGATTTATTTTTTAATTTTTGTCGAGAAGTTTTGCATCCACCTCCAGAGAGCAGGAAAGCAGTAAACTGGGAAAAAAAAACCCCAACCAACCAACATTAAAACCAGTACAGGAAGTACAATTCACCTTTTCCTCTTCAGCAGCACAGGAAGGATGACTCACCTTTTCCCTGCTCTCTTCACAACTTCCATTTTTCAGCCAGTCCATGACACAAAACAGTTCCTGCTTGCACAGTAGCTGATTTCTGCTGTTGGCACTATTGCTTTTTTTTCAGAGGGATCTATGTGCCATTTGTCCTGCAGTTTCTGATGGAGCTTCCCTGATGGGTTTCAGTATTGCTGAAGGGCCTGAGATCAGAGGGGAACCACAAGATCCCAGGGTTGCAGGGTGAGGGCATGGACGGTTGCCAATGAAGTATTTAAAGAGGGAACAGGCGGCCACAGGGTGCATGAGAGGGATCTGTGACCGGATATAACACCGGGAGGAGAGTGTTAGGGCAGCAGCCAGAGACCTGGAAAACGCTTGGGGGAAGAAAGGTCAGTAAGAACTTTTTTAATGGCTAAGAAGACCTTTCTTTTCGAATACAACATGGGAAAAAAGATTTCAATCCCCCCTTTTTGTTAGGAGACAGGCTGTATAATGCAGTGGAATGTCTTAATTTCTGCTTAATACACCTAACAGCTGTAAAGTAATTTCTTCCTCTTAAAGAAACCCTGAAATACCACTGAAAAAAATTCCCCACAGGTAGCTCACCAAGGAAAAACAAAGAGCAAAGCCGTGTGTGAAGCCATCTCTTTAAAAAATCAATACTGATGCCAAATGGTATTAAAAGCCAGTCATGCAATAATGATTAAGACAAACGACAAACTACTGTTCAATACATCACAGCCTTCAAAGGGTTAATTAACTGGCCTTCATCACAGCTTTCCCACACTTGATTTTTTCATGATACATTTGCTTGAGGTGAAACCCTGAGCCTGCCATCTGGATATTGTTCAAAATTCCAGGTGAAGGCTGGGATTTGGGTTAGGAACTCAGCCATGCATCCTTGGCCAGGAGTGCATCATCCCCCCGTCTCATACTTCACACAATGTGACTTGCATAAAATTCCTGCCAAAAGGGGGAAAAAAAGAGATAATTTAACCAGCTGCTATGACCCAGACGTGACAAGCGTGTCCCCCTCTGCCTGTGCCCCACCCGCCTCTCTGTGGTCAGACCAGAAGCACAAACCTGTGCTCCAACCCAACCTGGACGCTTCTCACCTCAAAAGCTCTAATGCTTTAAACCAGACCAGCACCATCAATGTCTTGTCTGCTAATTGCTGTGAGAGACAATCCCCCTGGAGCTCCCAGAGCTGACAGACTGTTCTTAAATTCTCCCTTACACCTCAGATTATTATTAGGTTTTTTTGGCCTGTGCTGGCTAAACATATTTGGATGTGGCAATGAGGTTTTCTCCAACAGGCCACAACCACTTGCACGAAAAAACCCCTGCTGGTGATCGGTGGCTCTGCAGAAACACTTTGCCTTGGGCACAGGAGAAATATTGGCTTTTTGACCAAACAGTGGTGGGGCTACAAAACCACTGGTTTCTGCAGAGAGAGAACAAAGTCACATGGGCCCGTGGGAGGTTTGATAATGGTGGGAAAGGACTTCGGAAAGACCAAACTGGGGGTTTCCTGGGGAAGAAAAATACCAGCTGAGAGGTGAGTTGGGGCCCTCATTTCCTGGGGGATCAGGGGAGAATCTGTACTGCTCATAAAGACACACACTTTACACCTCATGATTTTCTGGCTTTTGGCAGCACTTAACAACAGTCCTTTCTTTTAATAATGGTGTAAATGAAGATCAGTGCTAAAACTCTACCCTTCAACACAGGCAGCATTTTCAGAGACATGAGGTTTGGGTCAGTACAGCGCAGGAGGAGGGGTCCAGCACTGCACCAGCTGTAAGATATCTGCACACTGTGCCTCAGGGTGGTGCTCTCACAAGGATGGAGAAGTAGCTTCTCCCTGTTCCTTGAGGAAGTCCAATACAGAGGCAAAACATGACAGACCATTCCTGAGGACGCCCCATATTTGCACGATGAGGTTGGCTCATCACTAGCAAAGCAAGGGAAGCTCAGCCAGGAAGAGTAGATTTTGGGCTGCAAACATGGGAAAATATCCTGAGTCTCCAGAGCTGCCCTGGGAAGGATGAGCACAATGTCTGCCATGCTCCCAAGGAATAGCAGCTCTGCAAAGACAGTGCCTAGGAATGACTGGAAGAGTGGAGGACATGTCCTGCTGGAGATGGCTGCAGGCAACCCCAGGGCTTCGGGTGATACAGGCCCCTTAGCCGGGCAGGAAGGAGCTGCTTAGACCCCTTGGTTCCCCCAGGCTTTCTCCCTTGGAGAGACCTTTATTCCCCTGTATTTCCTCCCTGGGAAGAAGCACTTTTGACTTACTTCAATGAGATGCCACTCTATCTTAAATAAAAAAAACCAGACTCAATATATTTGTTGTTCTTTTCTGCACCCTACCTTTCTTCCACATAATAAAAACACTCACATTGCTATCAATGTCCCCAGCACCATCAGCAGAGGTAACAAATAATCTTGTTGTACCTTCCCCTGGCAGAGCTGAAGACCCCATTAGCCGCCTCCACTGCTGCATGGGAGCTCACATGCTGCTGGAGGCAGGATGATTGCAGGAAAACAGATCCTTACAGCATTAATTCTCTGGGAAAGATAAGGACTTTGACCAGAGGGAGAGGCTGAAAATGCCACAGAATGGCTTCTGACAGGCTGTGCCTTCCTGTGCCCTCAGGGCTGGCCCCAGCTCGCCCTGCTGTTGCCTGTCACTTGGATCAGCAGCCTGAGGAAATGCGGCCCCCTGACCACCCAGTCCACAGCCACACAGGAGCACCTCAGGCTCTGCCATCTTCCTCATAGGAGATGCATCCTAATCAAATTATTTCAGTCTCTTGGTGCTGGAACTTAATGGATCTTCTTGCCACTTTCTTGAAGGTGATGCGCCCCAGGAAAGAGCTTTTGATGACAAGCCTGCTGTGAGTTTTGAGACTGCATGTTATACCCATGATAGAATAGCAATATAAATAATACATCTCTTTAAAAAACCACAAGCAAACGAACAAAAAAACCCCACCAAAACAAACATCCAAACCCTAAAAAATATGGACAGTGCAGGAAATTCCAGCTGCAAAACAAAAGCTAGGCAGCCTCAAGTCAGTTGTTCAGTTCCTGCCATCTGCTTTATAACCCTGAGCAACTACACACTGAGTAAGTAAGGAGCAAATTATGTGCACACCAACTTTCTCTGGTGTAATGGAGGGGGACAGCCTGACTTGGGAAGTCACTCCCCAGGCATGGAGCCTGCAGCTGGCACTGACACCCACCCAGCAAGGAGCTTTTGCTTCTCTGCCACTGCTTTTAGCTCTCACACAATCTTAGGTTGGAAGGAACACGGATGCAGTTCAGCAGCCTGTTGTCTGATGATTTCCAAGGGGGGAGAAGAGAGTCCCCAAGTCCTCAACGTTAACACTTTAGTGCTTGCAGTGCTTCTCTTTGAGTAGGTGGCTGGGACTGGGGTAAGAGCAAACAAAGGCCCCAAGGAATACCTGTAGCAGTATTCTTGCAACTGGAAGCATGAGATCAGCCCCCAGGTTACATCAAGAAAAATCGTGGACCTCAGTGAACGTCCATTTCTAAACATGCAGGACTCACATTTTCCCATTTTCTTTCCCATCTTTAGGGGCCAAATCTTTCTGCTATTAAATTTAAGCTAATACACAACTGAGGTCAGTAAAACTCATGGAGAAATTCAAGAGTTTAGATGTTGACTAAAATATCAAATACAGAGAAAACTGTGACCTTTACAAGAAGTGATTTCTTCTCTTTCCATCAGTTTTTAATATTTCAAGAACAGACCTCTGGTTGAGTTTCCATAAAAACACCTCCCTGAATACCAATAGCCACGCAAAGCTCAGTGCAAACACTTGGCTCTGTGCTGCTGACAATGAGGTTGTGTTTAAAACCCCAGTTCCATAGCAGGGAGAAAGGAACATGCTGCTGCTGCAGGAGCAAGTTGCCACCTTGTTAATTACTCCCCTTGGCCTGGGCCCTTTTCTCAGCAAAGAGTTAAATATTCCAGCACAGAGCGCTGAAATTTGAGAATTTGAGACTGAGACTACAGAGGTGGAAGTGAGCATTATCGTTAAGTATCCAGCACATCCAACTCCCTGTAAGTGTTCAAAAATGAGCCCTTTGGATGGAAACTTTTCCATGTGAGATGCAACATTTTAGCAGCAATTGAACCAAACATGCATTAAAAAGGTGGGGGGTTTAACCTCCTTTTTTTTTTTTTAATTTTTAGTATTTGTTCTAAACCAGTAAAGGCAGAGACTGATGGATGTGAAACAACTGGAAGAGCGCTTTCCTTTTGACAAAGCAACACATTTTTTAAAAATTTTCTATGTATTTGATTTAAACACAAAAATTTGACAAGTCCAAACTCTCCCTCTACACCTATCACCTCCTGAAATTTATGTGCTGCCGTGCTTAAAATGACAAAACCTAAAACCATGCAAACCACTCCTAGAGAACCAATGTCAAATAAATACACTCACGATTACTGGGCCAGACCTCCTGTAAGCTAGGATCATCATGGGAAGAACAGAAGGAATTTATCCCTTATTTTCACTATTATAAAATGCCGGCAGTAGGGAGATTTCAAGGAGCTCTACCAGGATATAAAAGTATGAAATGCAGGGGAAACCAGCTGTGAACTGCATCAAACAGAAAGGAATGCTCATGGGTCTAATCTCAGGGCAAGAGCTGCAGCTTCCCTAAAGCATTTCTCTGCATAAACCTAGAACTGAACTTGCTGAAGCCACTGGCAAAATACTTCAATTTCATCCTCTCTCTTGCTGTACAAGCAATTTTGTAGGGGAGATAATCTGGCTCCATGAGTTAGGGTTAAAAACAACCAAATAAAGCCACTAAAGATGATCAGCCTGCAAGTAACAGATGCAGACATGAGCTCCCTTACACTTCATTTCAGCACATTAAAAAACTCCAACCACCAGTTTTCCACAGGACCCTACTTAGGAAAGAGGATGATTAATCCATGTTCTACATCTCTGTGTGTCCCTGAAGCCTACTTAATGTACTGAGAAAATGGACAACCAATCTCCTCCTGCAGTTCCCCCACTGTGTCCAGGAAAGAGTCTCCCTGCAGGGTATCTAAATCCTTCACAGAAATTGCCATTTTTCCTCTGAAGTCGTGTGGTGACACCTACTCTACTGCCGTAGAAGGTGGCAGAGAGCAGCCTAAAGCTTTCAACCTTCATTCTATTAACATTCTTAGGCGTGGCACACAAGGTTATGATCTCTCCAACATTAAAACAACTAAGGTTGGAAAAAAACCAGCTCTTCCTTTCCTTTATGAACTGGGATGCTGCCCAAGAAAGCTGTATCGTGAGTGCATTTCAACATGAAGCTGCGCGTGTGCCTGCAGCAGCAGCTGGAGAGCTCCGGGGCCAAGCCAGCAGCACAGAGCAGACCTGCCTGTTACCATTTCTACGGGAGGATCAGGGAAGGAGAAAGCTGCTCTAGCTCCTAACTCTGCATCTTGACACGAGGCAGTTTTCCTGAGCAGCCTGAAGTAATGTCCCAGCCTGAAGCAGACCCGTGCAGCTCAAGCGGCTCCAGCTCATGCTGCTGTCAAGGTGACAGTGACAATCATGACAAACCCCTGCAGCAAAATCTCCCAAGGCTTTGCCTGTTGGAGCTCACAGTTTTCTACTGATTGGGTTTTTTTTTCCTTTTCTTCCTGAAAAGGGCTTCCTAATGGCTTGGCATAATTTGTTGTCCTACATACGTTTGAATAGAAGCGTAATTATGCCACAAAAAGGAGCACTTTTTGTGCAACAAAATAGAAGGAACACAACACACTGCATTTGGTGGAAAGGACTAGTTTGAAAGACATTCAGAATCTAGAGGGCATTAGAGAAGAGCAGAATAACAAAGTGGGCCTCAACTATCATTCAGTTCACTGAGATTGAAAAAAAATCAACTAATAATCTGCCTGACAGTGGATCTCTTCTTACTCATTTGTTTACTAGATCAAGCAAACAAAAGGGAAGTCTCTGTATTTTTAGAAGTATGGGGAACATTAAGATATTATCTAGGTTTTACTCCTTCTAAATAAGACACATCTTAAAGTAAGGCATTATTTATTCCAATGTACTGTCTTTCAAGTCCTCTAGGCAGGACCTAGAGGATGATTAACAGGTTCCAAAAACCCAACACAATTCAGTCTGTCAACTGAAAGCTGAAGGAACCAAAGGGATTAAACAGCTTTTGGAAATGGGAATTAGGTTCTTATGAAATCTTTGTCCTTCATATCCCCGTGGACAAGCATTTGTAAAGATTTAAATGCAGCACTGGAAGCTCATCTCCATCTCCCACCCACGGGAACAGGGGTTTCTCCAGGTGACTCAGCCAACTGACAAGAGAGAGAGGATGGCAAAGCTACAGGTGCAGTCACAGGCACCTTTCAAACAGTTCAAGTGGTCTCCTTCCACTGGCGCTACACCATAATTAGAGCAGGACTGTACTAATCAGGAGGCTGCTGGACAATGCAAGTCTCTGACAGTTCCAAGCTGTTCCCAAGCAGCACCCCAGATGGGATCACTAGTGCCAGGGGCGACGGATGCTGGCTATGAAAGGCTGTCCAGCCCAAGGCTAGTTTTGGTGCACGCCCCACTCCTCCCACACTGGGCAAGAGTTGGGCCCCCTTGTGCACCATCCTGAGCTTAAATTAGTGCTGAATCAGCAATCAGCCTTGCACCAGGAGCCTGGAAAGGATGTTTCTGGAGGTAGAAGACAACTGTGGAAGTTCCTTGACACTCTTCCTTCACCTTCAAGCCTTTGAACTGAAGTCACTATTTCAGTAATTACATGGAGCAGCTGCAGCCCACCTAGCACAGCCCCCTGTACACACTTGGAAACATTTCCATACAAAGTATAAAACTCCGTATCCAAAGTTTCAGAGATGACTGCATTAGCTTATTTTATTCATACTTGTAACATACTTCAAACTTTGATGCGGAGTTCTGCTAACTAATATCTAGTCAAAGACAAAAACCCCTAAGTCAATCCATGAAGACTAAGCAGTTCCATAACCTTCAAAATAAGTTCTTGAATGTTTTTATAGTATTTGATAGCAGCTTTTTATTGGTTACAAAACCTAAGCCCATATACAAAATTAGGAACACATTTAGATGCCTCTTTGAAAGAACGTTTTAGTCTATTTTAACTGATAGTTTAAAAAAATAATAAAAACAATGCAATTTTAAACACTGTTCTGAAAACGTAAAAGTGCAGCAATATACTTTGTTTCCTTTATTAACTATGAAATGGTGTAATCCCAATCAAAAGCTGATAAGGTCACAGCAGAAAGAACTGAGCAAGCACTTTGTCCTGCCTTACCCAGTTCTCTGATGTTCACTTTTATTGTAATGCATTGAGTGCAAGAAAAGGATCGAATCTTTACAGTAAACTTGTTTCAGTATCAATTTGTATGTAATCTCTAGAATAACAGTGAGTGTAGGCTGAACTGAGTACGCATCAGTCTATATGGCATAAAGGAGACCAGACTGAATTAGAAGGGGGGAAATATTTGTTCACAATAACATCTGCTGGAACTCTAATTTCACAAAAACTTTGTGACCTTACCTAACTTTGACTTTTTATTGTTTAGTTTTTTAGCGAACACCACAGAGTTTCAAGATTTTAAACTATAGTGTGTGAATAGGATGCAGTTACCATATGAAGCTTCAACTCAACTTCTGGGAAAAGAAAAAAGGCACAATGAACTTCAACTCAATTTTATGTGCACAAGAGTTGAAAAATCTGAGCCACCTTAAAGAGAAATTGATTCTAAAATTTATAAAACCTATAAATAATCAGAGGCCAAACCACTATATTAAAACAGATTATCTAGCAAGTAAAAATCTTGCAGTTTAAACATACGCTTGTATCCAGCTGAGATACAAGACAACTCACTCTTTAAAGTGGCTCCACCTTGGCAGATATATATTTAATGAATGCACACCTGCTATGTGTTGTTCATCAGTGGAAAAACAGCTGATCCACAAAGCTCTGATGGCATCTGTCCTTATCTTCATCACAGTAAATACAACCCACATCCAATAACTAAATTAGTTTAGATTTTTCTATCCCTTCACATCAATGCATTGGGAAATTACACCCAGTAAACAACAGCAACAAAACCAGTTTGTGTGATAGCTTACAGAATTTCAAAATTATCAATCTTCACCCCAGCAATACCAAAATCCCTTTGAAAGTGACTGGGTCAGGCGATTTTCCAAAAGCAATGACTTCACATACCTTATATAAAGTTATTTAATGTGCGCTGCACATCAGGTTTATGCTGAGTAACGGCAGCTTCGATACAGCCTCACACATCAACCAGTTTGTATGTTTTTAATCACATGAATAAGATTTGAGACTAACTCCTGAATTACTCTTCCAATACTCCAAGAATGAAGCTTTTATGACGCTTCTAAGTAGTTGCTGGTTTGTTGCCAACCACATCATCATAAGCACTGGTTACTAAGTAAAAAATATTTTAAGACTAAATTACAGTAAACATGAAAGCTCCACAGTTTAAACCCAATATAAATCAACCATATCCAATTATCAATTTAAAACAGAAGATATTGACTACTGAAAGTTGAAAGCAAGATTCTTTTTAACTAATACATTTTTGGACAGAATTTTTTTTCTACAGTCTGGGACTCTTGCTTTCAGCTTAAACAGAAGTTCAAGTCCATAACAGGTTGTAGCTCAGGTAAAATACCATGCACAGCATTTGATTACTTCAAAACAGCAGGAACACACAGGCTGAAGTGAGTGGTCAAATAGGGCTCGCTGTTCTCAAAAATTAGGTATAATGGCAAAAGCTTTACCAGTCCAAATCTACAGTTCATTCTCCAACCCTGGTTTCTGAGGCAGTTAATGAACACACATCAATTACTGATAGCTGAAGTAGTTTTTTTGTTTGTTTTAAACTTAAGTGTTTAATCAATTGCCAAGTGTTGTGTTTTTATAAGTTACTTTTATTTCAGTTTCACCAATGAAATTCATTTGGCTTGAATTTTCGAATCTATTCTTCCACATAAAGTTTATGAAAATGTTTGTGGAGGACGATGATGGAGGCTCAGAGCAAACTGGGCCCCTGTAAAGTCTTCCAAAATGTATGCATCATACCAAAGTGTCTTGATCCACAGCGCACCATTTTCCAAAGAAGCTACTTTTCCGTGGAAAGCCAATGTGCCACCACTATGGAATATTCTTAACAAAACTGCAGATTGCGGTTGTCAGCATGTGGCACCGGGAAAAAGGCAAAAAAGGTAGTTGGGACTGTTAAAAAGAATTCTGAAACAGTTTAAGAGATCATGCATATGCATTTACAGTCCATGTGATAGTGATGTTTGGCAACTGCAAAGTGACCAATACATGGCTTGCTTTAGAAGCATCAAAACGAAGAGGCATGTGTGTCTTGGAGCCTTTTGTTTCTTCACTTGGTAGCCATCTGGTGGTGCTTCGTACTGGTGTGGGACAAGAGAAGCTGCACTTTTTCTGAACTTAAAAATTAAATTCTTTTGTTTGAAGGTTGGCCGTTGGGTCGAAGTTGTACGTACCTCCTTGAGTGGCTTCAGGAATGAGACTGGGGTCTTCATCGATCTACAAAACACAACAGAAACACATGAGAGGCCGATTCCCTGCACAACTGGGTACACAGAGAAGAAATTCACAAATGCTCGTGTTTTCTTTTTTTTTTAAAAATATTATTGCAATAAAATTAGATCTGTTTTCCCAATTCAGTTCCTCAAATATGCTTAAAAAGAACAACACATCAATTCTGTTCTAATACCATCAGGGAAACAGAAAATCAAAATGGTTAGGGACAGTGCTGCAGTTTGGTTAAAGCAGTTGCTATTTTAGCTGTGCAGTTTAATTTTCAGTGCAAATTTTTAGTCCTTCTGGAGTTAGCTAATCACTAGTTGTGGATTCCAAAATTAGTTTTGTACTTTCTCCCATTTTCTTTCAACAAGAAAATAATTTTTTTATCAGCAGCTGATAGAAATACTTATATAAAGCTTAAAAGCGTTATTAGTATCTCCTATCAGAATTTGAAGGATTTAGAACTACTCATTTCAGAGCAGTTTTATATGGGTCTCATAAGCACAATCTGAATTCGGTTTTAAACCAAAAGTACTTCATTGCTCTATGGATACAGAGTGAAAGGAATCAGCAGCTAACTTCACTCAACTTCCTCAGAACTGTTAGAATTTAGGTATTTACAGCCTCAAGGAATAGCAAAGAACATGGTCAGTAGCAACACAATGCACAACTTAAACTCTACCTATCCTCCTGCAAATCACCAGCTGCACCTGTTCTCTGAGCCTCATTTGGGACTGTGTGTCATTCTGAAACAGGAAAGAGCCCTTGCGTGGGGGGTCTGAACAGCTTTCTGAGACCTGCCCTTGCAGCAGTGCACACATCAGAACTGACTCACCTAAAATCTTTCTCTTTGCTTTGGGTGACACTGTCTAAACTGGGGGGAAAAGATTGAGGCCTTTGGTGACAGCAACAACCTGCACATCATGCCCACATGAACACTTGAGTTTGGTTTCAGAATGCTTCTCAAAATGTTTGTGGTTTGATAAATCAGCCCTTCTGCCTTCTGCAGGGATACTGCAAAGTAACCCCAGCTAAGCTCACCTGCCTTTAACACAAGCAACTGAAGTCAGGAAGCTGTTAGTGCTGGTCCTAAAGTACAAGCTGTGCACTTCACAGGGCTCAGCAAAGGAGCAGATGGGATTAGCAATGAAGGAACATCGAGCAGCCAGCAATATCTCATGAGAATACAGAAGATCCTGAAGTGACAGAAGGTAAGAATACTCCTGGACAGTCCATCTTAACACTGCCAATCAGGCTAACATAACCAATCTCTTGTCTCCCTGGAGCAATCATGGAATTTCTACAATTTTAAGTTTCAGAAGCTCCAGAAAACACAGTAACAATATAATAATCTGAAGGAAAGTCCTCCTCTTGAGTAAAGGAGGCAGATTCAGCCCATCAGGCATAGATTAAATTGCATTAATGTAAAAAGTAAATGCACAAAAGGGAGTACTAACCTCAACAGGGATATTTTTCCACCCACATCAACCAGACTGTGTTCTCCAGTTATACACAGAAGTCTCATAGTCTCTACAGAGACTCTAAGTCACTGCTCACAGAATCACTACAGGCATAGGGAACTTTTCACGTATCTTAACCTCTGCTGACTAACTTCCCAATCACATGATGTACCCATAAATTGAAGATTATTGAGTCCTGAAGTTAGAGCTGGTATTTGGAGAGTTCAATTTAAGAGAAGAACTGAAAAAAACAGTTCTGCTAAGCTGCAGAACAACAGACACCCTGGATGGCCTAGAAAAGATAATTTGTCTTCAAATTGCATGTGGAAGTGTTCCTCAGGAACTCACAAGCAGCCAGTAGCAGGAGGAGCTAGAACCAGAGGGTCAAAATACCTAATCTGGGTGCAACAAAATATTGGATGGCAACAATCAGCTGCAGAAAGTGTTAATAGTTTTGATGACTCTTTTCACTGCAGAATCCAGACTGAGCAAATACAGAGTTGAAATACAAAAATTTATAGGAAAGTAAGGATCTGCTGCCCCTTCCAAAGACTGATGTATGAGAAAATAAAAAGGAGAGCCAGAGGAATGTTTAGATTCTAATCACAAGTAATTACATGTCAGTGTGACAAAATTAAGTCAGCATCAATCAATTTGTTAGGCAAAACTAGAGTAGTCCTCTTGATTTTGCTGAAGAGAAGTCCTAGTATTGAGAAACTCTTCAAAGACTTTAAATTGAAGGAAACTGTACTGAACCAGGACCAGGAAAACTGACTTTGAAGACAATGTATGTTCACGACCACTGGAAATGAGGAACAGTGGCAATGTAGTTACTAAGCTAACAGCACAGTGCATATACTCTTCCATCTTTAGCATACTTACATCATCACCAGAGAAATACTGATCTATAATTTCAAATGCTAGTTTATAAATGTCTTCATTCTCGTGCTGTTGCAAGGCTTCAATTTTCTCTAACCCTGAATAAAAGAAAATGGAGAAGAGTTTTGTAAGATTAAACCAGAGTTACGGACTACTTAAAAAAAAAAAGAAAAATGATTAAACATTACTACTGAAACACACTAGAAAAGATGTAGCTCCATTTGAAAACATGATCTACACAGCAGCTATCTTTGTCTCTAAGAGGAAAGAGAAGTAGTTTGTGAACTTTACATGCCAGGGAATATTCAATTTTATGAACAATGGATAATGGAGGCTTCTCTTTGTTTAGACAGAACTCTATTTTTTAAAACTTCTGTCTACTACATAACTTTTGGTTTAGTCATTGTGCTTTCTATGTATCACCAAAAAGACGTGGCTACATTTGTGTGTTGCCTGTAAGTTTAAAACAGCAAGGTGACAAAGCAGCTAGTCCCATTTTCAAACCGGATATGGAATAACACAAGGGAAAAGCTTCCAGTGCATTATGTTCTTCAGGATCTCTTTACTGTAATACATTAATTAGCATATGTTACAGCTTGGATTGTGATATCAAAAAGACTCTTCATCCAGCTTTGGTAATGAAATTATGATCCTAAAACTGCTTCCAAGGCAATGAACTAGAGCAAGAATTGTGTGTTTTACCACAGGACTAAGTATGTGCAATTATCAAATGAAAGAATTACAATTCTCATTGAAACCTAAAAAATACCTAAGCTACAGAAAGCTCCTTCAGCAACTGCCTCTACACAACCATCTCCAAACTGAACTAAACAGAAAAGAAGTAACATCCCTCATTACAAGCGTCCCTTGTTTACTCAAACAGCCCATGGTAAATAACACTGCAGTAAACATCAACAGCAGCAAGGGGAAGACAGAACAACATCCAGCAAATTAAATTTTTTAAAAGCCTAGTAAGCTCTTACCTCCACACTCTTCTATAATTTCAGCTATTGTGCTAGCCTCATCACCAGCCATTATCAGGATGTTTTTCAGGCCATCCAGCACCACCTGTACCACTTGAGAATCCTTTACTGAGAGTAGATTGCAGAACGGTGGGATTACATTTTGTTGTACAAGGTATTCAACCTAAATAATTAAAAACAAACAAAAAAAAAATGCTTTCAACATTGTGCTTCTTACACAAATGGCTGCATGTCCAACATTTTAGTGACAGCTTGAAATCCCACTACACATACCTGATCTTTTCTCCCACTTATTGTCAAATTGCTAATTGCCCAAGCAGCTTCCTTTTGTGTCCCAAAGTCCCCCTGAAAAAAAAAAATTAATAGCTCATTAAAATCAGCATGGAAACATCTGTCAAACTTATTAAAAATCACAAACTCCTCATGTCAGATTTATAAAAAGAGGATGACAACTTGCATAGCTGATAGCTTGACTGACCTTAGCCAGCTGGTGTATGATCATGGGGATTAGCCCAGCATCTATTACAGCCTGAACTTGTTGCTGGTTTCCTGCTGTGATATTGGAAAGGAACCAAACTGCTTCCTGCAATGGGATAAAGCAAAAAAGCAAAACACTTTTAGAAACTAGTCAGCAGATGAAAAAAAGAACTCAACCAAACCTAACTACCTCAAAACCTAAAATCATACCATGAGCAATCACTAAATAGGCCTCCTCCTCAGTAGCACTTCTAGCACACAAACTTTTATTGCATTGTGAAAGAACAGGGAATCAATGTAAAATTAATATGATTGATTCACAGGGTCAGATTCTCTCTCACAAAAGGAGTGTCTCCATACCTCAGGAGTAATACTGATGTAAACCTTATATCCACTTTGCACTGCTGGAGTTGCAGACAAGCTTTAAACTTTCAATCAGTTTTGCAAGAAAAATAGGAAAACTGGTAAAGCATCACAAAAAAAGGACTTATCCTGTAATCCTACTACTGACAGCTCAGTAGTAGCTTTCTGTTATGATAAAAGGAAGATTCCACCTCCCATTTTCTTCGTGGAACATGAAGTGGTGTCCACAAAGCTCATTTAAGTATCACACAGGACACTCTGTTCTGTGACTTTGCTCAGCAGTTACTCCTTCAGGAGGTTCATCAACATAGCTACCACCTATCTCATGGCAGTTACAAATTCCCAGTTACAAAGAGAGATACTTGTCAATCCAGAACATCTTAAAAAGGCTCCAATCTTAAGTAAAAGATGTGGCAAGCAGGCAATTATGAAGCACTGCAGGAAAAAAACTTGGGTTCCCACTTTTTTAGGGATGTGTATCTTGCTTTTATTTCTATTTGCCTCTCACAATATAGACTTGAAACAAAACTCAAAGCATTTCTGGACATGTCTTGTACAAAAATAATTCCTTGGCATTCAAAAGAGCTAAAAGGGCAGGCAAAAATAAATCACATTAGTTTGACTGTCAAAGATAACTTCTTCAGAGGTCTTCACAGCTGACAGGACCTGAAGAAAGAGAGATTCCTCACAAATAGATTTCTCCTCAATGATACACTATAAGGGGGAATCACATAATCTAAACAAAAACGAGAGTTGTACCTCTAAACAAAAACGAGAGGTACAACTCCTTCTCCTCAGCCAGACCATCTTTGCAATGGAAGATGGCACAATGACTAAAAAAAAGGCAAGTAACATGAAATACAGCTCTGGAAAATGAGGGACTGATTACTTTCATCAAACTCTCCCTACTCCAGCCAATCCTTGCAGCAGTGAAGTTATTTCCGCCAAAAGGAAGATGAAATGCAGAGACAATTTTCAGGAAAGAACAGTGATACACCCTCCTTCCTTGAAGGAGAAGATGAACAAGAGAACAAACTTCACTATGAAAAGGTGGAGTGGGAAAACTGGATCAGTCTTATGCAACTCACTGGACTCAACCAAAATTATGAAAAACTGTAACTGAAGTCAGCCAGTTGCTCACTTTGCAAATGAAAAAGTATCACACTCCAAAGCAAAACCCTTCAGTCCTCCCAGAAAGCATGAGGCATCAACACCAATGCACGGATACTCACTATGGCTGTTTGATTTCAGTCCTAATTAAGCACCAGCCTCAAAGGCTGCGTCTTTATACAAAATTGCTGGAAATAACAGCTGTAGGAAATTCTTCTGTAATATTCCACAGGCTACCGTTTTATTTCTTAAAAAAAAATACTAAGTTAGGAAGAGGCAAATCATACCTTGTTTATCTTCTCTTTTGGATGCGTCAGGAGATGCGGGAAATAAGACAAAACATCACAATTGAGAACAACTTGTGTCTGTTCATCAGTACCAGTTACTATGTTGCCTACTGCTCTCAGTGCTGCTGTCTGAATATCCAAAGTGGGAAGGAAAAAAAATTGCATGTTAAAGACATTGCTGTTACTTATGCTATAACAAAGATAATTTTAAAATGTCTCTTTATAAAAACAGTCTGCAAAATATGATTTAGCACTTCATCCTCTAAGCTACATCACAAAAATGGGTACTGTTTAATCAAAAGACACAGTACATCACAGAATAAATGCACTGCAGCTCAACTCAAAAAGTGCAAAGATTAGAAATTAAAAGAATATTAAAACCTTTGAAGATTAATTAATCATGTACCTGATCTGTGTTACAACTCCAATAATAGCTTCTAGGCTCTATGTCTGCTGAGGTTGCTCACTTCTCCATTCAGCTCCCCACGAGGGCATTCAAAACCTCACAACTACTTACTGAGTCTCAGGTGACTTTCAGAAATGGACTTTACATCTTTATGTATTGGTCAGTAAATGCTTTACAAGTGACAGAATACTGGAGAGACTTCTTTCATCAAGTGAACCAGTCTGACAAATTTCAAGACAGCCAAATCTTATCCAAAGTACAAACTAAACAAACATGTCAAATGCAGATACACAAAAGAGCTCTGTATGACAGCGAATGTTTCATAAAAAACCCAGTGCACATTAACTAACTTTTAGTTTCCCATCATCTTTGAAATTAATCAAGTAAGCTCAGTTAACCTTTCACAGCTAATTACAAATTTACTTTACTAAAAGGACTCAGCATCTGCAAATATTTCAATACTCTAAAGGTTCCAAAATACTGATTTCCATGAGCTATTCAGATAGAATATGCACAACCATGTATGCAGCAACAGAAAGAGTGCATATTACTTGAATTCTGAAAAACGTAAAATCTGATGTCTTTAAATATTTTAGGACTACAAAAGGAAGGCACCTCTGGTAATCACACAACGGAAGTTAATGTTTAACCTGTCACTTTACTTAAAACTGTATTAATATCGTTTTGCTTGAGTTTTCTTTCTTTTTAATATTCTTTTTCCCTAGTGTACGTAACATTTTTTCTTCAGTTTTACCTATGCAAAATGTAGGTATAAGTGTTCATCTCACTAACTCCACTAATAAATACTGCAAGGCACATTTTTTTACCAAACAGCATACAAAGGACTATTCAAACAGAATTGAATCAGACTTACTTGAACTTTAACCTCCTGATGACTCAGAAGGGGAACTAGAAAAGGTACAACTCCCGAATCAATCACCATTTGTATCTGTTCATTTCCACCATCTGTTAAGTAGGACAAAGCCCAAACAGTGTCCACAAGAATCTACAAATTGGAGAAAACATGGTTTACATATTGAACAGAAAAATCCGTATAATGAAGGCTTAATTTAGTGAACGACATTCCACTTATCTGGGGTGGAGAGGGGAAAAACATGCAATTTAGTTATAGGAAAAACTTAAACATGATTATGATAAGCCCTAATCAGTAAAATGTTAGATTATTATGTACAACTATGAAAACCAAGGCCATTTGTTCCATCAGAATAACTTCTGTATGTCCTCTCAAATTCCTTTTTAATTAAATACATTTTGGTGCAGAAAGTGACAGCATACATCATCTCACAAAGGTAAACTGTTGGGCTTGATTTGCATTTCCAAGACAGACAACCAGCTCAGGGTAAGTAGTTATGCTAGTAACCTTCTGAAGAAAATAACAACAGCCTCCTTAGCACTGCTGCAATTTGTTAGCTGTGCTATCTTACGATTATGGAATACATAAATTCCCTTTAAGTCTCTAATCCATCTGACACCTTAGCATTTCTGATCCATAGTGCATTGTTTGCAGTTTCACTTTTCTGAAGTGAAACTGCAAACAATTCTGGATGTATGCCTTTTCCTGCCTTCATATTAAGAATAAAAAACATAGCAAAGTAAAGGAGTTCTTATACCAACTAAAGGACTAGCATTTATTGTAATGTGGCAACTGTTGAAGTGTTCAAGCAAAGCAAAACCCACAGAGAAATGCCTATCATGCAGGGCCATCTGAGAATCCTAAAAGGAAAAAAAAAAGTCACTGATGACTTGATAAGGATGATCAGAAAGACCTTAAAAACAGACAGGTACAGAAATTAGTCACTGAAAGGCAGTACCTGAAGCAGAAACAAAGCCAGCAGAAAGAGGGATATCACATCACATAGAGATGATGTTAGGAACTGCAGGAAAAGAAATCTGGACCCCACTAAGGACATCATCTGTTGAGGTACCTAGATCTAGTCTACTTTTAAAACAGACACCCATTTAAAATTTACAGCTATGAGAATAGCTGAATACTGCAGTACTAGAACATAGGAAGGACTTTCCAGTCCTGACCCACAGGCTGCTCCCACCGAGCTCTGGATGCCAGCCAGCACAGCCCAAAGGCTTTCCTGCCATATCCTGCTGCTGCCCTCACCTCCTGTGCTGCAGGGACAGCAGAACGTGCTGCGGTGGAGCCACTACGGCAGCAGAAGCAGTGAGAGATGGTGCCTCACCGGTTTGCTGCCCCACAGCCCTGTTGGTGACGAGAGCAGCAGCCGCCAGAAGTGCTCACAGGACTGTGGGCTGACCTACCTGCATCACTGACTCATCTCCAAAGATAGGTTTGCTGCTCCAGTACAGAGAGGCTGGGACCAGACTGCTACCTCCAAACTAGCACCTGACTCTCAGGATCAAAATGACGGACACCCTAATTGAGGATCAGTCAAAACCTGGCATCACAGTCTCATACCTACATCAATAAGTTCTCATACAATCATTGCTTGCAAAACTTTAAAATTTGGCAGGGAAGAAGAGCCTACAGGTTAGAAGTATATTTGGTTTTGCAATGAATTCCTTTCAGCTTTGTCCAAATTACGCATTGAAAAGTCACCATGTGCTGTCTCCCACTCATATTACACTGGGAAAACCCTGGCAAAATCCCAGATTAAACTGTACAAATATTTTGTGGAGACAAGCCCACTTCACCATTAAAAAAGGAGCAGAAACACCACTACTACAGCATTGAACTAACAAATGACAGTCTCACCAACCTTATGCTTTATTTTATCCCCAAACCCAACACAAGGGTTCAATCCCTTCTTCCCTGAACTAAAGGATCTCTGTAAGGGATTACAAAGTCCTGATAGGAGAAGGAGGAGAAAAGCAGCTCAGTATCCCCCAGTTACACCGATCTTTGTTCTGAAGTCCCAATATATAAGGCTTCATGAGGTAAGTCCAGCCCCTTGGACATTACTTGGAAAAAAACAAGTAACTCATGAATCGGGAATGTGGGAAGTACTGAAGGTTTAGTATTAAAAACATAAAGGTTGTCAAAGGTGCCACAAAACAATAGTTTAGTGCTGTTTATTTAAATATATTTCCATATGGGATTTCTTCAGTTAAACATTGCAAAGTCAGGCACCCAACAGGTTACAAAAGTCAGATTTACCCTTATGATCACAATATTTGACTGGACTGATATATACAATTACACGTAATTTTTTTACACATATATTACATATCATCTATGCAAAATTATAAACTGGGGTAGAATTAAAGTGCAGCTGATGGTAAAGCTGGCACTTTAATTTTATAGTGCTCAATTCCACAAGACAGGATTTTTAAAAGGTATTTCAAATGTACAGGATAAAAAAATGCCATCTTTTACAAAAGGTATTTCAGAAATGGTATTTGCACTTTCTTTTTCATGCTCTGACTACAATTACATCAGTCTTCATATTTAATTGTGCATTTATGACTTAATTATACATAAATTAACACACAAACCCAAGCTTACTACTTAAACACAATCCTGCAGCATTATAATTCTAGAGAAAACAAAGAATCTAAATATTCAAAACTTTAGAAATTACTTACGTTTATATCTGTATGGTAAATGAGAACACACAATGCAGGCAAAATCTGAAAAGAAGTTCATCAGTCATTACAGTAGAACAAAATTGGTGGTAAAATTATGAATCTAAGTACTGCAATCACAAAGCTTAGCTTGAGTCTGCTTAGTGTATTGTAATCACACACTTTCCAGCAGCTGGTCCTGCCTTCAAAGTATGTATAAAAATATGTGTATTATATTTCAAATTTGTGAAAATACAAGACAGTACTATATTCCAGACACAGAATGTAGACTGTATTTTGAGGGAAAACAAGCAAATAACAGAGATAAGACACCCCGCTGCTATTTTTAAAGTTTGTTATCACACACAAAAATTATTAGCCTAATATCAATATATAAACCTCTCGGATTAAAGTTTAATTTTTTATAATCATGTATTTTATAATCACAAAACTGGGCTGTGATAAAACTGCATAGAACAGAGTGTTTTATTTAGTAATGCATTACTTGTAAAAGTTTCCCTGTTTCCCTGCTTCACTTCAAAAATTTCATTACAGTTTAGTTGTTAACAGTAACATACTTGACATGGCTTCAAAAACTGTATCTACACTTTTGAATTTATCTTAAAACCAAGAACTTTACTTACAACTACAGTTCTAGTCAAATAGCTCCATTTTACTACTGTGCCTACACTATCAACAGAGCATTTGCTCTGTTCACCAGTTTAAAAAGATTTCCAGGGTTTCTGCTCAGGCTGGGACTTGGCATTGACTGCAAGTTCACACAGAATTGAAACACAAACCACACTACATGCAATAGTTTACTTACACTTCCTCTTGCTGAAAATGGTGACATTTGAATTCTTCTACATATAGAATCACATCCATAGCCTTTTTTTTTTTTTGGTGAAAACACATAATGCTGAGTATTTTAATGCTTTCTAGTGTGTTAATTTTTTGTTGTATAGCTCATCACTTTAGTCTTACTCAGTTTCAGACATTACAAATACCTTTATTACAGACATAGCAAGAACCATCAAATTGGTCAAATTATTTCACCTAACAACTGGTAAGTGGTACAATACATGTGCAGTGACAAAAACCATGCAGAAATTCATAGTATGGCAATGTAAAACATTTGGCTTCTATCCCAGAGTATAAAACATTATCTGTCTCATAATTCTTTATTTACCTCCTGAACTGTCTCCATAGGCGGTGGGGGGTCCTTATTCCTGCAGAGATTTACAATGACCCATGTGACGTTCCGAAGGAAGGTGATGGGAATGGAGGGATTGATGAAGGACAGAAGAGGTTTGACAACTCCCAGTGATATGACATAATCTCTACACTGAGGACCATCACCTACGGAAATGAAAATTGTTGCAAAAGAAATTACATTAAAAATGGAAAATCTTGAAATGTATGCAATGACATGTTGGGATACTGAAATTCTATGTTTCCTCACCAATAGTCTACTACTAAAAGGTCATATTTCATTAAATATACATACGTACAGTCACATATGTATATTTTAGGAAACACAAAATTTATCCTGTTAGTATTTTGCATAGCAAGTGATACTGTTATTTAGAAAAAAACCAGGAGGTACATATGTAATTCTGGCCACATTATATATTTTTTAAAAAATTGTATCAAGACACAGAATTCAGAGGAAACATAGTCTCTTATGATAATGCCAATGTTCAAAAAGTCAAGTTCTAAAACGAAATGTTCCCTGAATTGAAATCATTAAAACAGCAAGTTACCTATAATATTTCCGAGAGCCCAGACAGCTTGCTCACAAACATTCTGGTGTGGTGAATGAAGTAGTCTCAAGAAGAGGGGTACTGCATCTGCAGAATGCAAAGATTGGATTTGTTTAATACTGGATCTTGGTATATGAGCAACATTTTCACTGATTCAAACAAAACACATTCTCCACCATGCCTTATACATGTTTTTATTATGAAGGGTGCACAAAACCTCAGTTAAACATTTCTATATATGTATCTAGAGAAGGGAAAAATAGACTTAAGAATAGAATTATTAAACAGCAATGCTCCCCACATTTAAAGATTTCCCCATATTTCTCAAAGTGATAGGCAGACCCTCAAGTATGCAGGTGTGAGGTTTCATGTCGTGGTTAATTCAGATTTTCCAGTTATCCAGGATCACAACACACACCAAGCAGAATGACATGCCTACTTGTGCAAACGTGCTTCGTATCTTGACTTTAAGAAAATAGCTTCCTCCCAAGAGGTGGCTATAGTTAGTTTCCATATGCAGTGAAGATTTACGTCCATCTGCCAGTCCCAAGACACGTTTTAATTTGCTCTTATATAATGCCAGCAACATACCAAATTAAGGAAGTGGTACTGATTTTAGATACCATTCTCTGTGAAATTAAATATATTTGATAGAGCTAAGAAACCATCCCACTACTATTCCCATGCACTGTTTTCTTTCAGACAACCCATACTGTTTGAAAGACAGTAATTCTTGCAGCAATTTTTTAGATCTATATATGATCACACTCATCCTATAGTCTGAATAAACTACATCAATTTATATACTGTTAAAGATTATTTTTTCTTGCAGAAATAGCTTCAGAAATTTTTTAAAAGTGCAACACAGTTTGTGAGCAACTGCGAATCAATATTGTGTTGATAATGTAACATGATAATAAGCCAAGAAACTCTGATGTATTTTCCTGAAAAATACAGAGCGATGAAGAATAAAAACAACCTAAAATTCCTTCCCCACCCCAGAAGAGTGATTCAGCCATTGCCTGTAACTGACAAGCTAGCAGGGACAGCAACACACTGTTGCTTAAGAACACTCATTCTTGTAATAATCATCCCACTTCCATTAGCTCAAGTGGAATATTTTAGCTTCCTTCTCAGCAATTACTGAGATTACAATTCAGCCATATATGCATTCAACATATTTCAGAGAAGAGGGTCAACTATGCAGTTTATGTTAGATTGCAATCCTGGTATGCTGTCAAAACCAGGAACAAAGTTATTTCATAACAGCATTTAGTCAGGAGGACAACCTGAGAGAGCACGAGTTGAGGTTATCAGACCTACCACGCTCAAGAGATTAATTACTCCTGCTCCAAACTGGCTCCTGCCAAGAGCTATTCTGTGCATACAGTACTTCTCCTCTTTTGCTGGGCCTTCCAAGTACCATCTGTCCCTCCTGACTGCAGGAGGCTGCTTTCTTTTGTTTTAAGGCTGCACCAGCCTCCTCTGTAGCTGCAAGGGTCTATTGCTTTGTTTCCTCAAACCATTCCTTATCTAAAGGGAGAAGAGCTGGGAGACTCCCTTAGTCATCTCCCAGTCAAAGCAACAAGACTTTTAGACTAAACTTCATCCATTTTCTCATCATGAGTAAAATGCTTTTTGATTCTCTGAAGTCATTTTAGTACATTTTCTTCTTTTCAAGCATTAACTAAACAGATTTTGGGAGACACATGTCCCATCTTGAACTTCTAGTAATTGTTCAGGTAACAACAATTCTTTTAGTTGTGCTGTACATACTTTTATTCTACTTTTAATCTTTACTTTGAGATTTTTTCCAGATTTTTTCCTGCAAAGCGAATACTATAAACATCCTCTTAGATCCATTCAAACAGGATAACATTGTGGGACATGAAAAAGAAAGAAAACAATGACTAACCAATGAACAAGTTGAGAAGGAAGAAAAAACTTAGGAGTAGATTTTCAAAGGTACTTAGACACCAGAAAAGCAATCTAAAACCAGAGGTGCTCAAATCACATCAGGAATTTTTGAAACAAATTCAAGATACTGATTTTTTTTTTTTTTTAAGCTTTTGGATTTTTATCCAAAGCTCATTTTGGTAAGATCACTTTATCCAAAGCTTATTTTGGTTAATAATAATAATAATTCTATTGCTCCAATATCTAAACTATACAGAATCTAATAATTAATGAATTCTTTTACTAGCCATGAAAACATACAAACCAGCATTTTCATTTGAAAGGCAGGTTCATACACTTAAAAAAAAAAACCAGACAACTAAGTCACCATTTTCCCATATAAAAATCAGAATATGAGTAAGTAAAGACAGTTTATTATATATTTCCTTATCTATAACCTCCTGTTTAATGACAACATATTGTTTTTAGCATAAAGGTGATTGTTTTAAGATAAGTATGCAGATCCATAAAAGCTATAGATGTAATCCTGGAAAATGTATTTGATTATTTTATCTTCAATTAACTTCAGAGTTTCTTTCCTTTCTCACTGTCTGGTTCAACAAGAAATGAAAGCAGCACAACAAACTTGTGTGTAGAGGAGACACTAATCATACAGACAAGGAAAGGATGGCAATTTTCTTAGCAATATATTTAAATGTGCAACCTTACGTAACTATATGTATTTAACAACTTTATTAAGATTTATGAACATACCTTTGAGGTAGAAAGAATTAATTCCTAACTAAGGTGTTAGCCACAGAGCAATTAATGGTACATGATTTCAGAAATCAAACCAAGAATGAGAAAGGACTAAGATTTTTGTCATAGTTATTGTATCATCTGTCATTCTCTATCCTCTTTATGGGAAAATACTGTCTGGGATCCTTAACATTAATTGTTAGGGACAACCAGAATAATGTTTAAGAGCGAATGTAGAAATCTTTCAGAAATCTCTGATAAATCTCTAGGACAAACATGTATTTATTACTTTAATGGTATTGGTAAGAAACGGCATTCGATATCCAAATACTTCCTTTAGTATTTCCCACAATATCCACCCCCACTGCCTCCTCCCCCCAAAAAACCAAAGTTGTAATACTTACTTGACTGTACAACAGCTTGAGTCTGTGCAGAAGTGCCTGATGCTATGTTAGTCAATGCCCATGCAGCTTCAAATTGTAATGAAGGACTGTAATGAAATAATTTTATACTAGTAAGTTGAAATATGATCTGAAGACTATTTTATGGTTCATTTCAGTATTACTAGCTGTATCCATCTGAAATACTCTACATTTAGGCAGTACCCCTGGGCTAAAATTTAAAAAAACCCCAGCATCTAAGCCTGGACATTTCAGGGGAAAAGCTGTATGCAAAAAGAGATCTTGCACTCTGTAACTTTTTGTAAACCATCCATGACTCTGAATTAATACTAGTAACAAAAAAAAAAAACCACCAAAAAAACAAACAAAAAAAATCCAAACAATGAATTAAACTTGATTCTTCCAACATTACATTCCAGATCAAGTGCAAGCTGGTATACTTGGACACAGATATTTTTCTGCTCCATCACAGACAGGGGAAAGATCCAGAATCAGTATGAAAAGACAACATCACACCTGACTTATTAAATACAGATAAAATGAGTTACAAATGTCATGAAAGCTGAGAGAACATCTCTTTCAAGATGTCTGTCAACTGTTGTCCATGCCAATAGCAGTTTAGTAAAACTGTTTGCATGAAAACTGCTGTTCAAGCAAATACTGAAGGTTAAGAGTTCTACAAGCTAGAGAAGAGTTTACAGACCATGGTCATTAGAACAACAGTAAGTGTCTGGATTTAGGAAGAACAGAGAGTATTTCCTGTTAGGTGACTTTAATTTCCATGGTTTTTGTGTCTTTATCAGTCATGCTTCATATACAGTCATAGTACCTGCTTCTTTTAAACTTTTTGTGTATTAATTTCCAAAGCAATTTAAGGTTTTATTGGGGATGGGATTGCAAAAGATTTAAACCGGAGGTAAAAACAAATCGTACTTGTCAGCAGCTACCTATAAACCTTTAAATTTTAGGACCAAGTGCATTAAAATCCTAGTTGTAGGTTGATCCCTTTTTTCTTTCTCTCATGATAAGCTTTCAAGTATAACATGAACAACAGCTTTAATGATTTGTTACGCAAAATCTTTTCAGAGTTTAACTCTACTAAATATTGTATAGCAATCACGATTAAAAGGGCTGCTTAAAAAAATGTTGAGTTCCATTTTGAAAGACTTATTAAACATTTACAAAGGTAAATCATACAAAAACTAGCAGAAAATTCAAATTAAAAGAATTTTCAAAGCACTGAACCATCTACTTCTAGAGCAGACAGGCATTCATGACCCATTTTAAAATGCTTTCCTGATTTGAACGTTATTGTCAGCTGCCTTCTAAGCAACTGTTTTGTTAAACAAGCTAGGAAAAAAAACCCTACTCGGAGTTCATATTTTTGCAGCCATCAAAATATACCAAAAATACCAAACCATATTTTTGAAGTTCCTAGCTCTCATAGATACAGAAATAACATTGAAAATGGAAATACTATAAATACATTTACGTCTGCCTGAGATCAAAGACAGGCTAAAACATTTACCTCAACTGTGTTAATCCCCATCTATCTGAATCAGGGGCTCATGCTTTGTTGAATATGGCATGTTTTGTTTCTCACACATCATTAAATTCTTGCAACTACATGCTCAGTGTTCTCTACCTTCTTTACTGAAGCTCGTTTTCTAATAAAGACTCAGAGAGCGTGCTCACCATGTCCTACCATCAATAAGAGAGCAGCAGAGAGCCAGAAGGAAACACACCTTGCAGTGAGAAGAAACCAGAAACTTAAGCTAATTATCTTAATGAAAAAGACAATTCTGGAAAAGACCCCTGTTCACAACCAGGCATGTTCTCTGCCTTCATGCAAATACACACAAGTCTGTGGCAGATTTCTTAAAAACAGCTGGTAAAAGGCTGAAGTATTCAAAACCTATGAGAAATGTTTTAAGGTTTTCTCCATTAACTGGATATGCTCAAACAAGCTCTAAAAAATTAAATGACATTTCAGTGTAAGAATAAATATTCCTGGAGAACTTATGATTTATCATCATGAAATGTGATCTACTGTGTCCGATTATATGGTGCTGGAGTCCTCAATTTCATTTCAAATAATGATTTTTTTTTTTTTAGGATGCAAATTTCCAGTAACAGTGAACATTTTTAAAAGAATACTTACTTATCATCCCTTTCTAGGCATTTTACCAGAATTGGTAAAATTCCAGATTTTATTAAGTCATCAATAGGTGGATTTCTGTCACTGGATAAGAGTTTTCTGTGAAATTAAAAGCAAAAGTAAGTAACTTAGATAATGAAAGATGTGCATAAATTACGTTTCTGTATCTTTATTTATTCTTACCTTGCAGCTTGGACAGCACTCAGTTGGATCACTGGGTTGTCACTTGTGGCGTTCTGAAAAAATAATTTAAAAACCCAGTAAAAATTTAAAATGCACAGAACACACCCTCTAGTTTAAAAAAAAAGTTAAATATAACATACCTGCAGTATAGCTTCTAGTGTTACATTTTGCTTGAAAAGAAAAAAAAATGTTTTAGTAATTTTGCTGATAAATTATAGCCTTCTTAAACATTTAATACAAGCAAACTTATTTTTAACAGTGTATCAGTTCATAAATTTGCTTTCAAATAATTGCAAGAAAACAGAATACATTGTTTAGAGACATCACCAAAGTTTTATAAGTAATTCCAGAATCAAGGAACTTACTGCTTTGAAGTCAGCATCAACATCAGAATCTTCTAAGCTTTCCTCTTGAGGAACATTTCTTTTTTTCAAAAGATGTTCATCTCTTTTGTTCTGTAAAGGAATGACAAAAAATAAAGCTACTTTTAATGGTTATTAGTACAGGGTGGTGATACACAATGGACCCTTTCAACATGTAAGTAGAGATAAGGTTTCCTTTTTTTAAAGGCATTTGTAACTGCAGATAGAATTTGCAGTATTTCAGCTGTAAGGATCTAGCATCTTGCTAATCAGACAGATCTACGACAACCCATGACATTTGAATTAATTAAAACTTACAGTTTGGGGATCGGTTTTCCAACAGACATTTACAATACTCATAGCTCTGCATGGCATTAACATTTAGCCACACATAACAAAAATTCTTTTTCAGTGTAAGATTATTTTTCAGCTAAATCTGTTTTGAAGCTACCTGGTCACATCTATTTGCATCTTGTGTGCAAAGTAGCATGCTCCATGCACACTGGCACTTACAGTATTTCCCACTCATGCTGTTAGCCTAATTTCTGACTTAAGACACCCTCCAGTCTTAGCTCTTTTAAGGAATTACAGAAGAATAAAATTATCTTTTCAGTGGTAAAGTGAAAAGGTAAAATTTAACATTTCATTTTAACATTCCTAATTTAATGAATTTGAAGATATAAAACTATATTTTAAAAAGAAAGAAAACAAATCATCAGTTGTTTACACTTTTTTTACAAATTTAAAATATATTAGAAGCATTTTACCATAACTATGTAACAGTCTCATCTAAATTTTAGACTTGATATTTTGTTTGATATGTCTAAAGGTACAAAGACAGAAGGGGCAATGGAAGATGATGATGCAGCATGTATATATGAACACCTTTTTCTGTTTAGTATTGTTTTTTTAATATGCACATTAAGATTTCATTCTTTAATGATGAAAAATGTTAAAAAAGAGTAAGAGTCAGCTCCAACACATAGAAGAAATCTAGTATACTAGCAAGGAAAGGCAGGCTTTTCATTCTCCAATTATCTGATAGCTGCAGTACTCACTAAAGAGATTTTATTATGCCAAATTTCTTTTGTAATATGTAAAAAAGCCTCTAAATAGGATGATGTGTTGAAGGGTCTCCAATATTTTATTTTATGTTAAAAAAACGAGCAATCCCAAAATTTCTGGGACTTGCTTACCTTTTAGACATCTTAAAAAGAATTTAAGAGAAGTTTGAAATCCTCTCAAGCAATATATATATTTTTTTTAGATGAGACAATGCTAAAACAAGAAACCCTTAGAATAACCCTTTAATGCAGAAGACAACATCCCACAGACTTAGCACAGTTTGAGTCAAGTTTTAAGTACAGAAACTAGATCTTCAAAGAGTGCGCAAGACCACCTAGACTGGCTGTGGTAGCCTCTCCAGAGCCGTGCAGTAACGGCTGCATACATGGATTACATCCATACAGACAAGCACCACAGGCATTTTGTTGGCAAGTGGATCTGGAGAGAAGGAAGATGGAAATCAGCAGGCAGTTAAATGCCGAGAAAGTAGTGCTATGCAGACAAACTGCATCACGCAGGAACACAGTAACAGATGGATTCACCATGAAGACCTGTGATGTATTTACCTGGTTTTCCCATACCAGACACTGAGCTGAACAAGAGCCTGGTTCTCTCCTGTTCCATTAAGCCTTCTGTACCTGCACACGCAACTATCAAATTCCTTTGGCAACATGAGCGTACCTCAGAGAATCCCTCCTATTGTTAACATTAACCAAAATAAGTATGAGTAACAGTCCGTGTTCCAAGGCCAAGATATTACTCCCTCTTAAAGAGACAGAGAGGAACCTCACAGGACATAACTGACCGCAGACTGACACTGCAATTTCTGAGTGCAGGCAATGTCTTTAGGCTGCCACTCATATGGTGCAACGGGCTCCAGAAAAAATTACCTCAGCCAAGGAAAGAAAGGAAAGAATGTTCCTGTAGATACTCACTGTTTGCAGGTGGCTGGGTTGAAAAACAACTGTCAAGAACCAATACAGAGGAGCTTCCACAGCAGCCTTAGGCAGAGGCTAGTACTTACTGAGAAGTACTAAAAGTTTCTACTCTAATTAGCATTTCTTATAAAGTCAAAGTGTTCATGAAGCCTTCCACTCCTAAACAGTGTCTCTAAGGCTGTTTGAAACAGCTCTGCTCATCTGCAAGTGTCCAATCCCTGGACAGCTAAACTCCTCTCTCCAGTAATTTGACAAACCAATCACTCCCCTACATAAGGTAAAAGAAGATGATCTGCAGCCTGTCTTGGCCTTAAAATACTTGTATTTTGACACATTGTAGCAAACTCAAATTTGCCTAAATAAAAGCACCAGCCTCTTCTGCAGGCTCCTGTGGTGAAAACGAAGACAAATGAGCCTACCTGGATACAGCAGTCCTGTTCAAAGCCTGGTGAGATAGCCCTTTCAAAGGTAGAGGCATTATAGTAGGATCTCTGATGAAGGGTAAGACCTTGTCACAAACAAAATTCAGCAGGTCTCCTTCTAACATGATCTTCAACACTGCCTGAACCACGTGTGCTATGTGCAGTAAGTATGAAAGTTCATAAACAGGTGATGACTGCTGCTGATAAGCACTGCCAACACTAATGTAGAGATCCCCCTACAGAAGCCTACAAAGGTTTCCATACAAACAAAAGGCATTGGCAAACATGCCAAATGAATAGATAACAGTAATTATACCAGGAGTGCACCTTCTTGTCCAGTTTTAATGACAGATGCCCGTCATTTGCTTCATTGACGGTGGGATGGTCAAGCTACATGAACAGTTAAGTTATGCAAGTCCGGCAGGTCCTGGTACTTCTTTTGTTTATCTTCTTGGAAGATGGCTACAGGATTAAAAAAAATGTATAACAATGCAAGCAAGTTTCAAATGTTCAAAAACATGATCAACTGAAGACTCCTTGTAGGTAAAGAGAACATCCAACAAGCTCTGTGCTGCAGTGCACTTAGTCCTATGGGACAAGGCCAATGGGATGCTCTAATGGAACTGTGCAAGGTGTCAAATATGAATTTCTACATATTTTTCAGCACTGGACATGCAGGAAAGCTCTGTGAAGAATGTCAACTGTTATGAGGCTTCAAGATTAATAGGGAAAAGAAATAAACGAGAAAATCTTTGCCCGCAGGTAACATATACCATTACAAATGTTTCTTCAGATCACGGGAAGGTTTAGGAGTAGCCAGTAGTAGTTCTTGTGGCACAAAAGTTAAGACAATTATGTTTTGAGTCTTCTGAGGACAAAAAGCAGAACTTCAAGAACATCTCAACATCAAGAACTGGAGTTCCTAACGCTAGCCAGTATTAGACATACTCACAGATGACAACAAGCAGCTCTTTCCCCTAAAATTACATCTAAGGAAAGACAAAGGGATCAAGCCAATGATGGAGGTAGATTTTCTGGACATCCCTTTTAAGCTATCACTGTGACAGGCTGAGCTGAACCACTAGGTTTTACTTACACATAATCTCCAATTTTGGTTTTAGAGGGTGAGAGTACCTGTCATGGTGCATCAAAAAAAAAAGAAAACAGCCACCACCCTAATCTCATCATGTTAAAGGGGTGCTCTGAAAACCTCTTCTGAAAATCCTTTCAATTAAAGTTTTCTTAGGTGGGCTATGTAGCCTAAGTGAGCCTCTAACAGCTCTTGGATATGAATCTGGGGAAAGAGTCAACCTATTTAATGGCTGGGAAAGGACCATTAGTTGGCTCTACTTACTGTCTTGGAACTTTTAAACACCTAAAGAGATTTAAAAAACCCCGTAAAACTGTAAAACAGCTGAACGGGTCAATCTGATGATTCTACAACCCATGGATATGAGGTCACTTGCACGCAAAGGCAGTCAGATTCCAAGATTCTTCTTCAGATAAAGCACATAGCTACAGATACACAGTTAGAAGATGTAGGCAACTTTTCTACATTCGAGTTCTGCTAATTCACCTTTGCCACAACAGAGAGCAATCACAATGTTCCTGTTTGGTTGGTGTTCATCTGTCTCAGAAGAGGAGCATGTTGACTAAAAATAAGTAAACACCAGTGTATGGCCCTAAGCATGGATTGCAAAGATTGAGGCCTCTTAAGTCAGGGAACAGCACAGTCTCACCAAAATGGATTCAAGCAAGCCTCCAAAGAATTTCTTCATAGCCCTTTTCAACTAAGCCTCTAAAAGAATCCATTAGGAATGTAATTTTCCTCTTAGGGTATTTTTTTTTAATGAATCAGTTGAGGCAGGGTAAATGCAAATCCTTTTCCAAGAATTTGTGCTACTAACACTTGATAGGGAGGCTTCCAGATGAACATACTAATAGTGATTCAGTGTCCCCGTCATTGTAGTCATTCTTCAAACTGGCAGACTTATGTACTAAAATATGTTCTTTACAGTGAATAAAAAGCTATACATACACACTGAACTGGAAAAGACATGTAACTGATGCAAGCTTTACTATCCTGAAACTGAAAATAAAGATTTTTTTTTTCTTTTGGATTTTCAGACTTACTGAGAATCAGAAAAAGATTTTTCCCACCCTAGTGCTCCCAACAAAATGAAGACAGACTCCCTTCTTCAAGGAGTCTTCCACTTTATTTAGGAGCTACCATGGACATAAGCAATCTTATTTAAGCAAGATCAGAGTAGAAACAAGGACAGTATGCCAGAGAAAGAGGTAAAAAAAGACATATACCCGTGACTCTTTAATCCACCACTTATTTAGCAAATAATTGCTTTGCCTTGTACCAAACTTAATTGGCAATTAGAGCTTTCATGAGCTCATGTCTATGAGCTCTCAGGGGCAGCTGAGTCTGCCAAGAAAGCCAAAAATAAATCTTGTGAGAGATTGTGGAAGTTCTTAGGATTCCAGTTAGCGGGCCAGTATCCTGTGTTTCTGCCGAGGTTAGGAGTGCTAAGGCTTCCTTTGAAGTGTGACATATAACTGAATGACCATATCATTGACCTGGCTAAGGACTACCTTTCTTTAGGCACACTAGTGGCCCAAGTCAAACTTCATCCTCAGAGAAAGCCAAGCATCTAGAATCAAAGGATCTCTCAGAGCAACGGAGTTACAGGATTCCTTTAGATATAGAAGCTTAAACTGAATCCTAACCCATTGCGCATCCACCCTACGCCCCTTCAGATTGAGACTAAAAGACTAAGCCAATTAATTCCAGGGTTCCTGTTACTAACAAAGCAGCCTTCAGGTTTCTGTGATGCTGAAACCAAGTGATATACACTCTAAATCAGACTTCACCATGACACTACACTGAAAAGTTCTATACTCCAAATCCTGATGCAGTCTCCATCACCAAAACTGACACTGTTATCTTGTCTGTCAGGAAAGGGAGATGACTATTGTTTAAGCTCTCAGGCCTGTTGCTGTACAAACAACATAACCAGAGACCAAGACTATCTTTCCAGAAATGTGGTAGATCCATTCTCAAAATGCATAGAACACAAAGCCAATATGGAATCAGTACAAGGGCACCTGACCATCAGGGGTGTCATCTGACTGGCTCATGATGCCAACCCATGCCTCAACCTGGAATCTGCCAGACTACTGCTACCCTTTCATGTCAGACAGCTTTGTTAACCTTTGTTAATTTAATTCCTAAGCAAACAATAAATGATTGGGAAACAAAAAACAGGAAAAAAAGTAGTTTCTTCCTGAATAAGAGCTGTGGTGTGAAGATAGTGAATAGAGATAATATATTCTTGAAATACAGAATGTGTTTCAAATGCACCTTGATGTCTGTAATTTCAAGATAATAAACACCTCACACTGATGCATGCAGAAATTGTTTACTACTGTTCAAAGCTGTGATTTTTTATTTATTCTATCTTACTAAACAGAGATGTGAGCAACTTCACCAGATCCATTCATTTAATATTTATATCCACATTGATTCAAAAGACAAACCCATGACTAGGTAGTGCTTCAACTGTACAGATCAAGAATACACTCAATTTGTCTCTTTTCTTCAAAGCCAGGTGTACATGCAGCATCTGGGTAGTTGGGATGAAGAGGCTCTTCCTTTGCTTTGAAGAGCCACCAGTGGATTACTAAGGTCATGCCAACAAATTTCCTGAATTTGGCATAGAGTAGCAGTGTTAACTGTAAAGATAAAGACTGAAGCAATGATGTATTACAACTTATCCTTCCCACTGCTGGAACTTGATAAAACATATCCCTTAACATTTCAGTCTCAATTCCATACCAGAAGCAATGGTACAGAATCTCATCTGCCACAGAGCTCCCACAGCAAACCAGCTGCCCACCAGCACCAGCTGAGTTGACACATGCCGAATTTATTATTAAAGCAGATTTCTTCTGGTCTCTGCAGCGAAGATGTTCAACCAACACTCCAGAATAACACCACTTCCTGCATTTAAGAGTGCTGCAGCTGCTGTTCACTCTTAATTTACAGTCTGACCTACATCCAGTGCTCAGGCTTCTCCTCTAAATGTGTAACTGATCTTTGCATGTGCAATTTTCAGTGAGAAGTCACTGGCAGCTCATAGGCTTCCTCTCATTTTCACTCACATATTACTGGCACATGCAGGATTCCTTCCACACAGAACAATCTTAAGTGTCTGACTTGCACCCCACCACTCTTCTGTAATAAACTAGCCTTGAAATTGTGACCTGTTACAAAAAGCAATTTTATGAATTAGATTAAAATTAAAATTCTCACTTTGCACCGCAAAGCTCTCTCCAAAGACTGCACTAGAATGCTCACATTCCAGCTCAATTTAATGAGATGTATAAGGATATGTTGCATTAGTTAAGCCATCTTTTACAGCTCTGCTTTGCTAGCAGGCACAGGCTGCCCAAGTGCTATGAATGACTCTTTCCAGTACAGATTTCACAGTTATATAGCAAGTTTTACACCAGTTCTGAACAAAGAGGGCCTCTAACAGGTCAGCATAAACTTCCACTGCTGATCATTTTCCAGTCATCTGCATCAAATTCTTTGACTAATTATTATTGTCTCTGGATGAATCTTAGAATTATTTATTTTTTTTTATAATGTAATGAGATAGAGAAGTTTTTCTGTAAGACCTGAAAAGGCAAAGTCTCTTTTTTTCAAGAGGAACAGAAGGAACCCAGGAAAATACTAGCACAAGATTTTTTGGTTGCTCCTACACCATCAGGTGATAAGTGCAGACAAAATTTCTCAAAAACAAGTCAAGCTGATTTCTATCAACATAATTTCTATTTACAAACCTTTCACTTTGATTTTAGCAAGGGTTTTGTCATCGCAGTTTGCAGATAATGAAAAAAAAAAAATTGATGGAATTCGGTGGGTGCGTACTCCTAGGCAAGCACCACTCAAACTGTCAAGGATTCAACTGGCAAACTGGAGATAAGCATCAAATGGGCGATCAAAAGGAGCTTGGCCTATATGCAAAATAGTCAGACCAAACACTTGGGAGATCATTAACGAAAATAATAGAAAATACAGGTTATACCAAGCTGGAGAGGCCCTGAAACATACAGAGGAACAGAATGGGAAAGCCTGGAAAAAGCAGATGTAATTCAGAAGTCAATCATAAAAAAAAAAAAATCTACATTTATTTAACTATGCAAACAAAACAAGCAACTACATTTGCTTTGTGGTACTCTAAGAAGTGTACAAAGGATATAACAGATCACAGACTGTGTGCCTGTCAACAAAATACTCAGTATAAAGAGGAATACTGTGTTAGAATTGGTTTTCACTATTCCATTTAAACCTCAGCTGCAGTCTGCATCCTTTCAGATTTCCACACTTCCAGAAAAATATAGGCAATTTGGATCTGAGAAGCAGCAACAAGTCAAATCTAGGAAAGAGAATGTTCAAGAAAATGGTGAAGAACTGAAGGTGTCTTAACAGGATAAAGCTAAAGGGGCCAGTATGAAGTCCCCAAATACACTGAAGGTACCCAAAGGCAGATAAAAGTTTTCCCCTTCTCTTAGCTTATAAAACATCCTTCAGGAGCAAGTCTTTGAGGTGCCTAGAAAGGCTGTTGGAGGAGTTATGAATGACAAGGGTGTAACAAATGCTCTAATTAGGCAGAGCAGTAAACAAGATCAGCTCTCATACTCATGATGTTCCCAGCCACACTGACATTTACCCAATATAGCCAAAATCTGACCCCCAAATTAACTCCCTTTACAGCATGGAAGCAATAATTTTCAGAAAACAAAAGAACAACCTTACTTTCTAAATGCTAAAACTCTTCCTTTTCCCATTCAGAGATTTTAAACATTTGAACAGCTGACAGCTCCACTGTAATAACTGGTACAGAAACTGAATTTGGATTATTTCCAAGTGATACACTGGAGTAAAGCAGTACTGTTCTGTTGTACTGAGCTTCACAAATTGGAGAGGAAAACTAAATTAGAATCCACAGTTAGCATTTAACAAGTTTACATCTTTTCTATGTAAGTTTGGGGCTATAAAGCAAAGGAAAAATATTTAGTTAAGACACCAGAGCACTGATAGCAAAGTAACGCAGTTGATAAACAAAAGCAGACTCACCTTCCGCAATTCAATTGTAACTTCATTTCTGTGTCTTCTCATAGTCTGTAAATAAAAAAAAAAAATAAATTGTGCGTCAAGAAAGCAGTATTCTCTTTTGAAATCAGCTGTTTCTAGGTAAAAAGTGCTGTTATTCATCAAAAGACATGGAAAACTGTGCAAAATTTATAAGTCAATCTTTCCTAGGAGGATGCACATGTGTTTTGTGATGTTTTGCTTGGGTTGGGGTTTTTTGGTTGGTTGGTTTGTTCTCTTTTTTTTTGTTTTCATTATACACCTTACAAAAAGCTTTGTCATAAACCACAAGAGGTATCCCAAAGGTACAAAATATTGACTTCCCAATGGATTTTCACTAGAATGATTCTCCAGGTGTTTTCACTGAAATGATTCTCCAGGTGTTTATATGCGCAGACCAAAGGCAGCAGTAAATCCAGGTTAGACAATCTCATACTCCCATATAATCACATTCGCAACCTAAACATATAACCTATACCAGTTCTCTGGCCAAAATCAATCATGACCGACAGAAGATGACGGAGCTCAATGCAACAAGACCGATCAGGCTTGTAGAAAGAGGAAACAAAGTAGTACAGTGGTACTGAGTCTCCTTAGGATGTATAGCCTAAACACTGCAAAGGAAAACCAGCCCGTAAGCATCTCAGCTCCCTAAAGATACTGGGCACTCAGATTGTACTCCTGACAATGCTGCTACAGTTCTTCTCTAAGAGAGACCAGAAGACTGAAAAAGAATTTTAGCCCACTAAAGGCAATCTCCCTAGGTTCATTTAACAATCAGCGGAAAAGACATGTACCATCAGAATGCAATTCAAAGTAGAAAAGGACTGGATGACTGCTGGCAGTTCCAGCAAGATCACCCACACTAACTAAAATTAGCCTTTTGAAATACTTTCTACGTCCTAACCTTGCTACTGACCCTCACTGCCACTATCATGTTCCTTTTGAGTTGGGACAAATAACTCCCTGAGCAAAAAAGTACCAGTGAAGCGAGGAATATACAGCAAACACCAGCACTCCCCATCAGTCATCTAAGAAAATATCAAACATGCTAAAGATGAAACATAGGTAGAAGAAATTAGCAGATTTCACACCATGAATATATACAGGACATAGATGCAATAGCTTCACTGTTCTCAGCCAGTTTGCACAGCAGTACTCATTTCATAGAATCATAGAAAGGTTTGGGTTGGAAGGAACCTTAAAGATCTTCTGGTTTCAACATCCCTGCCGTGGGCAGGGATGCCATTCACTAGATCAGGTTGCTCAGGGCTCCATCCAGCTGGCCTTGAACACTGCCAGGGATGGGGCATAAACAACTTCTCTGGACAACCTGTGCCTGTGTCTCACCACTCCCTCAGTAAAGAATTTCTTCGTGACAGTTAATCTAAACCTACTCTCTCAGTTTAAAAACACTGTCCCTCGTCATGTCACTACGTGCCTGTATAAAAACCCTCTCTCCCTTCTTTTTATAAGCCCCCTTAAGGTACTGGAAGGCTGCAATAAGGTCTCCCCGAAGCTGTCTCTTCTCCATTCTGAAATTCAGTATCTTGGGTTCATCTGAGAGTAAAGAAGGCTTGTCTTCCTACCCACTGCTTGATTAACCAGCCCACTCATGTAAACACAGACAAAATTCTCCTTTTACATCTACAAGATTGAACTCTACTACTTTAAACAAAGCAAGTCCTCATTACAGTAAGAGGACACCAGCACCACAGCATCTACCAGAACTGCATGTATTTCTCCCTCTTATCATTTTGGTAAACCATTTGATACTTGTGACCATCTGAGTCTGCAACAGCTCAGCATGATAAGAACTGGAGAGCTGGGGAACGGGAGGGCATCAGGTAGGTGCATTTGTCTGAAAAAACGAAGAACACAGTAAGTCATCAGATGCAACTAGCAAGACCAGTCATTCAAATTTCTTGTTCTACTAGAACTTTATATTGGAATAATCTTAATAACCATGTCAAATTTAAGGACACTATATTGCCTTAAGTTTTCCAACACTTCTTCCACATGACAGCTGCCTGCCAGTACTTAAGCAGGATACAAGAGAGCTGGAGAGGGACTTTTTATCAGAGCATGGAGTGACAGGAAAAGGGGGAATGGCTTTAAACTGAAAGAGGGCAGGTTTAGACTAGATATTAGGAGAAATTCTTTACTGTGAGGGTGGTAAGGCACTGGCACAGGCTTCCCAGAAAAGCTGTGGATATTCCAAACCTGGAAGTGTTCAAGACCAAGTTGGATGAGGCTTTGAGCGAGCAACCTGGTCCTGTGGAAGGTGTCTTTGCCCATGGCGGGAGGGTTGGAACTAGATCTCTAAGGCTCCTTTCAACTCACATCATTCTATGATTCTGTAACTTGGCATTTCAATAAAAAAATGTAGTTAAACAATGCTGTAAAGTCTCCTTTTCTTGATCATTCTATGTTCTAGACACAAAAACTCCTTACTGAATTTATCACTAGCAACACCACCCCACCTTCCCTTAAAATCTCATCTTTTATTCCTACTTCTGTTAAATTTTAGGGCATATCCCATCATAATCAGTCAACTTGAGTGTCCACTAGAATTTTCCTCTCCAAAATCTAATCCTGTATGTGCTAAATTTGAAGTCTCGGGGATTTAACTGATGCAAGGCACGATTTACTTTTAGATTTGCTCCCTACTTACAATTTACTCATTTATCTATGCACTAATACTCTAGAACATTATACTGAAAAGAAAAATCAGACTAAATCTGAAGCTCCTTGGGAGACACCAATAACATTTATCACTTAACACTGGAGGCAGGGCAGATTTAAGGAACACTATATGCTGTGTTTAGCAGTTCAGCAGCTTGATATTTTTGGTTTAGAAAAAAAACCAAATACAGTGCAGACCCAGGCAAGGCATCACTACTCATTTTGTCAGTTTACTCTAAAATCTTCTCTAACAATGCTTTGACTAAAGACAGTTACTCAGTCAGCCATCCATAAAGTCTCTGCTGGGAAGACTCTAAGCTTCTTTCTAAGAGCAAATAATTCACTCAGATTTTCCATAAGGGTTTTATGTTTGTTTCATACTTTCATTACTTCAGCCCCTCTGATCCTACCGTATTACAGTTCTGTCTCAATATTTTTTTTATTATTTTTTCTGGTTTTTTATCAAGCTGATCTTCAAAATATTTCATTACTCCATTACAGTTTTCACATTTAATGTGCAAGAATCTCCCATCTTTTCCTCATTCAGAAAGCTACCACTCTTTAGAAAGATCCATAAAAAAGGTTGTCACCTCCGCAGACATTTTTGCTGACCAGTACCATCGATTTTCTGAGCTCTAATACTCTTAAGGCAATCTCCATATTAGCTGGGTTTAATCCTTTTAGCTGTTCTTTTGTATTTCCTTTTAAACTTACTATGTGTGTTTTCTCTTTTAAAGCAGCTCTGGTACATTTTCTTTTTACCTTTCTCCTCTAAAAGGCAGAACAGGCAGTACTCACCACTAAGTCCAGTGCTGCCTCTCCATTCACAGAGCAAGGAGGTTGATAACTGGGATATCATCCAGTCTTAACTTCATGGAACCAATGAGTGTTTTCTGCCCCCCACTAAACTAAGGGCTCTCAGTCTTACAGAGACTCCTGCTGGCACAGCATCTTTAAGAAAAAAAAAATCTGTTTGTCAGGGTCATTAGGATCATCCAAGAATCAGTGATATAATTTTGGGGCTACAAGCACATGGGACTGAAGTTCCCAAAGAGTCTGTGGTGCACTCTGGCAGTTAAACTTGGCTACCATGGCTGGGACTTGATCAGTGCTCCTTGCTGGAAGTCTGCTGACACTATTTCTAACCCGACACTCATGTCCCTGACATACGAGATGAACATTGCATATCAATGTATTTAAGACCACAGATTCCACTTCATTCATACTTGCCAATTGTGGCAATTATAGACTGTACATAAAAAACCCACATGAGTGCACTTTACATTGGCTTGATTACCTAGTTTTATTCATGCTGCTTACTGAGGATTTCTTCAGATTGCTGCCTAGCTTGATTTTTCTCCTCTTTACCACTGGAGCTGATACACTAGTGACAGACTGCTCTGTGGTAAGAGTCTGAATGTCCACAATTTAGTCATCCTTGCCTTGAAAGACCTAGACCAACTTTCAATTTCATATGATTACAAGAAACGCAGGTATACATATAGCACTATATTCTGGATACTCTTTCTGGACTTTTGGAAGCTTTATTTTAAAACTTGCAGACCAAAAGGCACAATTTCTAATCTTATCTGGTGGGGTGAAGTGGGGAGAGTGGGACAGGCTAGGACAGGAAGATTGGCAAAACCCAGATTTTATTCCCCAAAAAACAGACTTAAATGATTCAGATAATTTTTTGTCCTGATTTGGCATTTCTTGAAAGGAAAGTATTTAAAGCTTGTGTTTCAGATGAACCATTTTAGAAATACAGCAGGTCATCAGCACCTTCCTACAGCCTCAGAAGAAGCACACATATTATAATGTAACAGCATATAAAAGAAGCAGTCTTAAGTACCACTGCTAGCCTCCCTTCAAGGAATCATTACCACTGTAAGCAGAATAACACACCTTTACACAACCTGCAAGACCCAGCATGTAGGGAACTGACAGGCATTTACAATATATTTATACAGTAGTAGAAAGGCTAAACATTTTCCCCAGTTAATCCAGCTCAGATAAAACAGAGAGAAGAGATGAAATTATTCTGCAACTTAAGCCAGGATTCATTCCCAGCTTCCAGGCTGGGAGGACATCTGCTGAAGTCTATAGATACCACACCAGTTGAAGCCTAGCAAGAGGTTACCAATGGATCTAATACAGGGTTTGACATCCACAGCTTCTGACTATGGTTACTTCTCAGCATAATGTATTTAAACAAGTAGCTTCATGGAACACTGAAACAGCACATCTCAACATTAACCCCCAAGCCAAAGATGAACTGTTTCAATGAATAAAAAAATACAGACTACAAGTCTCAGAAAGAGAAAACATGGCATAGGCAAAATCCTACAAATCACAAGAACGATGACAGCTGCAGAATCTGAACCATGAGGACACTCCTAAACACAAGGTATTAATGCACCGTGCACGAAGTGCAAACAGTAAAAATGAGTAACTACCAGTCAGCATGTACTATTAAGAAACAAGAACACAACACTTATCAAGCTGTGCCACAACATTACATCATGTTATACAAGACCCAAGTTCATAAGGCTTTTGTAACAAGAAATTTCTTCTCCCCAGTTCACCATATGCAAGGAACAATTACTTACCAGTGTATTTGACAGGCTGACATAACCACAGTAATGCATCAAGTACTGTGTAAGTCTTGTTACAAGTCAAAAGTAGATGTTGAGCAGTATTTCTAATTTCAAGCTCCTCAGCACTTTATTTTATAAAATAAAGCATAAACCCCCCCCCAAAAGATGCTAGATGTTTTTAGATAAATCACTGTTTCACGTCTACCCTGAATTTCTGAATATTCTTCCTAAGTCAGATACAAAGTTACGTAAGAAGAATCTCTCCCTAACACCTTCCACTTGAAGGAAAAATAATTCCTAGTTCCCTCAAATCTGAAAATAATTTCATATGCCAAAGAAGAAAATTACTGCACACATTAGGGCTGCTGTGTTAAGGGCTGCAAGGGAACTCTGTTTCACTGTGATACAAACCACAAAAATACTAAGCTGACAAAAGACAAGAAATTTAAGAGACACTAGACCTTGGGGAAAAAAAGAAGAAAAGAATGCCACAGTCCCTGTAAAACTGCCTTTGACACAATCAGTGGGCAGAAGCAACACAGAATACAGCTGTCCTCATCAGATCAGTGTTTCAGATCTCTCAGCAAGGGTGGTATCTCTCGCTTAACAAGATGATGACAAGAAACTCAAAAGCTCAGTTTCAGCCACCTGTGGCGAAGGGAAATGTCTTCCTTATTTTTCAGTTGATATTTGTTTTATGACAGAACACAAAACTGCATAAAACTCTTGATATCAAAAAGCAATGGCCTCTGAAATTCTGAATTATCAGTGCAAGCTGTATCACCAGCACATTCAAATAATTATTTTTCAGTGACTAAATATTTGGAAACTTTTCATTGAACCACACACACCTCACCAGTACCATTCATGAAACTGCCTATGAGGATGCACAGGATTACGTGTTAAAGAGTCAATACCACTGCTGTCACACTGCTGCTTGGTGCCTTACCATAGGCCATGCAGACCTTCCTGGAAACAAAAAACGATTACTTTGAAGTGTTGAATAACATTGAGATTCTAAGGAGGTAAGTCAAACAAGCTTTTCAAGCCTTTGTTTAACATAAAAAAAACATTTAATTGCATAATACATTAAACTATCTGAAAAGGCAACCCATATAGCTTCTGTAAACTAAAAAAAACCATCACAAACCAACAAACCCCAGACCAATTAGCTGTACTTGTACATGAGAACAAGACTTTTCAAAATCCTCTGTAGCAAATACATAATATATGGGGGGGGGGGGGGGGG
>VZRV01009508.1:1570298-1583240 GCA_013398115.1 Falcunculus frontatus
GAACGAAAACCCAAACAACCCCAAACCCCACTATAGTTATACAAGGCTACAGGAAAAAAAAAAAATCAAGCTTATTCAAATGGTCAAAAATCACACCTCAGACAAAGCAGTCAGAATAGTCTTCCATTTATGGAAGAATGATTTAAAACAATAGTACTACTCTAAGTAAGCTCAATCTCATTCACAATTAAATATCAGAACTAGTCCTAGGGCTTCTGTTAACTTAAAGCGTCTACTTTGTATCTAAAAATCAATCTTAATTGATTATAAACACTTTGAAGTCCCTTAAGTATATCACTTTTGGAGTCAAGGAATTCTGGACACTTGGTAAGATTACTTCATCCCCAGTTATAGTACAAATCAGCAAACCAAAACTATTTAAATGTGTGGATGATATAACTATTCAGAAGCTCAGGTCACTCCATTTCATTTTGTATGCTAGGATACAGAATCATTAAAACTAAAAATTAAATTTAATGTACAAGGCACTTAATAACGTACATTCTCTGCACAGAAAAAGTAATCAAATGCTGCCACAGTAAGTGGTATGAATTTTAATACTTTTAACTACTTCTAGCTATACCAATTGTGTCAGAAGGAAGATTAAAGCATAACCAGCATTTAACAACTAAAAATCTACCTACCATTGTAACAACAAGAAAGGGAGCTCAGCGAGGTGCTCATCCTGAGTATCCACCTCATTAAGTGGGATACCTCAGCAGTGTTGTCTTTTAATCAACACGTTCAGACCACTTCCATTACAATTTGAGCAAGCAAGTCCACAAAACATCAGAAATTAAGAGGCAGGAAACAGATGTTTTTGTCCAGCCAGCACATCAATACTGCCAGCTGCCCCACAACCAGCTAGCTGACTATCCCCACTCTCCTGCAGGCTGGACAGCACATATAAGCCTCAAGCTAGCCCACAGAAGCGGGAAAGCCAAGACCATCTTGACAAGGCGAACACCACAGCCTAATGTCAGCTTTGGCTGTTCTGTGGATACAAAAGTTATGTTTCCAGGAACTTTAGTAAGATGTGCACTTAATTCCTTTGAAAATTCAGCTATTAAATTGAGAGAACAAAAATCACTGACCAATTCTAATTTCTCTGCATCTACAAACATCATTAAATTCTTTATTTCTGCTTTTGCCTCTCAACATTACAGAAACAGATCTCAGAAAATCAGAAGTTACATGCTTAGAGGAAAGAGATGCCCTGAACACATAGCTGGGTTAGTAAAGCAGCTTGATTAAACATACAGGGTACCCAAACAGGTTAGCATTTACAATTCAATTCTAGACTACTTCCACCTGCCTAACTGAAAGAAAAAAAAACCTGGCCCAGTTCCAACAGCTGGATTAGATTTAACTAATGCCTTCCTTCCTGCATACGAGCATATCCTAGAGTACAATTTATATACTTCACAACATAGGTGTGGGTCCAAGACAGTAAAAGGTGATGTTTGTATTGATGAAGTAAACACTGTTCTTCCCTAGAAACTGCTTTACTGGCCTTTTTTCTTTATTCCTTCCCTGACACCTTTTAACAAGTACGAAATACTGCAATGCACATGAAAATGCAGAAGCCTCAGAAACTGGGCTGGTTTGGGGCAGAAAAAACCCCCATCAAAATGCTTGTTTGTATACAATTGATGAGATGATTAAGATTGTCAGCTGCCTATCTTTGGTTAGCATTAGAAGCTAAATATTCCTAATTTGCATAGGCATATAATTAGTATGTGTAAAGTTGAGGCTTAAACTTATGATATTGTTCTACTTGTTCTGGTAACAGCTGGCTTCAGACAAAAACAAAGAGACAAAGGGACATTGACAGAAGGTGATACTGCTGTTCTACCTGTTCACACTTTCAAAGTGCATATAGCTTACTCCAAGAAGTGCAAGTGTATCACAACACAGGACAGAAGAATTCTGGGACTGCATCATGATGATGTGAATGCAACTACTTAATCACAACTGGAGGAATTAAAAACAATGATGCTCTGAATACCAATCCCATCTAGTTCTTTTGGACATACAAAAAGATTTGACATCCACACCCAAGTAAACCAAAAGTTTAGTCCAAATTAACCCTCCTAGCTAGGTTCATTCCCTTACAAGCATCATGGGTTATTACCCATCTGTTTTCCCTCCCAACCAGTGAATGTTCTAGGCAGACTCTTCTTTCCCAAGCCCAATTTTGAGACTTACCTAATTACCAAGTGCTCCTAAATAAAGGTCCAAATTGTCCTTCTAAGAAAAAATGGGATTTTTTTCAAGTTGTATAGACTACAAAGTTAGAACAAGTTCACTTCCGGCTTTGTTATCATAGCTCCACATTAAATTATGCTGACCCAGTTAAAAATGCGGGCAGGGGGCATGGACTCCACAGTGCAAGCAACAGATCTACCAAAACAGTCAAACAAACCAAAAACGTGTCACTACCTTGATCTGATAGTCCAACAGTATTACTTCATTTGATTACTATTTGACCCAAAAGGTATTTGCTACTCTGTTAGGTAAACATTCTATTACTTTGCAGACGATATTAAAACTTATTAGATTCTCTGTGTGCTGCAGAACCTTAATATTTTAAAGGTTCCTTTTGGCTTGTAACATTTAACACGGTACTGGGTACATCAGGAGCAGAGTGCAGTATTTATGCTACTGTATTTTATGCCATGATCTGTCTGGGACCTATGTTCCTCAGGGTTAATAAAGGTCACTGAAAGAAAACTAGTTTTTTTGCAGTTGGAGCTGCCCCACTTTTTTTTTAATCCCCAGTTTGGGGCCCCTAAAATTAAGCCCAGCTGCCTTTTGTAAACTAGCCTGTGGCAAGACAATTCAAGTATCTGAACCTGGCTAGCCTCAGCAAACTGGATGAATGAGAGATCTGCCGTAACTCTTTTACTTAGTGGTGGGTAATGACTCACTCAAGTCAGACTCTCATGCCAATATGGAAAGCCACAAACCTCCAATTATTATTGCTCATGATGCTGACTCACCTGAAAGCCCTGTGGAAGCAGACAGAGCTGCCCATCCACATTGTCTGCTTCTATTGCTCCAAAAGATCGTGGCAGAAAGGCAATTCCTGTGTTTTATTTCTTACCAGCTCTTTTGTAATGTTATTCTTCGAGGTCTTGATGTGCTCTCTGCAACTATTTAACCTCCATAGTGAGCTACTACCAGCAAAGAAGAGAGAAGTGAGCACTCGTTTTAATTCCCATATACCAATTACCCAGTTTACAAGTACAAACCTATCAAACAACCCTCAGGAGACTGGACTTGAAGCAAGTAAGTTGGCTGCATTCAACACAAATTGCACCAATACTGAAAGACACAAAGCAGTCTGGAATACAATCAACACTTTATCTGCTGGTTTGATATAGAATAAAAGAGCTGGAATTCTCTATTCAACATCAAAATTGAAGGAAGGAATACAAAATCTAGTAGATTTCCAGTTACTGCTGTTATGTGAATCAAGGACATTATATCCTGTCAAACATTTTACAGCACTTCCATTCAGATGTAGATCTTAACACTGTTAGTTACACCTTTACTGACATCAGCCAAAGAACACAACGTACCCATCTGGGCTCTGCCTGAAGGCAAAATGAAGTCTCCAGGTAATCCCACAGCATCCCAAGATAAACTCATCACTGCACAACAGCTGGTCTGCACAAACCAACAGGCAAGCAGCAAGGATCACCAACTAATTCAAAGTACTACTTTTGTCCAGTGGTCCTAACAGTCCAAGGAACCTGTCCACAGAATGTCCCAAAAAGCAGTGGCAATGCAGTCACTTGCCATCTCCGTTTTGATAAGGGTCCACCTTGAAAAACTTAACTGCAGTATTTGGTCATTTATGTTGCAGCCCAAAAGAAACAGACAGATATCTGCATCAAGTTTTTCTTCTCCTGTACCTTTCAGAAAAAGAAGGGCATATTCAATTCTACAAAGATGCCAGCTCTGCCTTATCTAAATACTGTAATATGCCAAATAAACACCAAGAACAGTGGATAACCAAGATGGTTTACTTACAAGTGATTCCTATTCATACTTCTTTAAAAAGTTAGAGGATTAAGGTTTCTTGACACAATTAATAGGTACAAGGATTTAAGATTTGGTAGTTTTATGTTACAGGAATCTGCTTTTGCCAGTACACATTTCTAAAAAGGTAATCAGTTATTTTCCCATATTGCATGAGCAGTGTAGTAAATACCTCAGAGTTTCCTGGAAACAGAAGCTTAACCTGTCCTTGAGGGAGAACAAATGAGGTACCCACACAACTCCTTGGTCTCACCCAAGACAAGACACCCCCTCTTGTCCTCTCCCGAAGTTTCTAAGCAAGCATCCCTCCCATCTCCTTATTGAGCAGGGAAAGTAGCAGACATGTCCAGTCAAGTGGAAAACCTGACTGCCACCAAAAAAGAGAAGAAATCCCTTTTCCCTTCCATAGTCCAGAAGATTAGAAGAGTATGAAGAGGAGTCTAGAAGACCAACTCAGGTATAGTTTCATTTTTTCACTAACAGATGTTACCAGAAACCAAATCCACCACCTAATACCATATTTCACAGACAAAATACCATATTCACTTGTGTACAGGACATGAAAGCAGCAGGACAAAATTAGGACTGCTCATGGTAACTAGATGCAAACAACTGACTAAAATGTTGATCTTCAGATCAACATAAAGATTTAAATACTTTTAAATGTAAAAACTTATACCAAATGGTAGATAACCACTTTCAAGAAACTCATTACAAAATTAAGTGTTTGGTCAGAAAGGCTTCACAGATTTCTGGGGCAAACACCAGAAGACCAGACATTCTTAAGCTTGCCAAATATTTATACTAGTTTCCCCTAGGAAGAAAAAAAAAGAAAAAAGAAAACATACAAGGCTAAATACTAGCCGGATACCTTATTGTGCAATCTATGTTTGAACAAAGACACTCCCTTTTCAGATACTTAAACAGGCTTCAACTGTAATATCAAAGTAGCTCAGACAATCACTCTATGAATCCATGATACATTTATAAGCACCTCCCTGTGAAGTGGGTAAAAAAGTTTTGTTATTCCATCTATAAAATGGGAAAACAATTGCAATTTGCATACATTCACAAGGTGCCATGAAAAAAACCAACAAATCAAGTCCCTAGAGAGCTAGGCTATATTCAACCACAGCAAGCTTTTTTGGTATAATATTACACGGCTCAAATGAAATCAGATTTTCTTTGCTGTTTTTTGAAAGATATAATCAAAAGGCAAAAAAAAGATTAAACATGTGCTAGCTGCCTAATTAAATCTATGAAGAGATCATTCTGCTCAAGATGCAAGAGAAAACAACAAACCCAGCTGACAATGCAGGAAGAAGATGGAGCACTAGGAATTAGAAAATACACTCTAGCAACATCCCACAATCTTATGAACCTTGTCAGCTGCCCTTTTGATTTAATCATTTCAGTATCATGAGTTCTAGATGCTTCCACCTCACTTTTTAATGTGACAGAAACATAGAATCAGTGTGCTTACATTATTTGAACATTTTGGGTATCATACTTCTCTCCTTGAGGATTTCTTTGTTTTCTCAAAACCCCAATTTATACATCCTTCCATTAAAAAAAAGGTGCTGTCACACTGATTGCACATGTCAGTGCTCCTTTAACGTCTCTTCTTGTCTGGAAGGTTGCTCTTCAGTGCTGTTTGATCAGTGATATGAACACTACAGATTCTTCTCGCACACCTGGCAAACAGTGGTTAACAGGATCCTGATGAATTGCAGCAGGGCTCCCATTTCAGGATCCTCTCCTGATGTGGAAAGCCTTCTGTTTCTGGCTGAAAGTCAGATTTTTATTGCAGAGAAATCACTACCACCAACTTTGCACCTAACATTACGTGTGCATGAAAAGAAGTGAGATGCCCTGATGCCAAAAAGCCGCATGCAAAGACAGTATCTGCTGGTTAGGGTGACCTCAGTTACCTGAGCAAGACACAACAATGTCTCTTGGCAGAACTTCATCAACCTTCTGACTTACACTGTAGTTGACTAAGAAAAGGCAAGGACTAGGACTCCAAGAAATGCAAACCTGAAATCTGACACTGCACCTGGTCAGGAATCCCTTACTGCACCTCTGAAAACCTGGGAACGAGCCACCCTAGCACCCTGTGTCACTGACCACTTTCTCCTCACACAGATGAGCTCTATGTTCCATACCAGCAAGTCTGCAGTGGGGCTTGAACGCTCAATAAAACACATCTCCGTCAAGGCTTTCAAGTCTTGAAAGGAAGCTGTTTCTCCAAACTGATTTTGCATATCACTTAGTCTATCACCACTTCCAAAGTCCACTTGTTGCTGAATCTGACAATAACCAAGGTTAAAAATGATAAGTCCTCAGCTGATGAGACATGACAGAGTACGAGGGAAATGAGTAATTCAGTAACAGGTGTTTGAATGAAGATATAAATTTGTCTTCTGTTCTGCAGCCACTAGTACATTATATATTCCTATTTTCTACTTGCTGTATTTTTTAAATACACACTAAATCAAGTTTAAAGCTGACTGCAACATTTCCTTAGCCTGAGAAAGGAGACAAGTGTCAGGTGACCCAGAAGAGCCTCCCCAGCAGATTTAATGGTGTTAATCTGATCGTGAAGGGATAACAATCCAACAGTTAAATACCACTAGACAAGATATACCTTCTCCCCTTCACACTGACCTCTTTGAGCCACCACTGGTCTTCTCCAGATGTGAAGGGCTGGCTCAGGAAGCTAAGGGAGCAGAAAATTAAAGAAACATGAAGAGCTTTGCAACTAGTTCCCTCCAAGGCACAGACAGTTCTGATGCAGGACCAACATTTTGGAAGAAACCAGTGCTTTTGATGACCCATGTCAAATTTTGTGAAATGGACTACAAAGTCCAGTTTCTGCTATAACATTAGTAATCAGGAATATCAATTCAGTATCAGAGTTTCCCACATCAGGTATTTTGGAAACAACTGACAAGACTCTATTCCTGGAAAAGATACACGTTTTGGATTTCTTTTTCATTTCAAATCAGGTCAGTTGACAATTTGTCTTTACTACTTGATGACATATGCCATTATCTACTAGTTCATTGCCTCCTCTGGCCTGTTATAAATTAGATGCCTCATTCCACTTCTAATCCCACAATAAATACAAATCTGATCACTTACTTGTAGCTGGTGCATCCTCCTAATTGCTGTCTTTTCATTTAACAGTTTTAGAGTTCAAAACATCCTGCTTGGATATGTGCTGGAACTGTACAAATATTATAAAAGCTTTAAAGAACTTATGTAAAAAATAGTTTAAGAGCTCTTTAAAAGTAGACTCTTACACTGCTACCAGCTGTGACCAGACTTCGATATTCTACAAATTAAAAATCAATCCTTTCATAAAAGAAGCTTTAGAGATACCAGTGCCACTGCTGTAGTGTTAGAAATATACAAGAATGAAGAAAAACAAATTCTGTAATTACAGGAAGATTACCAGAGGCTTGGTATATCACAACAGCAAACAGCAATAATTGGGCCTCAATACAGCAAGCACAGATCCCAATCAGCTTATGAAGATTATGTTCATCACGAGATACCATCTCCAAATTGCATTCTCCACAGGTATTTTTGAAATAAACAATGATTTCCTAATGTATCCGTGTATTTAAATCTTTTAAAATGCAATGCATTCAACTGATTTTGAACCTCAATGAAAACACTAAACGGTACATCTAAGTGGACTTATTAGGTGTTTGCTTTCTGCCACGAGTCACAAACATTTCACAGCATTGTACTATTTACCTGCAGACTAAAGCTTGGAAAATTCTGGAGCAGTAGCAACCAAAGAGGCTTCCCACACCTGTATCTTACTTCCTACCCGTGTAATTTTTTCCAAGGTACAAACACATACACTTGTATTCTCCCAAGAGTATATATACCAGGTTTAAAGGGTAGTGAAGAGGCAGCTGGAGTTAGAAACTCCGCATGAGAGCACTGTATCTTTCATTACATCCAGTTCCCAACAGGAAGTTACATGACACTTGTGTTTTTACTTTACCTACTGAGACTCAACAAGCCAGTGAACCTTTTTAAGACAGCAGGTCCATAGTACCTTAAACCTACCTAAACCAGCTGTTAAAGCCCTACTCCCTTCTGGTATCCTTTCCTCTGTCAAAGTGAAAGTCAGAGAGCTGCTCAATCTGTATTGTGAAATCTTGAAAGAAACTGGATTGGTACAAAGTAGCTGGGAATAACAGGATTTCTGGGACTGCTACAATCCTTACTTGTTTCATGAAGCCTTGGAGGACAGTACAGGGAGACAGCAAAAACTCAGTGCACAGAGCAGCACCCAGAAACGAGCTGGCAGCAGCATGTCCATTCATTCGCTAACCCTGTGCGGGTATGGAACCTCCACTGCAAAAAGCCTTTGACAGCTGACAGGAACACAGCTTTAAGTCAACCTGTACCTTCTCCCAAATGCCCAGACACTGCACAGATTTGGCCTCCCCAGAATGATGTTCCTCTGCTTGCAAAAAATTCATGGCAGCATGACAGAAAAATCTAGATCCTCACTGTTAGCAATGCAGAAGCAGTACATACATACACTGAATCTGCCAGAGCTGATGATGGAGATCTGGGCTAAGCCCAGTTTCTTCCTCTGCCTCATTGGGGTGAGGATGCTGAAGGTACAGAATAAAAATGCAACCTTTAAAGTTCCTGACCCCAAAGGTGATACAAACTAAAAGGTGATACAATTGCCTGTAACTGGGGAAAAGACATCACTGACCAGGACTTCTGAAGCTAAAAATCAAACAGAACAGGAGTAGGTGAAGGATGACAGAGTGGCTACATTTCCTTTTGGTAAAATAGCCCTCAATAAATTTCAGATGGATAACCCTACAGACTAAGCAACAGAAGTTAAGACTTGTCTTCTTTTGACTCGTGACTAGGTGTATGACAAGTATACAAAAAGAAAATTTTAATCCCAGTCATTAAAGTGTTTTTACATAAAGTTATTCCATTTATAATGCACTAACTTCTTACTAGGTGTTGGGTTTCTTTTTCTGGGTGGTTTGGTTTTTTTTAAATGAGTGCACATGGAGTTTTAATCTAATATGCACTTTGCTAATTACATGACCACACAGTCTCATTATATCACACACAAAAAACACCAGCAAGTCATGCAGACTGTGCTACAAATTATAACACCTCTGCTCATCAAGAATTTTTCCTCAGTTTCAGTCAGGGATGCTGACTAATCCTGACAGAAAGAAATGGGCTGATTGTTTGATCCATCACCTTAAACATCAGAACTGTGAATCAACAAATGGGTGCCTGCTATTGTAATAAAGAATAAGCAACATTTCTAATCCAAGACATTGAAGGAGTAAATAAGGCTAAGAAGGATGTTACTAAGCAAAGAATTAAGAACTGCAAAAATCAGAAGGTTCAAATTAGGTTTTCTAAAAGCTAGGCTAGCTTAGATATCAATATAAACAAATAAACATAGTAGTTACAACGGGTGTCAAAAATTAAGTGATTGCAACTGTTTAATCTTGTCCTGTAAAGCCTCAACTGTACTGGAATAATCAGCGCTGGATATTCAGGAAAAAAAAAAAAAATCATTGAGACTTAAGACTCATGTCCATAATCACACAGGAAAGCCTTCTCATTATATGTGCAACAATTTAAAAAGCTTTCACATTTCTGGAGAACATAGAAGGTTGTGAGGAGAGAACTGGCAGTTGTTTGTCCAGATGAAGCCATGAGTGTCTTGGCTCCTTATTGATCAGCTCTGCAGGTTGAGGTTAACTTTGCTGCTAACCACATGTCAGTACCTATAAAAATAAAAAAACTCACTAATAAAAGAAAGAACAAGAACTCATATTAAGTGAAGAACACTTAATTTCTGGCATTTGATTTTGCTATTATCCCTTTTGAGGGCTAAATACTTTTTAGAAGTGTTAATACCCAAAAAGCAGAATTTCAGTTCAATATCAACAACTCTACCTCCCTAAGAGAGGAAGACAACAAAGAGGTACAGAACTTCCACCCAAATCTGAAAATAGAAAAAAGAGAATGAACCTATGCAGGTCAAGGATTCAGAAGCTTTGATTTCTGCTCAACAGATCTGTTCCCTTGCTCTTAGAAAAGCACAGTGAGAAGTTGCATGGGGTACCAAGGTCTGTCATAACAAAATCTGAAAGCACTTACTCATCTTTTGTTTCCCTTAAAGTTGCATTAAGAAAAAGCAAAGACAATTATATGGCCCAGCAAACCCAGTAATAAAATACGAGTTAACTACAAATTAAAGGAGTAAGTATTTTGGTCTGCCAGAAGAGTCTGTACCCAGAGGGGATCAATAGTAACTCACAAGTACTTAATAGCAGCCAAAGGAAGATGACTAAAAAATGTATTCAAGCCTGATGTGTTCAAAGGCAATGACTGCTTCCAGGCAGAAGGCGACTCAAGTGCCACTGTTTTCAAACTGAGGCTGAGTGTACAGTTTTGAGTATTTTAAATTTTCCAGAGGATATAATCTAGATATCAGACCACGACTTATTATGCCATCATTCTAAACACTCCATTTTTCTTTGGTGGAATTTGACAAAACGAGAAGCTGTAGATCAATGCCATTGAAAGCACTGATGCCTCCTGCTTTCCAAAGCTGAGTACAGAAAATTGGAAGCAGGATCTCTATGTAAAACTCTTTATTGCAGCACAGGGAGCAAAACAAGTGTATTTAATTGCTGATAGTTGGGAATTAGGTATATTTGATGCAGAAAAGAAATACTTTGTTGAGAGCCAATAACTTTCACTACATAAAGACAATCTGTGCAATCAGCAGGTCAGTCTGTGTACCAGTTCCTCAAGAGAGGCACAGTAACTAATGGCAATTATATAGCTCTGCTGTGCTCATTCATTCTCCACTCTAAACTTAACTTATATTGTTTTACTTTTAGAGACTTAAGTTAGATAAAGTTTATTCCAGAAGGGTACTTCTAACACAAACTTTTAAATACCCTGATCGGAAAAGAGTCAAAAAGCAGCTTTGGTAGAAAATCTCAGACATTTAATACAAATTAAGATGTTTTGAAAGACACTGAAACATTTCCAATCTTTAAAAGTCCTCTAAATGAACCTAAATTTCATTTTAGCATATCTCCATGGATATACAACTTTAAAACACCTCTGCATTTATCTATTTGTTAGCGCAAAAGAAATATGTTGCCTAGATTTTAACCCTTTTCAAAAGCAGATATGACAGCTTTAACTATATTAACATTACTGGAGCTCTGCACTAGTCTTAGGCTCAGCCACAGAAAGGAAATCAGTCAGCACACTGGAGGACAACCCTAGGGATACACTTCTCCATAACAGCAAATACACTACTCCAAAATAATTACTCCCTTTCAGGGGGAAATGAGAGCTAAGCTACCTTAGCTGGTCTGGCAGAAGTAATCTCAGCAAAGCTTAGGCAGTCCATTCCCTCCTTCCTCCCCATGGAGGCAGATATTTAATTCCCGCAGTCCTGAAGCATGCTATAATATAAGCAAGCATGGACGACAGATCAGCTCACACTAGGCATGAACATACCTAACCTTTCCCTGTTTAGAGCTCTAATGGATTCAGGCCAGTGACTGAGAAAGCAGCAACAAAGCCGGTAACCAATAGGGAGAGATAAGACAAGGGCAAAATGAATGAGGAGCAGCAGGAAGCGCCTCACTGGTTGAGAAGGGGAAAAAAGAAATGCACCACACCCCCTCCTTACCCTGAGAAGCAACTGCTAAACAGAAGGATGGGCAATTTTTAGTCACTTTCTAACATTTACTAATGTTAGCCAGAAGTGGCGAAGTTATCATACTCCTTACATGCAATATTTTCTATGAGAAAGATTCACTGTCACAGAGTTAAATAAAAATTAAAGATTACTTTACACTGTGAATGTCATCTTAAAGACACTGCTGCTGCTAAGCCTGACCTGCATAAAATTGTCTCCACCCAAACAATAGCAGCAGAAGTGTGAATTCTGCTAAAATACAAAATGTGCTTTCAGAGGACTAAAATTCCAGTCTGCTGATTACAAAAGTTAAGTGATAAAATCAACAGAAGCACGGAAAACACCCTCAGGTGAAGTCAAAGTAATCTGACACATATTTAGGTTTTCACTCTAGCGAATCCTAAGCCGATTTCAATCCTAGCCTGATTTCAGAGCTCCCTCCCCCTTCCTTTCCTACTACAGAAACTTAAACACGAGATTTGGGATTTCCTCTTTCAATTGCGAGTAGAACTGAAGATGTCTCCGATAACGACACGCAGATTCAAAGACCTCTGGAACATCACTAGGGAATAAGCTTCCAATAACCCTGAAACTCTCAGATTCGGAGGAGTCAACTACTACCCCATTAGCCTTACCGAGCACCACAGTCCTTCCTGATTTAGACGCAGACGCCCAGCAAACCATTACTGATGTGCCTACCAGCATTTGAAAATAAAACATAAAAATTGAAAAGAAAAAAGGGGTTGATATACGGTAGGACAGGGAACAAAACGGGCCAGCACAGCACACTGTAACAAGGCTCACCAGAGCGTGGGAGCGGTCCCCGGCACCAGCACAGGCCTCCGCGTGCGGCAGCGGCACCGCGGGGCGAGGGCAGGGCAGCCCCGAGCGCCGGCGGAAGGGCCGCCACCGCCCCGGGGGGCGGCACAAAAGGCCGCCGGCACCATTGTCCGAGGCCCCATCCGAGCCCAGAGCCCGGGGAAGGCGGCAGGACGGGGAGGCCACCGGGGTGGGAGCAGGGAGCACCGCGGGAGAAGAAGGTGCCGCATCCCGCCGGCCCTGCCCGGGCCCCGGCGAGCCGGGCAGGCGGCGGAGGGGCCCGCAGGCGGCCCGGCCGCGCCAACCCTTCCCCCCGCCGCCGCCTCCGCCCC
>VZRV01009508.1:1583449-1596051 GCA_013398115.1 Falcunculus frontatus
GGTGGAGAACGGGGGGCGCGAGCGCACGTGACGCGGCGGGCGGGCGGACGCTGTCCAATCGCGGCGCGGTCTCCCGGCTCTGGTCCCGCCCCCTCCCCGCCCTTGCCCCGCCCCCTCGCCGCATGGCGTTCTGGGGCGTGTAGTCCCGGCGGGCGGCAGCTCTGCACGTGGAGCGGCGGCCCAGCCGTGGGGTTCCAGCTCGACGCCGGGCGCTCGGGAGCTCCGGGAGACCCCCGAGGGCGGCGGGGAGGGCCTGAAGGTACTTTGCATAAAGAATCGCAGAATGGGTCAGGTTGGAAGGGACCACAGTGGGACATGTGGTCCAATCTCCCTGCTCAAGCAGGGCGAGCCTATAGCACATGGCACAGGATTGTGTCCAAATGGTTCTTGATATCTCCAATAAAGGAGACTCCACAGTCTCCTCTCCAGGAAAACTGTTCCAGTACATGGTCACTTACGCAGTAAAGAAGTTCTTCCTCATGTCAGGTGGAACTTCTATGCATCAGTTTCTGCCCGTTGCCTCTTGTCGATTGCTCAGCATCAGTGAGAAAAGCCTGGCTCCATCCTCTTGGCATCATTCCTTTACTTACTCATAGACATTGATGAGATCTCTCAGTCATGTCCTCTCAAGGCTGAACAGGCCCCGCTCCCTCAGCCTTTCCTCATAGGAGAGATGCTCCAGTCCCTTAATTATCTTTGTTGTCCTATGCTGGACCTGCTCCAGGAGCTCCCCATCTCTCTTGTGCTGAGGAGCCCGGAACTGGACACAGCACTCCAGATGTGGCCTCAGCAGGGCTGAGTAGAGGAGTAGGATCACCTCCCTTGACCTGCTGGCAATGCTCTTCCTAATGCACCCCAGGATTCCATTGGTCTTGTTAGCTGTGGGTTTGTCCCCCCAAATGCACTCTGGGGTGACCCCACTGGCACGGCTCATGCACAAAGTGGCCTCAGGCAGCTCTGCCGGCCGAGGCTGTGTCGTGGGTCTGCTCTGCACCTTCCTCTGCTCCTCATGACTGCACTAACATTGCTGTACGCTGCCTGGGAAATGCTCCACAACAAGCACCTAACAAATCCAGGTGTTTTGGGAAGCCTTGAATCCCCTTTGGTGAGTCCACCATGCAAGAAAGCCCTACCTGGAAAAAGCAAATCCAGCGCTTTGCCAACACGCCCTTCATACCACAAGTGCATGTGGCAGCTGGGGTATTGTACCTATTGTAATGCAGAGCACAAAGGGGCTCTGCCAGCCCAACAAATTGCCCCCAAACTGTCAAAATTATTGCACCGCCACTCCCCATGTGCAGCTCTGGGGGTGTTTGGACAGACTGCAGACAGACCCAGGACCTCCAGATTGATGGTAGCCTGGGCACATCAGTTTGGGTCAAATACGCTGCCTTGAAGTCACACCTGGAATTTTCATGGTAGAAAAGAGGATGTATGTGGGTGATGTAGTTGTAGACAGTGGTAAGCAGTGATCTAACACCTTGCATAAAGCAGAGTATTATCCAAGAAAACCAAAACCTCAAAATAATGAAAACATATAACGTTCAAATTTAGCTCATCTTATATCACATCAGGTTCTGCAACAGATCCTTACAGCTATATATAAGTTTTCCACAAACCTCTTTGGGAGTCTCTCCCTCTAATTGACAGCTCAGCTTCTTATTTGCCTTCTCCCAACCCCTCTTTGGATCATTCAAGTGACTGTAACTTTTACTTCACAGCTCTGGCAAAACAAGGCTTGCAGCCTGATGGAGATGAGTAAAAATCTGGAAGAATAATGCTCTTCCTTACCGTCATTGAGCTGCATGCCAAATGTTCTTATCTGACGGATCAATACAGCATTTCCATCTCTCTCGTTTCCAAGTAGTTTCAGCTCCCAATACACTTTCCTCCATGCCTTTTCCCAACAGCTTTATCTGGGTGTGCTGCACCATTGTTGCTAGGAGTGGAAGAGAAGAAGGAGCCAGAAGCGGGCAAAGCCAAAAAGGCACAACCGATGTGGCCGGTGTTTGTCAGAGATGGCTTCTAGGCTCTGTCACTTGCACATTTGAAGGAAAATTTGCTCCAGCTCTCCAGCTGTCTTCAGGAGAGCTCCTAAAGCAGATTCAGCAGCTGACAACTTTGTTTTATCCCCCCAAGGAAGGTGGCTGTAGCTGCCAGCCGTGGCTGACTCAGGCCTGGTAGGACAGCAGAGCACTGCTGATGTGATCTCTGCTAGGCTGGGCTGTTGCAGTTCTCCTCTGGAGGAGTTGCTTACCATTACCATGAACAAAAGATTATTGTTCAGCACCACTTGGTGTAATCTGAGAGGTAAAAGGAAAACTTGCAACTAAAAAATCAAGTGTCTCCGGGTGGGGATAACTCAATTTACCAGTCCTTAAATCTGTACCCCTTTCACTAGATAGGATATATAGATTCAGTGGTTTTTTCTTTCCCATTTCTTCCTTGATATAAGCCTTTCAGAGTTTCTATAGTGCATTTCATTAGTCCTATTAGACACTCAGGAATTGAACACCTCTTAGACAGAGCTACATGGAAGTTTGCTTGGCTCTACTGCCTGAACAAAGCATCATGATGGAGCTCTTGACTTGGTAATTGAAGTTGCATGTATTCAGAGAAAATATTTTGGAGCAGTTAAGCAAATACTACTTTTTGGCACTGTAATTAACAGGCACTACTAAAATTTAAGGAATGAGTACTGTGCTACTTTGAAAACAGAACAAACCGTGTGGGTCTGAGTGGCTGTTCTTCATCACCATATGACTTTCATATCAATGTGTTCTTGTTGCCAAGACCTGCAAGATATGTGTCAGGGCCATGAGCACATTTAAGGATTTACTGACCCTGAGCAGCCTCCCCATGCTCCATTTCAGCCCTTTGCCCCAGTGATGCTGCAGTGGTGCCGGTCTCAAGCTCCACTGCAGCCCTGGCCCACGTGTGGGGGCTGGTGTCCTGGCTGGGTGATGGGAAAGGGTGAAGGGGAGAAAAAGTGGGTGGTTTGGGCCACCAAGGTCTGTGGGTGCCTTCAGTGCCCTGACAACATAAACTCTGTAGCTTAAAGAGCTATGAGGAGGAAAGCTCTTTCATAATTCAAAGATATGGGGCAATAAGAACTTTTCAGGTGTCCCATTACTGAACAGAGCTGAGCAGTGCTTGTTTCTGGGATGACCTGTTGGGTTCAGCAAAACTGGATGAGCCCAATTAATATTGCTGTATTTTGGGAAGTGCACGTGGTCAGCTCAGGAGTCCACCTGCAGTATCAGAGTCAGAGGCCACTCACCCTGTGGTAGGCAGTCACTTGTTCTTTTGCAGTCAGTGATTTTGTCCGTATCCACCAGTCAATAGAGCTGAAAGAAAACCGGCATGTAAAAAAAATGTAATGAACCTGAGTCACATTCTTGCTGGCAATCCCTCCAAGAGATGGGGAGGTTTAGGTGCGCTGCTTTAAGATGCAGTCCCACCCTGCTAATGGATGTTAGAAGGCAAGGCAGGAGAGACAAATAAAACATGTGTCAGCTCCTTGATCTGTGTTCACAGCCATGAGCAGCTGAACCCAAGACCTTTGGGGTGGAGGAGGTATGGATGCCTCCCCAGCAGAGGAGCGGGGTGGCTGGCAAGGTGGGATCATCTTGAAACACTGCTGCTCACTTGGCTACAAACCACACGTCAGGAACAGTCTATAAAATCATGCAACTTGTAATCACAGGAAGGTACAAGGATTGCTACTTAAGTTTAAGCTGTTACCTAAAGCACCCATGGGTCTCATGCCTTGCTTGCCCACCTCAAAATGGGATACCCAAGCACCTCTGACCTGGGATACACGACAGCTGTAACCACGTGTTACCACTGGAACGGCAGAGCGAGAGAAAGCCTTTTTGCCCTACAAAATCTGCGCTGTTCGTGTGCTCTCTAGCTCTCAGCAGATGTTAACTTTCATGCCTTGCCTTCTAGTACCTCTAGAGACAGCGTGACTGGCGCAGGCTCAGACCTTTGCATGGCTGGGGTCCCTGCCCAGACCCTCTGTGGCTGTCCCACCGTACGTACAGCTCTCCAGCAACTGGCTGAGCAGCGTCTCCTCGGGTGTTGCTCTCTTACAAAAAGGGATGAGTAACGCATACAGTAAATTAAAGCAATGCCTCTGACACTCATTTTCCCTTAAGGTACATGTATTGTTTTGGTGAAACCATTAATGTGTGTTTGCAGTTCTCTGCATCACTGAGGTAAAAAATTTGTCTTCATAGGAGAAGAGTTACGTTCTTACCTCATCGTAAGTAAGGCTTAGTAATGACTGTGAGCTAAATCCTGGTAGACACTCCAGCTTTGTCAAAGGCTGCCAAAAAATGCCATGTGAGCTAAGAGGTAATGTGCACTCCAGGAGAGCTGAGATAAATCCACTGAAGAGAAGCCCATGGTAAGTTGCTGTGTAGAAAGATCCACAACCCCCAGGTCAGGAAACCCCTATCTGAAAATAGCTGAAACACTGGGAAAGTGCTGGGGGGAGCACCACTTTTTTTCCTGTTCTTACGCTTTTCTGAATACATCCGTTTACTGGTGGCTGTTGGAGATGCAACACCCTTACTGAATTATTATTCAGACACACTTTTGGTCTGACCCACCATAGTCCTTATATTCACAGCAGGAAGTTAGTGCTCAGTGAAACATGTCAGTGTGAATTCGACACCCAGGCAGTCCCAGAGTACAGCGTGGTCCACCTTCAAAGCAGTAGGTTATGGGTGTCACCTGGTTGTCCTGTTGCTGCTTTGTCCCTTCTCTGGTCACCCACCCTGAAGGCAGCTTACCTTGTGCCAGACTCCAGTCTGGGGTGAAAACAGCTGCTTTTTTTTGGAAGAAAACTCCAGCCATAGGTTTGGATGGTGCACACAAGGAAACACTCTCTGGCTGCAGTGGGGCTATGCACATCGTCCAATTGGCTCTCTGGTGTCATTTCCCAGTCTTTCAGCAGTGTCTCAGCAGACCTGGCAGTCTGAAATACTTATCTGCAGCAGAGCACGTTATCCCGCTACCCAAAGGCAGCATAGTCAATGGCACTTTGCAAAAACAAGCAGCTCCAGTGGGCTCTCAGGAGCTGTGCAGACTGGTAAAGGGCTCAGGGAAATGAGAACCCTCCTCAGTATCTCTGTGCCAGGACCAGTCCCAGAGAGCTGCCCTTTCTGCTGGGAGAAGTCACTTCTGGGGGCAACACAAAGAGCCGGTGAGGGAGCTGGCCTGAGGCTGGCTTTGGGAGAACCAGTGAACAACCAAGGGTCAGGATTTACAAATGCCTCATTATCTGCAGACGAGGAACAGAAGCATTGAGGGAGCAGCTGGATAGTCTGCTAGCATTTTCAGAATCTGGGGGACATTGTTAGTGAAGGAGGAACCGTAAAACCTCTGGTTATTCATAGGTCCTCTGTGTTCTGTCTGAGCCAAGTTGCTGTCTCAGCATCTTTGTCCATGCTTTGACTGGGAGAATTAGGTTCTTCTCCTTCTGGTTCAGAGCATCACTTTCCTCCTCTGCTATTCTCAGAGGAAATCCCAGAGTAAGTATGCAATAGTTCCTCATCTCCTGTTGTTTCCTGTTGTCAGGAGGCTCCACACAAGAGCTGGTGAGCTGCTGTTGGGGCTGACAGCAAGTTGGGCATGAAACAGGGGCTTTGTGGACAAGGATCCGCTGCTATGGCACCCAAGCAAGAAGAGCTGAGGCAGGTCCCAGGTCACATCTGAGTCCAGACCAGGGAGTTATATGGCCAGGTACAGGGATAGCTGCAGTGTAGCTCAAGCAGAGACCAAGGGCAAAAGCCCTACTTAAAAACAGTGCCTGAGATAAGGGGAGTGAGTCCTTGCCAAGGCTCCTCACAGCTTGTTCTCAAACAGCTCTTTGATTCAAGGCCAGGCAGCTGCACTGTCAAAGCTGGCCCTGGGCCCAGGCAGCCCAAGCCCCAGGAGGAGGGGGATGTACTCAGGGCCCGGGCACCCACCTGGAGCTGAAGACATCCCTTTCTCCTGATGTCTGAGCTCCAGACAGCCACAGAAACTGGATGGGTAATGGATATTCATACCAGCTTTTCCAAATTTAAGGTAGATGATGACCAGGAGCCAGAATGTCATCCTGCCCAGAGGATCCAAGGAGGGCTCCTGAGATACTGTTTGCAGAACCATGGATCCACCACCCTCTTGGCTTTGGCTTTGAGATGCAGGTGCTCAGGAGGCTGGGCTGGGCTGGGCTGGGCTGGGCTGTGCCACAAACAGCAAAGCCTGATGGGCTCACTGTTTTTTCTATAAAAAATATTTTGTAGAAATGGCTGTGGGCGGTCTTCCCCATGGCCCAGAGCCTTTGGCACAGGCAGCCCGGAAATGCACGGGTTGAAGCCCAGTCCCGGAGCCAAAAAGGGCCAGGAAATCTCTGGCACAGGCGATGTTGCAGCTGAAGGAGACATTAAAGGAATGCAGTTTACAGGAAAGGTCCCTGAGGACCTGGGAGTGACTGTCCGCAGGATGACTCTTAATTTATATTTCAAAGTGGCTAATTCAATTGGCATAATTGGGAGTTTTGTCTTATTTTCACGGCCCTGCACCTGCAAGCCCTGCTATGATGGCCACCAGTGTGAGAATCACTGTCTTTTATTCCCTGCCTTGCTGCATCTTCTAGGCAAAAGGGCTCCTTAAAGTCTTCATGCAAGCTATGGAGACTGTGGCAAGTGGAGAATGTCTCAGTGGTTGAGGGAAAGTCTTGGGAGCCCTGGGACTCATATCAGCTACCCAAAGCCCTTGTACTGCATCCTGCAAGAGTCAGGGGCCAGGTGAAGGTTGCGGGATAGCACTGGGATCATTGAGACAACTGTCAGCATCACTTGCAGCAGGGTGCTGGTGTTGCACGTTTCTGTGTGGTCACAGTGTGTGCCCGGGATGGACAGGTCAGAGCTGGGTGTGCTGACAAGGCCTGGTGTTGGTGAGGTTCAGCAGGGGACAGGCAGCTCTGCTGTCACAGCCCACTCCTGACAGCTGGCAGAACACATGCCCATGGCCTGTCCTCCCCAGAGCTATTGAAGCTTCTGCAAACCAGCCTGCACAGCCACCTTAGGGCTTCAGCTGGACCATGAAACACGGGAGAGCCCTGGTTAGCTCTGGTTGTTCTCTCAATGACAATCCAGACAGGACAACCTCATTTTAGTGTACACTTACAAAGTCTCTGGAGTGCTGGTAGACTGCAAGGTCAGATCTCAACTTGCAAACTCCCTTGTGCTGACAACCCCAAGCAATGAGAAGTTTCATAGAACCATAGAATATCCTGAGTTGGAACGGACCCACAAGGATCATCAAGTCCAACTGCTGGCCCTGCTTATCAGACAAGGTCTTGTATTTTGGCAGCACGAGGGAAAAAAGATGGCTTTTCTCCTGTAGCCTCTGATTTGGTGGCACTGGAAGATCACTTCTGAAATAACCTAACTGCAGGTTTGGAGCTCGGTGGTTGGGGTGACCTTCATCAGCTCCAGAACAATAATGAGAAGCCATACTGACAGCTTCCTAAACACCACGGTGCTGGGACACTGATGCTTTGAAGAGGTGATGAGTGTAACACAATAGCTGACACAGGGATGGGAGAGAGCAGTTTGATCAACCATAGTCAGATGTTTAGCTAACACGGATGTGAAGAGCCAGCACGTTACCATCTGTACTGAGCTTCCATGGCAAGATTTTGGCAACAGGGGGGCTACAGGGGTGGCTTCTGTGAGAAGCTGCCAGAAGCTTCCCCCGTGTCCTACAGAGCCAATGACAGACGGCTTCAAAATGGACTCAATGATGGCCAAGGCTGAGCCCAGCAGTGATGGTGGAAGCACCTCTAGAACAGCAGAATTAAGAAGGGGGAAAAACTCCTGGGAAACTGCAGTTGGAGAGTTGAGTGAGAATGTAGGAGAGGAACAACTCTGCAGACACCAAGGTCAGTGCAGAAGGAGGCAGAGGAGGTGCTCCAGGCGTTGCAGGAGATATTCCCCTGCAGCCCATCATGCAGCCCATGGTGAAGCAGCTGTGCCCCTGCCGCCCATGGGGGTCCACGGCACAGCAGAGATCCACCTGCAGCCCCAGGAGCAGGTGGATGCTTGAAGGAGGCTGTGACCCTGTGGGAAGCTCACACTGGAGAAGACTCCTGGCAGGACCTGCAGACCTTTGGAGTCCATGCAGGTCCTGCCAAGTTTGCTGGCAGGACTTGTGACCCCATGGGGACCCATGCTGGAGCAGTCTGTTCCTGAAGGATTGCACCACGTGGAAGGGACCCACACTGGAGCAGTACATTAGGAAGGAAGGACTTGTGTTGGAGAAGTCTGTGGAGGACTGTCTCCTATAGGAGGGACCCCATGCCTGTGCATGGGAAGAGTGTGAAGAGGCCTCCTCCTGAGGATGAAGGAGCATCAGAGACAAGGTGTGATGAACTGACCACAGCCCTCATTTCCCATCTCCCTGTGCAGCTGGGGAGGGGAGAAAAATAAAGAACATCAGGAATGAAGTTGAGTCTGGGAAAAACGGCAGGGTGGGAGGAAGGTGTTTAAAGATTTGGTTTTATTTCTCATTACTCTGCTCTGATTTGATTTGCAATAAATTAATTTCTCTGAGTTGGCTCTGGCTTGCCCATGGCAGTAATTGGTGAATTTATGCTGATATGCAAATGGACCAAACCTATAACAGTGTGAAGAACTCGTGACTTGTTGTCCATCTTGGGGTCCATTTTGGCAGTAGCCTCTGGGCTCCCCAGGGTGTACCTTTGAAGGCCTTTTAAATAAATATCACCTTTATTCCCTTACTCCTCTCTAGTCTCTGTTTCCAGGTAGCCTCTTCAGGCATCACCTGTCCTTAACTCAATGCATAAACCTTTGTCCTGTTTTTCTCCCCACATCCTGCTGAGAAGGGAGAGTAATTAAGTGACTTGGTGGGCACTAGGGGTCCAGCCAGGGTCAACCCACTACACCATCACAAAGCATGATGACCTGTTTCAGATTTTGGTACATGTTAGCAATACACTCTTTCCTCTAAACACAGTTGCTGAGACCTGAAGGACTTACATCTGCGCTGCAGAAAAAAGGCAGAAATATCTCAAAGTGGAATTGCAGTGACACCAAAGCTTTCACGTGGATTTGATCTGATTTCACTAACTCAGACTAGGAATTTTTTTGTGTATAAGCGAAGACAATTTAATGAAAATAATTATGACCAAAAAGGCAAAGATTTACTGAGGTGGATCTGGGGGGCTTCTGGTTCCACCCCACCCCCCAAACCCCCATCCCTTGATGCCAGCAACACAACATGCATTTGCACACTGTGTGCATGTTGTGCAACCAGAGCCTCCTTGCACCCAGCCAGAGCAGGCTGTTTCTGTCCCTGGTTAATGCAGCTCTGATTACAGCATCCTTAGAAAGGCGGATTTTCTTTCACATTCTCATATCCAAGTATTAACCTGCCTTGACATCGCTTCATTTGCCAGAGCTGATAGCACAGCTTGAGATTGCTTCACTGCAGAGATTACACAGAAGAAGAGGCAGATTCCAGTGACTTCTGTTCTGCTAAACAAGTTCTAGTTTCTACTCCACTATAAGTTAATATATATCTTTATATATATATATTAATAAATACTTTTATATATATACATATTTATATTTATTCTCTCTCTCTCTCTTTCTGTGTAATAGCTTGTCTTCCTGCAGAGATAAGAAAGTCACAAGTGCAGTTCTAGGCGAATCTGGAACAAGAGGTACTCGCCTTTGTGTTCCTTGATGGAAGAAAATTCAGCTGGAGTTATGGTTATGGTACTAACACAAACCCACTGCAGCTGGCTACCACCATCTCCTTCTCCTTTGAGGAGACATTCGGCATATTTAAATCCTGAAAACACATTTGGTACCAGGCTGCTCTGAACAATATAGAATATCCTTGTTTCAGTAACTATGATTTGTATGAAGTCACCAAGGTGGTGAGTCTCTGTGCTTACACATTGAAGCTGGTTTCACATGATTATTGGCAGAAGTGGCAATTTTATTTTAAAACCTCCTGTGATCTGATCTCAGGATCTATTTGGATCTTCAGTCCCCATGGCAATAGCTTCTCAAATCCTGAAAATAACAATGTGCACAGCTATTTTGACTGAATAAACCAGATGCCACGTATGCATAAGGCTAAGCGTAACACTGTGTGCTTGTGGGGAGAGGTTTCATTTCAGCCATGAAAGTAAACAGTAATTTTCCAAGTGCACATAGAGGTATGTTCTTCTTGGTCAGATGTGTCAGGTGAGAGAGTGACATTTTTATATTGTCACTTTTTAAAGCAGACCTGCATTCACCCCTTTGAATGGCTTTCTAATGATACCTGATGTGGCATACATGCACCGGGAACCTGTAAGGCATCACTCTTCAAAACCTGCTGGAATGGTGCCACGGAAGAGGAGAGGGAGAAAATTATATTCTAGCTTCATTTTGGATAATTGTGTGTTCCCCCTTTGAACTGGAGCTGTTAATCAAAATGGGAAGCCTTGTGAGTTGTTTTGGTTAAGAGTAGAAATCTGTTTTCATCTTTGGTGCTGCCTTAGGTGTTGGAAGATAATGTGTGATAAAGGAAGAATCAACTACATAGTAAGTTTCTTTACTCACTTTGAGTAAAGAATGGCTTTCTGCCATTCTGAGGAGCCTTGATTTGGTCCTTTGAGGGTGTTCCAGCAGGACTGTGACTGGATGAATCTCCCCCACTGCAGGCCACCAGGTAACACATGGACTTTCTCTCCTGGTTGTCCAGCTCTGCATCACTCCAGCAGCCTGCCTCCTGTGTGATCTCTATGCAGGAATGCCAGGAGCTGGCAGGCACAGAGTCCTTCAGGAAGCTGGGCACCATTTACCATTGGTGCTCACCTGCTGGCTGGTATTCAGCTGCTCACAGCCTCACCCAGGTTGTTATGTGGAGGATATTGAGACTTAAGCTGGACTCGCACAAAGCTTTATTCATGGGGTCTGTAGCTGGTGACTTGCCTTGACTTCAGAGATAACAGCTACTTTTTGGGAAAGGTAAAAAAATGAAAGGAGAGAAATAGAAGGGAAAGGAAAGCTCACCCCTGTGATCAGCTGGGAAGAGAAGGTACAGGAGGTCTTCAGAGGAGAGTCCTCCCCTAAGCATCCTCTCTGGTGACATCTGTCACCTCTCTGCAGACAAATTTCCCATGGTAAGTTTATAGGCCTTTGGGGGGTTTTTTTGACCCACTCAAACTTACTGTTGGTTGGACTCAATGATCTTAGATGTCTTTTCCAATCTAAGTGATTATATGATTCTGTAAATTATTATATGATTGTTGCGGCGACCTGGTTCAAGCCCGGCACGGCCGCCCAGCCTCACTCCCGGGCCCCTCGGTCCATAGACACACAGACACCAATGTGGTGGATGGTCAAATGGCGTTTATTGAAAGATCACAGGGGTTTTTATGGCTTGGGCAGTCAGTGTCACTTCCTTCAGCTCACGTCCGGTTGGGTGCGGCCGGACAGGGAGCAAGGGTCAGACTGCGAGGTGGGAGGGGGTCCTGGCTGACCGTTACAGCCTGATGTCTTCCGCACGCATGTCCCTACCTCTCCACAATGATTCAATGATTTTGTTGGATTCTCTAATGTAAGATGAGAGCAACAGTCCAGGAATAGAAAGAGAGATGGAAAAGGAAGGTGATTCTTGTGGTGGTGGCCATTACTTTTCATGGCAAACCGTCATTACAGGTCTTGCAGGTGCAGGGCTGTGGCAGTAAGACAAAACCAACATGAGTTGCATGGGGGCTCAAGAGATCCCAGCAGCATGGCAGGATGCAGTGAGGAGCCTGCAGAGCTCCAGACAGGAGCTTTTCACGTCGCACAGGCTGAGGCACTTCAAGCTCTGCTCAACAGAGAGCAAAGCTGTGGCATGGCTGAGAAGCACACGCAGCTGGGAAACACTCCCAGTTGGAGCTGTATAACTCTAAATTGTCTCTTTTTATTATCACAACCAGCAGAGCGGGTGATGACAACAACTCACTATGATGACATCTCGCCAGCTGCAAGCAAGCTTGCTTAAAGGCAAGTGTCCTCAGCCACTTGCTTGACTCTCACAGGCCAGCTGGAACAAGGGCATCCCAAGCATCCCATGGGACTTGGATGAGCTGACTGAGGCCTCATGGCTCACTGGCCAGGTTGGGGCAATGCCAGGTGCTACACTGGACTTGCCAGGACCCTGCTGGAGGAGATTGGGGTCCATTAACTCCAGGCTCGGCATGGGGCATCTGGCTGCAGCTGGGACACACCACTGCAGATGACTGCCATTCCTGTCTCCAGCATCCACCAATGGATGCTGTCATCCTGGGCAAGGACATCCAACCCACTGGTATAACAGATTCACCAGCTGCTGTTTTCCAGCAGCAGGAATTGAGCTAAGCCAGTCCTGAGTTTGGCTTTGTCTTCAGGGTGAGCCCAGGAGGGGTTTTTCAGCTTTCTTCAACAGTGCAAGGAAAAGGGACAAGTAAGGGGCAAGCAAGAAAAGAAAGGCAAAAGAAAAAGCAGGCAGAGGCAAGAAAAGGCAGGAAAATAATAGGGGAGGGGAGGGGAGAGGGGAGA